>BFEA01000621.1:43508-62576 GCA_003427395.1 Chara braunii | reverse complement strand
GACAGTCTGGTTGCTAATCACCGACAAGCAGAAAGACAAGGACAAAAAAGAACAACGAATCGGAAGAGATCAAGTGGTCAGCACGCTATGAATCGGATCTTTCATGAATACTTGGATAAGTTTGTCATCGTGTACCTCGATGACATAGTTTTTAGTAGGACTGTCGAGGAACATGTTGCGCACTTAAACAAAGTCCTCAGTCTCCTTTGGCAGCACAAGTTCAAGATCAATGGGGAGAAATGCGAGTTTGGTCGCACCCGAATCTTGTACTTGGGTCATGAGATTTCCGCGGAGGGTTTGAAGCCTGATGATGCGAAGGTGGTCAACATTCGTGACTGGCCGCGTCCTCAGTCTGTGACTGAGATGAGGTTTTTCTTAGGGATGACCGGCTACTACCGTAACTTCGTTAAAAACTATGGTATAGTGGCCGCCTCTTTGACTGACCTGACTCGGCTTGACACCCCGTGGGAATGGACAGACAGGTGTGAGGTTGCCTTCAAACATCTGAAACATGCGTTGACACACCATGAGGTCTTAAAACTTCCTAATCCTGACAAGCCGTTTATAGTAACCACGGATGCCATCCAACATGGCATTGGTGCCGTGCTCCCGTAGCAGGAGGGGCCATAGTTGAGGCCAGTCGAGTACATGTCCAAAAAGATGCCGTCTCAGAAGTCGGCTAAGTCCATCTATGAAAAGGAGCTCTATGCGATTTACAAGGCACTGACCCATTGGAGACGTTACCTCCTTAGGAGGTTCTTCATCGTCAGGACTGATCATCAGACCCTGAAGTGGATGAGAACCCAGCCAATGCTCTCCGATGCCTTGAAGCGCTGGATCGAAGTCATTGAACAATATGACTTCGAACCCCAGTACCTGAAGGGGGAGTACAACAAAGTTGTTGACGCCTTATTGCGTAGGCTTGACTTCTCTGGTGCGCTGATCACTGAATTCGAGCTTGCGGATGATGTACTCGCTCTTTGGTGGAAGCCTATCGCGAGGACCAGTTCATGTCCGAGATGATACGCAGACTCAAGGCAAAGGACAAGGTGACTTCTGCCGAGTTTGAGTTGGTCAACGGTCTGTTGTTCCTTGAGAAGGCCAGGAATAAACGATTGTGTGCGTCGAATAGAGAGTCTTTGCGTAGTTTATTTTTAGGCGAGTGTCACGATGCCACTGGACATTTTGGTTACAAAAAGACAGCAGCCAATCTGCTGCAGCGGTTCTGGTGGCCCACGATGATGAGAGACGCCAAGCTGTACGTGGAAACTTGTCAGGTCTGTCAGAGGGACAAGCCACGTACACAGGCTCCTCTTGGGCTTCTAAAGCCCCTCCCGATTCTGGAAAGGCCTGGTGAGAGCCTGTCCATGGACTTCATGGATACGCTAGTCACCAGCAAGAGTGGAATGCGCTATGTCTACGTCATTGTGGATAGATTTAGTAAGTACGCTAGGTTAGTCGCGATGCCTGCAACAGCAAAAACTGAGTACGTAATTAAGTTGTTCAAAGAGAACTGGGTCAGAGATTTTGGACTGCCAAAATCTGTAGTCAGTGACCGTGATGTGCGATTCACTAGTGAATTGTGGAAAGCCGCAGCTGCAGAGCAGGGAACACAGCTGCATATGACATCAGGGAAACATCCGGAGGCGAATGGGCAAGCAGAACAGTTGAACCGTGATGTACAACACCTGTTGAGCCACTACATCAAGCCAAATCAGGTAGACTGGGATGAGAAACTTGCTCTCATCGCCAGCCTGTACAACAACGTTGTGCACAACGCAACGGGAGCGAGCCCGAACAGTCTGCTACTGACCCTTAAGCCTAGACTGCCCTTGGATTTCTTACTGCCTGAGAACCAGTCTTCTGCTGCACCAGGGACCTTAGAGTTTGCTTATCGGTATGAGCGACTGATGCAGCAGGCTGTTGAACAGATGCACACGGCACAAGCGGCGATGATAGAGTCTGAGAACAAGCACCACCGCCCATCTACATTTCAGGTAGGGGAGAGAGTTTGGGTTAAGTCCTCGGAACAGGGACAGGAGCCCGAGATCTCCCACAAGCTCATGCCACATTACTTTGGACCATGGGAGGTCCTAGATGTTGTTGGGGATGAACCGGATGGACCATCGTATGTTATTCGCATCCCTGGTCACTTACGTACTTACCCTGTGTTTCATGCTTCCAAGCTGGCACCTTTTAGGGAAACACATCAATTCCCCTCTCGTCGCTCAATGCTGCCCCCAACCATGGATGGAGAGGTCGACATCGACGACATCGTTGACCACAAGGAAATGCCAGTTCCAAGACCGACAGGCAGGGGACGTCCTCTGAAACCGAAGCTACAGTACCGGGTTCGGTTCATACATCATGCTGATCCAAAGGAGGATCGATGGTTTACTTGGGAGGAACTGATGCAGACCGCTCCTCAGACTGTGGCTCAATATGAAAAATCTCTGCAGAAGGGAAAGCGCCAAATTATTAAAGACTGAACTTCTCAGAGGACTAGCGAAGTATGGAGGAGGGAATGCGAGGCACAAGGCCTCTATACGCCCTACTGGGCCCTATCTTCAGCACAGTCGGCCGCCCTAAGTGAAGGCAGGCTCGACTGAGGCCTACAGGCCATTTTTGGGGTCACCACACCACTGGGGAAATTCAGGCAGTTGCGCAGTGCCAGTTGGTTGAGAGCGCCCAGGCCCAGACCACCTCTTTTCAATGTAACTGAGGCAGGCCCTGGGCCAGATTCGCTACATGGACCGAACACAGGCCACGGGCAGTTGGATACGGGCAACCACCACAGGCCCAAAGCCTGAATTGTTTGGACTGGGGCTCAGCCTCTCTGGGCCTACTGGAAGCTTCTGGGCAGGGGCCCAACACAGCCAAGATGCACACAAGCAGGCAGGCCACTTCCATTTAGGAAAGTGCCTGCCCACACATTCGGCATTCGGGCACTGGCTGCATGCTGCGCAAGGTCTGCTGCGCTAACGCTGGCCAGTGCTCACACGCTCACAAGCGAGCTGGAAGGAGCAGGCAGCCATAGCCGAGCTGCGCTGCTGTATGTTGGATGGGGCGCATGGTGGTTCTTGGGTGCATGTGGCATCTTTGAGTTGGGGAACGAGGTAGTGAATGATACGAGAGACATACCTGGTGCTTGAAGCGTATGGCATTGGCCGAGATCTGCTCGTACTTCAGGGAGCTGTTGATGTCATCGGCGGCATTGTAGATTAGGCTAGATAGGATCTGCCATCTGTAGTCTGGGCACAGAGCGCCAGATAGGATATCAACATTGGTTCTTCGTTGATGATGATGAGACTATTCCAGCATTGTCAATTATGAGCTTTCGCTGTGCTCTTATTTGGTGAAATTCGTGATGCAATTCTGCTATTGGTTCGAGGTCACGACTACCTGGTCTCTTGTGTATGATGCTGTTTGATTTCTGACGTTCGCTATCGCTCATTTTCCTTGCACAAGCAAACAACAAGCACAAATGCATGAAAAAAAATGACGAACACACATGCACCTCTCTCTCTCTCTCTCTCTCTCTCTCTCTCTCTCTCTCTCTCTCTCTCTCTCTCTCTCTCTCTCTCTCTCTCTCTCTCTCTTGCCCCTCCCAAGTGTCCCCGCTCGATGCCATGTGGCAAGTGGTGTGACAGGAAGCACCCCCATGCCCAAGCAAACAACAAGCATAAATGCAAGAAAAAAAATGATGAACAGTGAACACACATGCACCCCTGTTACATGCTGCGCCTGCAACAGGCTGCACGGGCCCCTTTCAGGCCTGTGACGTTTTCAGGCCAAAAGCCTGAAAACAAGGGCCTACAGGCCTTGTGTCGTTTCAGCGTGAAAGCCTGAAAACAAGGGCCTACAGGCCCTGTGTCGTTTCAGCCTAAATCAGGGCCTTTTCGGCCATGAGCCTTTTTAGCCTGAAACTGAGGACCATTTTCAGGCCCTCATAAGATCGACCCGCCCTGAAACTCAGGCACCAAACCAGGGTTTTAGCACAGGCCATTTTGGGCCTGTTTTCAAGACAACCCCTGGTTGAGCTTCAACGTCAGGGTCTGGCACGTTTCGGCATTGGCAAGAGCAGCCTCTTGGACGGGCCAGCACTGTATAGGACTGGCCCGCCCTGCACGGCGGCAGGTAGTTCCTAGGTACTTCCCAGGCACTTCACGTGCAGTTAAGGAGGCAGGAGGTAGTCTTCAGGATTCGGCAGCAGCACTCTGGAGGAGCGCTGCAGGAGTAGTGGTAGTGCTAGCAGTAGTCTTCAGCGTTGGGCGCTAGTAGCGTTAGCAATTGTCTTCATCGCTGGGTGCTAGTAGGAGCTAGGCTAGTACTGGAGAGAGAGAGAGATTGGGCGGAGGCTAGGGAGACTTACCTACAGCGCCATAGCTCCAGCTCTGTCTTCGAGGTACCTGCAACACAACACCAACTTCACAGGTTAGTACCTGGCACGTGAGAGAGAGAGAGAGAGTTCTTCTTCTTCCTCTTCTCAGTCCACCATCTCCCTCTCACCCTCTTGCTACCTGACTTCACTGCATCAGCAGACTACGAGAAAAAGAGAGAGCTTGGTGATATTGGGATCCAGACTCGACATTTGGGCTTCAGACATTTTGACAAGGGATTATTTGGGACTTGTAACAAAGACTTGGTGTTGACGACATTCCCATCTCTCCCCCTCTTCTTCGTCTGTTTCCCTCCGATTCGTCTGTGCATGATCTGGGCTTGGCACCTTCTTCCTGTGTATAGCACCAAGTCCCTTCACACCTTGTGATGAGGGTGATGTATGTTTGGTCTGCGTTGCAACATTGATTGGGCTAGTCATTGGTATTCTAGCATTCTGCTGCGCTGTTTTACACTACGTGATAGAGGTCAGTCCCGGTCAGGTGAGGATTTGTATCTAAGTCTTCCACTGCGCTATAAAGCACCATTTTTGTATTGATCAGAATGTACACTGCTTGTTGAGATTTCACTTGCACTGCATTATCCATTCAGTCCTTTTTATCACATTGCGGATCCTCGGTTTATTATGTACATCGCCCAACTAGGCATGTAACAGTTGGTATTGGAACACCGCACGTGAATCAGGACAACCTGATCCGACACGTGTGTGGGGACTAAGTAGCTGATTAGTCTTGATTGATTTATTAGAGCACACTAGTTAGCCCCCAAAATCACGATTTTGACCTCACTGCCGAAAATCAAAATTTTTTTCTTTTCTTGGATTTTGTTTTTCCGCTATTTCTGTTGTGAAAAATCGCAATAGCGCAACACCTGAAATTTCCGTTCTCGTTTTCTTCTGAAAATTCGAAATTTCGTTGTTGGAAATCCGGAATATCTTTTGTTCAAAAATTTTGATTTCCTTTTGCAATTTTCTGTTATTTGGAATTCTGAAATTTTTTTTTTTTTTCGAGATTCGTTTTTCTCAAAACGGTACGGGAAATACCTCTTGCAATTATCATTTTCCAAACTGCGCGTACTCTCATCTGAGTAATTCCGAATATTTGTTTGTAGTTTCTTTTCGGAATTCTTATCGGACACTCGTCTGTAGTCCGAAGGTTCGAATTTTTTTCTCATTCATAATTTCGCACTTCAGGGAGAATTGGGAGGCCTACTGAACATCCCAAGATTCCCAACGAGTATTTTTTTCTTTTTCTCGAAATTTTTTGTTGCGAAGTTCAAACTTTTCCGCTCTGATACCAATGTTATGACCCTGGCCAATTTTGAGATACACATCCATCGGAAAGTACAATGTTATCCAATTGCAGAAAGAAATGAATGAACTTGAGAGGAGAGAGAGGATTAGAAGAAGAAGAAGAAGAAGAAGAAGAAGTACGAAAGAAGAAGAAGATGATGTACACCAACAAAAACATATGATAAGGCTCGTCTTCTTCGCCCGACAATCTCCTCCTGCTTATCTCCCCCTTCTCTTATTCATACAAGAAATAATAATACAATGTCGAATGACTGATCCAGAATCAATGTCCGAGTCCCTCTTCTCCTGCAGGTATCACTTGAGGTCCACCATAGCCATGGCCGCCACCCTCATAGGCCGAGGCTATGGCAGACTACTAGGCCTTGCCCAGATGTCCAAAGGACAACCCAAAGCAGCTATGGCTGCTCTAGCTCAAGCCGCCATGCCCAACCCTGCCTTGAAGCTTCTTAGTGTGACTCTCCCCAGTTGGGGACTCCCTGCTGCAGCGCCCACCAAGGTGATGAAGATGGCTGCCACCATAGCCAGGTAAGTACCCCTGGCGCTCCTCCCCCTTCCTTCCTTCTTCCTCCCTCGTGTCCTTCTCCTTCCTCCCCAACAGTGCTGCTCCAGGATAGTGCTGCTCCAGCCAGCGCTCCACCAGTGTGTTGCCAAGCTTGCACACTGAAAAAGAGGTCGGACTCTCCGCCCGGCCCGAAGATCTAGGGGCCTGCTTTGCCTCTTGGGCGGTGACTTCCAGGCCGCTTGGCCTCCCAGGAAACCGGTACCTCCTCCTTTTTGGAGGGAAACATTATTGCAGACTCTGATATTGCCCATACAGGCCCTAGACTCAGACTGGTATCCGCCTAGACCTAGCCTACACTACTGGGCCTCTAAAAATGCCACTTTTGTCTTCTTTTGCTCGGCCTCCGGTACCTGCACATCTACCCCTTCCAGGTGCGGTACCGGCCTACCCGTTACTTGACTGCTTTTCCCCGCAGCAACCCCTCAATGTCACGGTCACAGGTAAGTACCGGCCCTGAGGGCCCAACGACCGAGCAAGTGCCCTGACGGGCCACACACATACTCATGACAACCAGCACTCAGACAGGCACGGTCACACACACACCCAAGCCAACCAACACTCAGACAGGCATGGTCACACACACACTCAAGCCAACCAGTACTCAGACAGACATGCAGTCCAACAAGCGTGCACACACAGACTTAGTAGCAGGCACTCAGCAAGGCATTCAATCTATGAGCAAAACTCAGAAATCAGTTGTGTGTTTCAGTCCATCTTTGGACGGGTCATCACACTACTCCACCCTCAAGAGCGAGGTCCCTTCTAGGGAGTAACTCATTCTGAGTCCTCGACAAACGCATCATAGGCAAGCAAGGCAAAGAGATTCCTAGAATACTCTGTCGCTGTGAGCCTTGCAGAGATCTAAGGCTTAACGTTAGTGGCGATTTGTCGCTCGTAGGCTTTAACAACGCGCGGTGCGCTGCGTAGCAGTTCTTACTTGGAAATCCAGTACATATCATCTAACGGGTGATACATAAAGTGAACCTGGTACTGTTTGTTGTGTCCCTTCCCTACGTGTTGTTTAATTCGGTCTATCTCATGCCTGCCTTCGATCGCGCGAGGGATAGCATCACAGTGGAGGTACAGTTTGGACGTGTGGAACACGGGGTATGTGCGCAGATGGGCTGGCACATCAACGACGTACGAAGGGCCAAAGTGATCTTCACCAATCACATCCAAAACTTCCCAGGGCCCATAGTAGAGTGGGAGAAGTTTGCGTGAGACTCCCTCTTCTTCACAGAATTCAGACATCTTGACCCAGACATAGCTTCCTACCTGAATATCCGACGGTCGGCGCTTCTTGTTCACATGATGGATCATGGCATGTTGTCGCTTGGTCAGGTAAGAGAGCGGATTCCGGATCTGCCAACCGTAATGCAGTCTGTTGGGTATCATGTCGGTGGCGGAGTGGACGAAGTTGTTGTATAACCCCGTAACTAAATACAACTCTTCATCCCAAGTTTTCTGATCCGGAGTAATCAAAGCGCGAAGAAGTAAAAACACAGTCTGGTTGATCTCCTCAGCCAAACCGTTGGCTTCGGGGTGTCGGCCAGATATCATACACAACTTGATCCCCAGTTGAGATGTGAAGTCCTTCCATTCAGTATTAATGAAGCGCGGATCCCGATCGCTCACAAGAGTTTTCGGGGTTCCGAACTGCAGAATGTACTTCTGTTGGAACTCACGAATCACTAGCTCTATTGAGGATGAGGCGACAAAGGGATCATGTTGAGGAACTTAGAGAATCGGTCAACAATCACCATGACCTGTGAGTAGCCGTTCTTAATTACCTTTCCCATGTCGGTGAAGTCGATGGAGACAGACTCCCCGAGACCATCGGGAATGGGTAGGGGTGTGAGTAGCCTCATCGACTTTCGTCTGCATGGTTTGATTCGTTGACAGACTTGACATTCAGCCACAAACTTTTCAGCAGTCCCTTTCATGTCAGGCCAATCAAACTGTCTCAACAAATTTGCGTACGTTTTTGCCATGCTGAAGTGTCCGCTCCGGCCATGAGCCAAATCCAGAAAATGCGTGCGGAGAGGCTCATGGTTGGGCACACACAAATGGTCGTGGTTCCTGTAGCGACGAAAAATCAGTCCATACTTGTGAAAATCAGGCTGACTGCTAGGGTCAGCCCGTAGCCGCTCAAGGATGGAACTAAGCTCCGGGTCCTTGGCGGTGTGCTCTCCGAACTCCTCTTTCAGTTTCTTCCGGAGGTCGTAGGATTTGACAAGGCAAGTCATGTACTCGGGGTGGCGAGACAAAGCGTCAGCTACTCGGTTATAACAACCCTTTTTGTGTCTTAACTCAAAATTGAAAATGTCAATTTCATGGAACTAGCGAAGCAAGGTAGGTGACAGGGTAGTTTGCTGTTTGATCCACTTCTGAGTCTCATGATTTGAGAAGACTTTGAAGTGGCGTCCCAAAAGATAGTGTTTCCAGTGGTCCAATGCCATACGCAAAGCATAGAGCTCGTGCATGGGCATGCGTTTGTTGTAGTATTCGAGTGGCCGCAATCCATCGCTGTCGTCTTGCAGCAGCACTGCACCGATTCCATACTGGCTCGCATCTGTAGTGACTACGAACGTTAGTTTGGGATCTGCAATGCGGAGTACTGGGTGACTTACCAAGGCTTCCTTTAAAGCTTGGAAAGCATTCGTGCACGCGGCGTCCCAAGAATAGGGAACATTTTAACTGGTCAACTGTGACAATGGATGAGCAACAATAGAGAAGTGGGGCACAAACTTCCGATAGTATGACGCGCGGCCAAGAAAAGAACGCAGTTCGCGAATGTTCACGGGCCGAGGCCAATTGCGTATGACCTCAACCTTGGTTGCCTCAGGCTCCAGACCTGCAGCAGACAACCGATGCCCAAGATAAATGACGCTATCCTTCCCAAACTTAGATTTCTCTAAGTTGAGATGGAGTTGCGTTTTCTTGAGGATGGTAAGTACTTCCTCAAGGTGCTTGAGGTGTTCCTCCATGAAAATGCTGAAGATTAGTGTGTCATCGAGGTAGACCACCACGAACCGACCGATCTGTTCGCGGAGGACCTTGTCTATGAGGCTTTGGAAGGTGGCTGGTGCGTTCGTGAGACCGAAAGGCATTACGGAAAACTCGTAAAGCCCATCGCGTGCTTTGAACGCAGTCTTGTGCTGGTCCGCAGGATCGACTTCAATCTAGTGGTAGCCAAACTTGAGATCGATCTTGGAGAAGACCTTGCACCCACTTGCGGCATCAAGCAAGTCATCTATACGGGGCAATGGATAGGCATTCTTTCTTGTGATGCGGTTTAGACCACGATAGTCAATACACATACGGACGTTGCCTCCTTTCTTTGGAACAAACAACACAGGAGCACCAAATTCAGATTCGCTAGGCTTGATCCACCCCTTGTCAATCATCTCATCAATCTGTCGCCGGAGTTCCTCCAACTCGTCGGGTCCCATTCGGTATACGCAGCCCTTTGGAGGAACAACACCTTCAACCAACTCGACGGTGTGTCAGACCGATCGCATGGGGACTCCACGTGGCTCGACCAGAATTTCCGAAAATTGATCGAGGAGGTTTTGGATGTCTGGTGGGACCGGTGGGGGTGGGGGATCAGCAAAGGGGTCGCCTAGATCCGGTCGCAGGTCGTGGATAGAGACGACCGAATCTGAAGTAGGATCATCTGGACCATTAGAGGGTATAGAAATAAAGGTGCTAGAAGTAGAAGTACTAGAAGTAAGATCGCTAGTCGAAGTAGTAGTGGTATTAACCGCAAAAGTAAATGGCACATCGGTAGGACGAACAAAGGCAACATACAACTGTTCTTCCTCCTTGTGCTTGCGCCATTTCTTGCAGAACTTCATAGCATTCATAAAAGTCACTGGGGGCTCATGCTTCTCATCCAAGAAGACAGCAAGCTCGTTCCCTCGAGCATCTTTGACCATGAAGAGTGACTCCGTCCACTTGGTCCATTCGCATTGGGATTGCAGCCAGCCCAAGCCAAGGACAGCGTCGAAGGGGCACTTGTCAAGGGCATAGAAGTTCAACGAGTGTGTGACAGTTTTGTCCTTGTCAAAGGTAGTGCGCACACCTTTGAATGCATGCGTAGAAGAGACAACTTCCTTGTTGCCAACTTGGGTCTGGCAAGGGTTTTGCAAGGCCACTTGCTTCATCCCCAAGCCCACCTTACGTATCCCATGAGGTGACATAAAGTTAGTCGTAGCACCACAGTCAACCAAAACACGGAGATAGCGGTGGTTTATGAGAAGTTTGAAGAAGATCAACTTCACTGTCCCCTGGGCACGCTGCTGTTTCATCTCAGCCCAATGCTCCAAGTGGTAGTGAAAATCGATCGTCCCAGACTCCTCCTAAGGCTTGACATACAAAACGTTACTCACCTCAGCCTTGTGTTCAGTAGATGATTGGGCTTCAAGGGAGGACTGTTGATTTGCATCAGATTCAGTGTGCCCTGCTGTAGAGTTTGCTGAAGTTGACTCTACGCCTGGTTCTGGTTTCCCTGTAGCCTATAACAATCTTGTACCTTATGGTTTGGTTTTTGGCAATGCAGGCATAGCCTCTTCTTGAGTGTACCCTGCCAGTCATTTTCAGTAATCCGGAGGTCGACGCAAGGTTTAGTAGTCGCATCCTCCGGTTTAGGTGGGATCTTAAATCCCTTGGGAAGTTGGACATAGTTCTTCCCTGCACTTCGATTCAGCCCCTTTGTATTGGCAGTCTTTTTGAAGGCAGTAAATTTTTCTTCTTTGCGGTTTGCGTCAGACTCATGGGCCGAAGAACAAGATGTATCAGGGTCCTATTCTTGGTTGTCACCAAGAGTGAGGTCCTCTGCATCGGCTTCTTCTCCAACCTTCAGCAGGTCATGCATAACAAAACGGTTGTTGCCTTTGAACTGCCTGCCGCCCATGGGCTTTCTGCTGCCTGCTGTGGTGACGAGGTTTACAGTCTGAAGACTGACTATGTCCTTCATTAAGGTCAAACCAGACAGTGTAACCAATGAAGTCCCTGCCTAGGCGATTAGTAAAGTTGGTGGGAACCGCGTCTTTGACCACATCCAAGCAAGATTGAGCAGTTAGTTCCAATCCAGGTGTAGCGAACATCTTGCTAAGGTAGGTCTGCAGGCTTTTCAAGGTAGCCCGTTCACTTGTTGCGCTTGATTTTGTCAAGCTGGATTCTTTCCCTTGCTGCAGCGTGTGGATCCAGGTATTGTGAAATGAGGAATTCCTCGAGGGAGACAACCGGGGTGGTCTTAAGCCACCTTGTTAGTTCTATTTTGGGAATCCCAGCTCGCGTAGCTTGGACATCTAAGAAGCCCCGCACAGCCGGCTCAACATTCATTCCCATGATCACGGACTGGGTCTCAGGTTGAGTCCCCAGAACCTCGAAATATGCCCTTATGAAGCTGATCCAGGACTCGATGTCTTCTTTGCCATCGTACTTAGACGGTATGTGAACCGCCTTACGATCCACATAGGGACTAGCGTAGCTGGGACCAACTCCTGCTAGTTCCAATCTTGGGGCTGCACCAGTTGCGGAATTTCAGCCTCATTGCTTGTCACAGCAACAACGGAATGTGCACCTGTTGCAGGTCCCGAGGGGGTTGCCATCACATTCAAGGACGAAGATAGAGTAAGAAAGTAGAGGTAGTGTCAATTGCAGCTTCAGATCCAGGGGGTAGAGGAAGAGGGTTGGCCACTTGGGCTTGTCGCAGCTCAGTCAATTCGTGGTACTTGCGGGTCATACCAGTCAGATCATCTTGAAGTGTTCGCAACTTTGCAAAGACTTCAGCGATCTGAGTGGTATGATCTTCAAGATTCCTGACGTGAACAAGGGCGGTGAGTATAGAATGCAACTGTTCCCCACACTGCTCTTCAGTTAGTGAGGGAACAGTCTCTAGGATGGCCACCTGCCTTTTCAGTAATGACTCCTTCCACTCCTTCTCTACCTCCTGTTCCCTTTTGGTTGCACTATCTAGGAGTGCTTGTAAATACGGTTTTTCCGCATCACTGGCTGCATCTAACAAGGCCCTCCATTGCACTGAAGTTAGCTGAGCCATTTTTGGACCGCTAGTATTGACAGGTGCGCCAGAGAGTCGCCAATCAGCAAAAGAATCAATTAGACTCTCAAGAGGTTCACTCCCCTTCTTACTTGGACTGACACTGCTTTTCCCAATCCTTGCCCACTCCAGACGGTCACTTTCCCTCTCTCCCTTCTCTCTCTCCCTCCTCTCTCTCTCTTCTTTCTGGCGGCGGGTCTCCACGGGCATCGGAAATGAACTCAGAAAAACAGACTTGAAAGCTCAGAGAAGAGAAGGTAGAACTCCTAGCCGGAGCGGCATTTCATTTGGACGTAGAGAGCAGCAAACCAAAGAAAAACAAACAAATTCAAATGAGGGTCTGATCCAGCGACCCAGTCTGATCAAACTGCATACGAGATCCTCTCGAGTCCAGTCTGACCAGCTCCGTGACTATACAGCAAATCAGACAACGAGTGACTAAATGCAACAATGGAGAATTGAGTGGTGTACAAGGTACGAGTCAAGCCACGGACAGTGCAACCAAAAAACATGTGAAACGTCTCAGCCAAGATCCCCTCGGCAGTGGATGTCCTAATCCAAGAAGAATGAACTCCGTATCCCAGTTAAGAAGACAAGGGGCCAATGCCTAACCGATTTGGGTCCAGAGGTTCTTCTTGTTTGGGCCCGGTCCCACAAGGTCCCAGAGGTCCCACGTAGGTCGCAACCAGGTCCCAACCAAGAGGAGTTCCACATGGATTTAGTTCAGTCTCTACTGCACTGAAAAAGGAAATTTCAACTTCCGGCAGAACCTACAGACTACAACCGTTCAGAGAGACAAGGCACTGTAGAAAGACTCGGCATTTAGGTCAAGATACTTCATTTTCCATCCATCAGGTGAGTAGGTAGATCATATGCATTTAGTCACACAATCAAGACCACAGAGGAGTAGGAAAAGAAACCCAGAGTACCCCAGCAGGACAATCAATACCATACACACATACATGGGCATCCCGTAGGTGCACGGCACTTACCTGAGTGGCCTTGAGCTTTGAGATGAAGAGAACTCACCCCCCTCTCATGTGGTCCTCCCGACCCCTCTAACGCTACCCCAACACTAGTGTCCTATCACCTAGGAGGGTCTGACTCCAACACCCAAGTGCAACGTCGGATCCCCCGTCAATGCTGAAGAACAAAGTAGCAACTTGCAGTCCGTAGATGCTGAGTGCCCGATGACCCTGAAGCTCGCCTACTTGAGGGCAGCCCTTCAGTTGCCAAGTGCCTCCCTTGAATCAGATTCCAGGTGCGAGTGCCTCTCACTGTCGCCTCTCTCAAATTGCCACATGAAGCCTCCTCAAAATGTCTCGCCACCATACTCTCACTCTCAAACAACCTGGTTAGGTTCTATGTCGACCCCACATGACCTAACCAGGTGGGGGCAACTTCCCTCAACCACGCTGCCCCACTTCCCTTCACCAACCAACCCTAACCCTAAGCGGTGCCCTCATCCACTTAGGTTAGGGTTAGGGCAGCAAAGTCAACTCTCACCAGCAAGTAGAATCCGCTCTGATACCAATGTTATGACCCTGGCCAATTTTGAGATACACATCCATCGGAAAGTACAATGCCATCCAATTGCAGAAAGAAATGAATGAACTTGAGAGGAGAGAGAGGATTTGAAGAAGAAGAAGAAGAAGAAGTAAGAAAGAAGAAGAAGATGATGTATACCAGCAAAAACAGATGATAAGGCTCTTCTTCTTCGCCCAACAATCTCCTCCTCCTTATCTCCCCTTCTCTTATTCATACAAAAAATAATAATACAATGTTGAATGACTGATCCAGAATCAATGTCCGAGTCCCTCTTCTACTGCAGGTATCACTTGAGGTCCACCATAGCCATGGCCGCCTCCCCCACTCTTCACCCTCATAGGCCGAGGCTATGGCGGACTACTAGGCCTTGCCCAGATGCCCAAAGGACAACCCAAAGCAGCTATGGCTGCTCTAGCTCAGGCCGCCATGCCCAACCCTGCCTTGAAGCTTCTTGGTGTGGCTCTCCCCAGTCAGGCTTTCGCCCATTGTCCAAGCAGCGTCCACCAAGGTGATGAAGATGGCTGCCACCATAGCCAGGTAAGTACCCCTGGCGCTCCTCCCCCTTCCTTCCTTCTTCCTCCCTCGTGCCCGTCTCCTTCCTCCCCAACAACGTTGCCCCAGCATAGTGCTGCTCCAACCAGCGCTCCACCAGTGTGTCGCTAAACTTGCACACCGAAAAAGAGGCCGAACTCTCCGCCCGGCCCGAAGATATAGCGGCCCGCTTTGCCTCTTGGGCGGTGACTTCCAGGCCGCTTGGCCTCCCAAGCAACCGGTACCTCCTCCTTTATGCAAAGGGCTGGCCTTGGCACACAAGTTCGGAGGAAGGCAAACCTGATGGCGATCAAGTTGGCGGACGGAAGGACGCAGCAACTTATCGACCGCTACATAGAGGTCGTACCGGTGTATTTCGCACCTCATGCATGCAAACCGGTAACGTTCGAGATTTTGGACACAGACTTCGACATTATTTTGGAAATGCCTTGGCTTGCAAGTGCGGATCACACGGTCAACTTCAATCGGCGGACTCTTACCGTTCGCAACACTTTCGGAGTACCGTGTACTATTCCTCTTCCGCACCCTTCGATCCGATGCCAAGTGGTGACGACCAAGTCATTCCGGGCTACTTGTGCTTACGAGCAGCCCGACGAAATCGGCCTATGTTTTCTACGGACCGTCGCGGTAGCCGACTCTTCACCCACGGACTTGTCTTAGGACCTCCGTGTGGTGCGGTTGCTTGACGAGTTCGCCAACATCTTCGAGTCACCTACCGGTGTGATGCCGGATCGGCCGATCTTTCACGAGATCATTCTTGAGGTCAGTGTCGTGCCGCCGAAAGGTTGCATTACCGCATGAGCGAGGATGAGCTTACAGTCCTCCGCGCACAACTTGATGACTTGTTGGACAAGGGCTGGATCCGTCCTAGTAGCTCTCCATATGGAGCGCCAGTTCTCTTCGTATGGAAGAAGAACAAGGATCTACGATTGTGCATCGACTACCGTAAGCTCAATGCGCAAACCGTCAAGAATGTGGGGCCTTTTCCTCGTATCGACGATCTTCTTGAGCAATTGGGCGACGCAAAGTATTTTTCTAAGTTGGATTTGAAGTCAGGATATCATCAAGTCTCGATCCGACCGAACGATCGATACAAATCCGCGTTCAAGACGCGGTATGGGCATTTTGAGTGGGGGGTCATGCCTTTTGGCCTCACCAGCGCCCGACGACCTTTCAAGCGGCAATGACCAACGAGTTTCGTGTGATGTTGGACCGGTTCGTGCTCTTCTACTTAGACAACATTCTCGTCTATAGCTGGACATTGGAGGATTATCTTGGGCACCTTCGACGAGTGTTGGAGACGCTCCACCATGCCAAGTACAAAGCCAACCGTGACAAGTGCGAATTTGTCCGACAAAAGCTGGAATACTTGGGCCATTTTGTCACACCGGAGGGCATCAGCCCGCTGTCGGACAAGATTCAAGCCATCCAAGAGTGGTCGGAACCACGGAACGTCACGAATGTCCGTTCGTTCCTTGGCCTTGCCGGCTGCTACCAACGTTTCATCAAGGGATACTCGAAGATCGCGGCCCACTTGCTTAAACTTCAATGCGAGGATCGGTGTGTGACTTCGGAGAGGATGCGCGAGAATCATTTTTGGCTCTCAAAGCCGCGTTATTATCTGCGGAGGTCTTGCGCATATACGACCCGCTATTGCCAAGGCGCGTCACTATGAATGCGTCCGGCTATGGCATTGGTGTCGTCCTCGAGCAACACGATGGCGTGGACTAGCACCCGGTGGAGTACTTCAGCAAGAAAGTGTCCGTCGTGCACTCCATTGATGATGCACGCAAGAAGGAGCTCCTCGCCTTCGTCCATGTGCTCAAGCGGTGGTGGCACTTCCTCCTTGGTCGAAGTCAATTCCGATGGGTAACGGACAACAATTCGTTGGTCTTTTACAAGACCCAAGACACCGTCAACAGCATTATCGCCCGATGGATAGTTTTCATCAACCAGTTCGACTTCTTTCCCGATCACATTCCGGGGAAGTCGAACTGGTTTGCGGATGCTCGTTCACGGCGTCCGGATCATTGTACCGCGGTCTATTCAACCGTCGAGATTGACAACGACCTGCAGGACAGCTTCATCCGCGGCTACCAAGCCGACCCCAAGTTTCATGACAAGTACACGAATTGCTCCTCTCCTAATCCGGCGCCTTCTCACTACCGGATCCAAGAAGGGTACTTGCTTGTCCACACGCGGGGGAAGGACCTTCTTTGCGTACCGAGTGACTCTCACTTGCGTACACGGCTTCTTGGTGAGTTCCACGACGTTCCCTCCACCGGACACTTTGGAGTCAATTGCACGATTGGCCGACTTCATGAGCGATTTTGGTGGCCCGGCCTTCTCGGAGATGTCACAAACTATTGCGAGTCATGCGAGGTTTGCCGACAATGCAAATCCCGCAGCCATCGTCCGTACGGTGAGTTGAGTTCATTACCGGTCCCCTTGCGCTGAAGGGAAGCGATTGCCATGGACATTACCTGGCTGTTCCCCAAGCACAAGACCGGTGTTGATGGGATTCTCACGGTGGTCGACCGACTCACGAAGTTCGCCATGTTTTTGTCTTGCCGCTATCATGCCAAGGCACCGGAGTTGGTCGAAGTTTTTTACGCCGGTTGGATTCTAACCAAGGGTTACCCCAAGGAAATCCTCTGCAACCGCGACACTCGGTTCATGTCCGATTTTTGGTTGGCGTTCATCATGCGATGGGGCTCATCTCTTAAGCCAAGTTTGGCTCGCCACCCCTAAGCCGATGGCCAAATGGAGAGGGCACATCAGACCGCACAGGTTCTCCTTCGCACTCCCATTCGTCCCGACCAAAAGGATTGGGTTGAGCGTTTGCCGGATGTCGAGTTGGAATACAACTCGTCCATCCACCCAGCTATCGGGATGTCGCCCTTCGAGTTCAAGCACGACTCACCGGTCACTTTTTCGTTGGACACAACCATTCCACGAACGGCCGAGAGCGACGACCATCTTTTTTTCTTGCGTCGGATGCAAGAGCTACTTGTCAAGGCACGCGACCAGATGGCTAAGACGCAGCAACGCATGAGCCAACACGCCAATCACCAGCGTCTTCCTTGCCCATTCTGCATCGGCAATCTCGTTTGGGTTTCCGCCACGGAATTCAGCCTTGAACAAGATATCTCTCGCAAGCTACTCCCGAAATGGATGGGGCCCTGACCGATCGTGGCACCCGCAGGGGATGCACCCGAAGAACCTTCCTTCACCATTCAGGTGCCCACCCACTTGCCCGTCTACCCTGTCTTTCATTGCTCCAAGTTGGCTCTTTACACGCCAACAGAACATGACGATTTTCCCGGGTAACGATCGCAAGACCCACCCTCTATGGACGGTTTTCAGGAGGTCGGCAATATCATCTCCCAACGACGCTACGGCAACAAGCCAACCGAGTACTTGGTACATTTTGTGTACTGCACTCACAAAGTTGACCGTTGGTTGACCCGTGTGGAACTCCAAGCACACTACGAACGCAAGATGCAAGGCAAGTCGGTACCTTCGACTCCACGTCGCACCCGCGTCCAGGTTCCAGCTTCAGATCGTCAACTTCGCCCTCGACCCGTCTTGACTTCATAAGGAGGGGGGGGTGTTACATGCTGCGCCTGCAACAGGCTGCACGGGCCATTTTCAGGCCCGTGACGTTTTCAGGCCAAAAGCCTGAAAACAAGGGCCTACATGCCCTGTGTAGTTTCAGCCTTAAAGCCTGAAAACAAGGGCCTACAGACCCTGTGTCGTTTCAGCCTAAATCAGGGCATTTTCGGCCCTGAGCCTTTCTAGCCTGAAACTGAGGGCCATTTTCAGGCCCTCATCAGATCGACCCGCCCTGAAACTCAGGCACCAAACCAAGCTTTTAGCACAGGCCATTTTGGGCCTGTTTTCAAGACAACCCCTGGTTGAGCTTCAACGCCAGGGTCTGCCACGTTTCGACATTGGCAAGAGCAGCCTCCTGGAAGGGCCAACACTATATAGGACTGGCCCGCCCTGCAAGGCGGCAGGTAGTTCCTAGGTACTTCCCAGGCACTTCACGTGCAGTTCAGGAAGCAGGAGGTAGTCTTCAGGATTCGGCAGCAGCACTCTGGAGGAGCGCTGCAGGAGTAGTGGTAGCGCTAACAGTAGTCTTCAGCGTTGGGCGCTAGTAGCGTTAGCAATAGTCTTCAGCGCTGGGCGCTAGTCGGAGCTAGAGAGAGAGAGAGAGAGAGAGAGAGAGAGAGAGAGAGAGAGAGAGAGAGAGAGAGAGAGAGAGTCCACCACCTCCCTCTCACCCTCTGGCTACCTGACTTCACTGCATCAGCAGACTACGAGAGAAAGAGAGAGCTTGGTGACATTTGGATCCAGACATTTGGGCTTCAGAAATTTTGACGAGGGATTATTTGGGACTTGTAACAAAGACTTGGTGTTGACGACATTCCCATCTCTCCCCCTCTTCTTCGTTTGTTCCCCTCCTCTTCGTCTGTGCATGATCTGGGCCTGGCGCCTTCTTCCTGTGTATAGCGCCAGGTCCCTTCACACCTTGTGATGAGGATGATGTATGTTTGGTCTGCGTTGCAACATTGATTGGGCTAGTCATTGGTATTCTAGCATTCTGCTGTGCTGTCTTACACTACGTGA
>BFEA01000621.1:24977-37721 GCA_003427395.1 Chara braunii | reverse complement strand
TGCCCAATCAACACCTCTCTCTTCCTATCTCTCTTAGTAGAGATATCAACTTCCTTCATTGGAACGGTACTCTTGCAGCAGCTCACGAATAGAAACCTGTTGCAACACTTTGCGATGATACTCCTCAAAAGTTCCGAATCGAGTCTGTCTTTGGCGATTGTAATCGAGATGAATGGCAGCATCCACACATCTCCAAGTGTTCATGTTCGTATTCAAATACGCTGCTGCTTCCACAATATCTTCCACCCTGCGAGAACTGTCAAGATAGGACAGGTGTGCAAGTGTCTTTTTGGGACCAATAGATTCAAGAGAGTCATAGATCGCAATGTTAAAATTATAAGAACTTGGTTGTTCCAAGGGTCCTGTATAGACATGGAGATGGTCTCTCGACGGCGTGGGAGCGGGCACAATACAACCGACAGGAGACGGAGTAGCCGTAGCGGCAGGCGAAGCAGAAACAACAACAGAAGTAGTGATAATCGACGCTGACATAGTGCATGGGGGAGCATAATCGGGAAGACGTTGAAAAGTTGGAGGAGATGCTGCTGGAAGGGGGAGTCTACGGACCGGAGCGGAATGAGGAGAGGAAGAAGGAACCATCGGAGGAATCCTTTTTAAAAGGCGTTGTATCCGTGCATATCTGAAAAAAGGTTGGGAATAGGCCCTTCTGTCGGACAATCTGGCAAATCAAACGTCATTCTAGCGATCTCCTCACTCGTCCTGCAAAAGGGATTGTAACATCCAAGAAGCCTCTAAATTTGAAACATTCAATGAGTTTGAAGGACGAGTCTCAGGAGATTTTCGTTCCAACCGCATATCTGTGAGTTTGCTTCTTCCCCAGTCCAAAAACTTTTCCCATATATTTTCATCCTTTGCAACGCTCGCAGTTTGGACAAACATTTCAAAAAGCACCTCAGTCAAGACTTTTTGCAGGCCAACCTTCTTTGCATCGTCGAACCATTTGCCAAGGTAAGCACGCGGATTCGGAGTGTCGATTGTGGGTGCACCCTTATTATGAGGCACCACAATAACAGTTGAAGGATTTTGTGGTTGTGATGTGGTGCAAATATCTCTTTCGCGTTGACTGTGTTGAGATTGTGAACACGAATCGTGAACACGTGCACGTCCAGGGAGCCGTCCACGAAACAGAAGAGGTGCAAGTTCATCGGTACAGATGTCATCCAGCGCTCTCAAAACCTGAGTTGTCGTTTCACTAACAACCAGTTTCCGTTCCTCCCTATTCGTAGCGAACGCACGCTCGAGCATTCCAGCTGAACACACATCATCAGTTGTATTAATTGCTGAACTCGCATGCCCATGAACTGTAGTTGCCGCAACGGTGGATGATTTCTTTCTTTGTGCAGAGCGTTGGGATTGCGAACATGAATCACGAGCACGCACATCTCCAACAACTCCATGAGTGACAAATTCATCTTCATAATTGTGATGATTTCGGAGGGTCAGCTTACCAATTGGAGTTGAACCCACGAGATTTTTTTTTCCTGAGGAACACGATTACGCTTGGCTATAGAATCAATCGCTTGAGAATCACTCATATCGCTATCATCTTCGTCATCATCGAGTAGAGACTTACCGGCCAAACCCAATGAAAAATTACGCACAGATTTGTCACGCCGATCATAATCATCGTCATAACAGTCAACATGCATTTTTTCAGCATCCTCGAGGGTGCTCGCTTGTTGATGGGCACCTTCAACTTCATCGCGCACAATATCATGACCACCAGTATGTTCATTTTCATTATCCGATGTGTCTTGTTTTTTGCTCTTCCTTGATCGCCTTGACTGGGCCCCTTGTTGTCTAGATGTAACATTTAGAGCACCATCAGTTGTATTGCTATTAACGGTTTGTTTCCTTTTTTTCATTTGAGCGCATGTCCCATAGGTATGGTGCAGTTCAGATTCGCCTGCGGGGAAAAAAAATAAATAAGTTTACCAAAATTCAACACCGGTCAGCCGGAAGAGATATATAAGACAAAAGAGAAGAACTCATTCAAAAAGTGACGCGCATGTCCTGGCAACTCGTCCGAAAGAGATATATACGACCAAGGAGAAAAAATCATTGCAAAAGTTCATGGTAAACAATATTCTTTGTGATGATTTTTTTGTCGGGCAACGCAACACGAATGTTGTTGGGATGACCAACGCGCGACAAAGCAACATACAACTGGTCATGCGCAAAAACAGGTTTGCGCAACCAAACCCCGGCACGAGAGACAGTTTGTCCTTGCGACTTGTTAATGGTCGCAGCAAACGCAAGACGGATGGGAAGCTGCCTCCTATTCCATTTAAACCCGGTGGTTTCACCATCACTTGTTAAATCGATTTTGGGGATCAGTATCGTTTCACCGGTACGCATTATGGTCACTTCCAACAAATCATCATCAACAATCTTTTTAAGAATTAACCTTGTGTCATTGCAAAGTCCTTGTTTGGGCGACAAATTGCGCAACAACATCACAGGCGCACCAATTTTCAAGCGCAGTTTGTGAGGCGGAAGACTAGACTCTTGAGAGAATTTAAGAACTCATGTTGGATAGCAAGTTCGTGATCATCAGAAGCAGGGTAATCAACACTATAACTTTCACACACCTCGCCAGGGAAATCGTTGAGAACCATATCGTTAACACACCCCGCATCATCATTGGTGACGCAGAGAATCAATCGAGCGTAAAAATAGTCAGCATCCCCAACGTGTTCACACACATCCTCAAACGTCCAGGAAATCAAATCACGAATAGGTTTATCAATGCAAATCTCATGAGGCAGTTTGACCGCGGCAGGTTCGTTAGGAACAAAACGAATACGATCCCCATTCCCAGTACGCATCAAAAACACATCATACATTGGCGCCATTGGATCATCCCCTAAGCTTAAGATCCGCATATTCTCAGTCAGGCAATGAACCTCAAAGAGTTTCCACAAAGGAGACATTTTGATAGAGGCATCAATTTGCTGCGCTCGATACCCATGCTTCACAACGGGCGAAACCTACCGAAAGTCCCCAGAAAGAAGCAAAACCTTTCCTCCAAACGGGAGGTTACTGTTACAGAGATCTCGAAGCGTAATGTCAAGAGCTTCCAAGTGGAACTTGTTACTCATCGGAGCCTCATCCCAAACGATCAAGTCCGCATGTCGGATAAGTTCGGCAAGATCACCCTGTTTCGGAATATTGAAGGGACGCTTGTTATCAGGTTTCAAAGGTGCTCGAATCCGCGAGTGAAATTTTCGACCACCGGTAAAAAGAGTCGCGGCTATCTCACTAGACGCCACAGCGAGTCCAATACCATTACGCGACCTGATCCCCGCCAAAATCGTTTTTATGCAAAAAGTCTTTCCTGTTCCCGCCGGCGCATCTACAAAAGCATAAAGCGGTTGTTTCTCTCCCACGTCCCGAACAACTCTTTGCATGAGCACTCGTTGGCGCGGCCAAAGACGGCGAAAATTAGACTCGAATCTACTTCGCATTTCAATCGGATCATACGACAACTCTTCATTTATAACCGATGACACAGTCCTGTTCTCGTAATGCCTGTTTATGTCATCAGCAACCGTTTCTCCATCAGGGGTCAGATAATAAAGACCAAACAGGCGAATGTTTTTGCCAGACTCATGCAAGATACGGTCAAAAGATCAAAGAGCACCAAACATTGCAAAACGATCGGAGGAAGAATTAGAGAGTCCGAAGGATACTGAAAATCATCACACATTTTGTCCCAATGTCGTTGAAAGAATTGAACAGGATCGTTGACCGGGCCAAACAGCAGAAGCATAGCGAACACTTTACGAACCTCTGCAGGCATATAATGGAGTGCGGCCGTATTTATACATTGATTATATGCATCATCGGTTTGCAAAAGTCATAATCGAAGACACACCGATCGGAATGAATCGTATTCGACTCCATCGACGGTACGAATTTCTGCAAAGAGCGTGCTCCACGAGAGTGCTCATGGTGTAGCAACACACGGAGATAGAAGCGTTCGCCTTCCGTGACCCTGGCATGATGCAATCGAGATATCTTTTCGAAAGGAGCACCATGAAGAGCACGCTTTCTTCTGTTCCACACCTTATGTTGATTATACCACACATGAGTTTTAATAATGTCAGGATACAAAGGGAGCTCGTGTTTAGGAACGTGCATTCAAAGAGTTGTAATCCATCCATGCCGTCAATTTTGTGGTCGGCGGTCCACGAGAAAAAACATGATCTTCCGTGTCCGGTTCGAACACCACTTTTTGTATGTTCTCGATATGCACAGGCAATCTTTCGACTGAGGGCCACTGTTTGGCAAGGTCGAACTCAAACAGGCGCCATCATGCCTCGCACGCACCAACAACACGCATATCTTGATAGGATTTGACTTCATCGACAGGTGCATCATTATCTTGTTCGCAAACCATGGCACGATCACACCCTTTATACACGTACTTATACATATACTTGCACGCCTTCATGTTAGCACAACATTCGACATTGATGTGGCAGTTAAACCTCATCAGCAAGTACGGGTTATACGGGCCCACTCGACGATTATCATAAACAACACGATTTTGAACGACCGGAAAACCACCGTCACTTGGTTTTCTTCTCCTGTAAGAAGGGTAAGTTTTTTCATCTTTGAAGGTTGTCGTGGAAATGAATTCTTTTGGAAACCCTTTAGTGCACTTCCCGTTCTCGGTACGCGGAGCATCCTGCTTGTCCTCACCACAAATGTCGTGCAACATGAATTTGACAACCCTTTCTCTCAATTCCCCTTCAGGCGGAATCTCTGCACACCCTACGTTGTCAACAGCATCTGGATCGCAGATTTTATCATCCGGATGCAAGATGACCAATATGTGTGCATGCGGCAGACCCCTTTTTTGGAACTCCACCACATACAACATTCCATCGACTCTCCCAAAGATCCGTTTTTTCTTAATCTCGTCAATGAGCTGGGTGAGATAACCTTTGAACACTCGGGCAAGAAGATCAGGCCTGTCGGTTGCACACTGACCCGGCAAGAGGGCTTGTTGGATCTCCGGCCAGTTTGTGTTACACGTCATAGTGATAAAAAGATCGGGTTTTCCAAGCCGCCTCACGATTGTCATGTTGTCATGATATCTTTCGGTCATATACCGCGGTCCCCCAGTGAAGGTGGAGGCAGAAATATTTTTGTCCCAACGCCATCACTATGCTGATTTTGTTGCACAGCGTCTCGGAGGTCCTGATAATATTCCGACCGCAAGTCTTTCTGATGAAATCTTACCCATTTTAAGCGAGGGGATTCAACCTTAGCGTAAGCCATGCAACAAAACTCGTCGAAAAGACGTGCTGCATAAAGGAGGCAAGGCCTTTCACCATCACGTTCGTGCAGGTGAAACGCATAGTACTCCTTGGCACTGAGTCCTGGCGGCCATCCAGCTTCCGAGGCACGGTGGACAGACCAACTATCAATTCCTTCCGGGAAAAGCAAAACAAACCTCAAACAGTCGTTCACTCGGGAACACTTCGGAATGACAACTGTTGCCTGCTCACCCGGAAGAGGAGCACGCAAACGAATCTCAAGCTCACGAGGAAGAAGGTCATCCGCCATGAGAACACAGACCTCCTGTAGCCCCGTCGGACGGTTGTAACGCCTCGCATGTTCGTCCGCGGGCATGGCATCCGGATTTATGACCAACTTCCTTCCATTCAACGTTCCCGGCGGAAGGTCGGCGATGGTCATGAAGTCCTTCACGTAGTTGTTACACTGTTGTAGCAACTCGTGAAACTTTTTAAGAGTCGTCTCATTCGGTGAAGTTCGGCATCAGACGTGTGTGCAGGCAAATTAAGGAAATCCACTCTTTGATCAATCGCATCATCCAAACGGTGAGGATCGTGCAAGTAAAGTTGTGCAAACCGAGGACGTTCCCCTTCCCCCAC
The DNA here is from genome assembly GCA_003427395.1 of Chara braunii. NCBI lineage: Eukaryota > Viridiplantae > Streptophyta > Charophyceae > Charales > Characeae > Chara > Chara braunii. Next base: position 31,794 of record BFEA01000621.1, on the reverse strand, counting down.
AGCCAATGCACCGACACGATGATAGATCGGACCCTGAGCTCGAAGTTGGCCCTGGAATCCCTGAACGTCATCTCTCGGTTGCTTCAACAGCGAGGATGCGAGAGATAAACTGTTATTGATTATCCTCGCATTGTTTTGAACGAATCGGTCGTTGGGAGTATGAGACGTCCAAATAGAAAGAATCTCATGCTCCGGGGACCCTTCTCGAGGCCATTCCCGAAGAGGACAACGTGTCGTACCTTTTCTGCAACATATTTTTGTCCAACTTTTTTCATGATTCCACAACTTTGCACCACAATACCTGCACGGTTCTCAACCACCAATGCCGAATGCCCGAACCGTGCTAGCATTCACAACAATAGTCACGGTGTTCTCAACCGCTGCATACGGTGTTGCCACGGGCACAGACGGGAGTGCATTCATATCAGCAGGTGGATCATCATCCAAATCATTAATTTCCTCATCCCGATTATCTAGCTCACCATGTTCCCGATTGTTCATTGAATTTTGAATCGCAACGGACGGATTGTGCGACTGCTCCGCTCTCCCCGACATACTTCGCCATTGCCTCGGTCGAGAACAATGACGATGCGTTTCCTTCGAAGAAGAAGATGCACCCCGCGACTGCCCAGAGGCGGTTGCTCGGATCTCTTGAAGGATATTAACAGGGGCCAAACTTTGCCTCACACCCCGCAAAAAATGTTTGTGAGCATGCATATCGTCGTTCCTCCTACGATTCTTAATCGCAACTCTCAATGCACGCATACGTTTAACGTGATAGTTTGGCTGTCTTTGAAGTCTCTTTTTTCGAGTGGAAATTTCATACGATACAGACCTCGGTTCATCGTCATTCATCGTACGGACTTGTTCAGTTGCATCGCCACCGGCCAGCTGTACTTTCAACAAATACCGCATGTGCATCAAAGTCGGGGAACACAGGGGGACATACGAAAGACAACGATCCAAGGTTCAAACGATGCGCAACTTTACCGGTACGGAGTGCCTGAAGGCACAACATACGATATCGTCTGTTACGGCTCGAACGAATCGGTTTCAATATTGTCGATCTCCTTCGGCGATTATGAAATCCAACCAACCTCCTAACCATTGCCTTCGGGGAATTTGGCAAGTTTCGCGGAGAAGAGCACGCCTGTGCATGAACCGGTGCGATGGATGCATAAAGATCAGGTTGCACGGAGCTTCGCCGCACATCTTCTGTAAATGTGGAGGACGAACCGTTTTGCACATGTGGCGAATGAAAGGAAGAATCATGAACTGGAAAGGTTGTTTCGATCGTAGGAAGAAAATTTGTCTGGACTGCATCATGCATGAAATTTTCATCAGGTCGTGCACTTCGCAGGGTGATAGGCAGATTTCCTTGGCAACGAATCTCACTCGTACCAACATTGACATTTTATTGACTCCTCCGGAAAAAAACCTGAGGGCTTGCGATACCATCCAACAATGAAATTGTTTGTTGGAAAGATAAAGATCTATCACTACATTGTTCTTCCACAGAACAATCAAGGGCGCGATCAGGAGTTATCATCGGTTGTTTGTCCCTTCCGTCAGTAGTCACATCACCCACACCACCTACCGGTTGCAGTAAAAACCTTCGAGTCCGACGACTCTGGGAAGGCGGTCGACCACGTTTGCGGTGTTCATCTTTTGATGACACTCGTGTTTCAATAGTAAAGGGACAGTGAGTAATATCAGAACGCACACACAATCCCAACCCATCATTCGACGAAAAAGAAGAATTTGGCAGCGAAGGGAAATGAACTTGAGCGGAATCAATGGCAGGAGAGTTATAACAGTTGGGTATCGTTGCAAAAGACAACAAAGGAGCGACAACAGGTCTTTCACAACGGCGAAGGCGTCTTCGACGCTTCCATTGAACGTGCGAGGACTTGTCGGCAGACGAAGCAGAGTTCGGAGCGACAAACAAATTAATGTCGCGTGAATCCTTATCTATGCTTTCATCCCCCGCCATCTGAACGGGCCTACATGCATCTCTTCTTAGGTGGCTACAGCGTAAAATTAGAACGTAAAAATCAAAGGTTATGAGGAATATGGAAGATCTAAAAATCAGCAGGATGATATATATCCCAGATTGTTCGTAGCCAAATGTAATTATGGTAGTAATAGAAAAGATACAGGGTAAAGCATTCAAAAGAAGAGAAAAATATAGTCAAATAATAAACGAAGTTGGCAAAACACAAAACGAAAAACGAACAGAGCAAAACGTTGAGTTCACGTTTTTTATTTTGTTTTCTTTTTTTTCAAATGTTTATGTCAAGGGAAATGAAGGTTAAGCAACTCATGACGTATTGTATTTTGTCTCTTTTATCCGTGCATTGTTTTTTTTTTTGTGTTCATAAAAAAAACGATAATTTCTTTTTCAGATGTTTTTTTTTTTTCCCTAGACGCCCCTTAGTCTTTTCAGGGCCCCATGGGATCGAGTCATACGTACCTCATTTATCCACGTTTACCCTTTGTCATTCCTCGACAGGGATCACTTTCCTGTTCGTATAAGTTTGTGATCGGGAATGAAGTTTTTTTTGACTCCAATTGCATTCGGTAGAGGCGGCTCCTACTTGCGGCCAGCCTTGGGTGTCCTAAGTCAGTCACCGTTCACAAAAAAATCGAAGAAGGGTAAAAGTCTTCCCCAACCTGCCCGAGTCCCAACCGCTAGGATGTAGTCTGTGGCACCCGTCCTCCTCGCCCAGGCACGAGGCCTGGATCTCAGAAGTAGGCGTTGGCTCCACCACAACAACATTGCACCACCCCCATAAATGGGTCTATGCGGCATACCGCACCTCTCCCCAGCCAGCCTCGAAGGTCGTGGTTCCAGGAAGAGTCATTCCTAGCGATTGAGGTCGGTCAAACTGTTGATGACCTCACCATTCCTCTCCTCCCTTGTTTGGGTAACTTAGACGAAATAGGAGCAAATGGGGTAAAGAACATGATTTTTTGGAACAGGCTAACATGAGAGGAGGTCGTTCGGGATAGCACGGGTGTCTTGGGAGAAAGGTTACGTTTATTGTCACTTTCATTATTTATTATCGGACGGGTTCCTTCTCCGATATTCCTTACATTACACAGTGCGACCCAACCCTCCCAACACTATTTACTTTCCTTCATGTAAGCACCTTAATGTTTTCAATGTGGAACAAAACATAATTATACGTACCTTGTTTTGGGATAAGTATGCTTTGCTTTCCTTCCACAATATGTAATCGGAGACGATGAATGTGTGTTGTTGTTGTGTTGTTTTGTTATGAGAAGGTCGCCGCTTCTACATATGAGAGAGAGTTGTTTGCTCTCTGGGAAGCCCTGGATCACTGGCGACACTATCTCTTAGGGCGTCATTTCAAAGTGTACTCGGATCATGAGACACTTCGCTGGCTCAAGACGCAGGCCCAGATGACGCCTAAGTTGACTAGGTGGGCCACTGAGATTGATCAATATGATTTTGAGCTCAAGCCAGTTAAGGGTAAATATAACGTTGTTGCTGATGCGCTAAGTCGAAGATCTGACTTCTTCGGTGCCATTGTAACATATCTAGACGTGGGCACCGATCTACAAGAGAAAATTAGAAATGCGTATTCCACAGATCCTGTTTATGGCGCAATGATTAAGCGTATGCAAGAAGCGCCTCAAAAGTTTCCTAATTATCATATTACATAGGGACTGTTGTTTGAAAGAACTGATGTGCATGACAGGCTTTGTGTTCCGAATATGGAAGAGATCAAGAGTTTGATCTTAGGGGAATGTCACGACACCGAGGACCATTTTGGGTGGAAGAAGACTTATGCAACCCTTTTGCATTCCTACACTTGGCCTCATATGAAACCCGACTGTATTGCATATGTGCAAGGCTGTGAAGTGTGCCAAAGAAATAAGAGCACCACGCAGCCTCCCCTTGGTTTACTTAAGCCTCTACCTATTCCAACCGGTCCAGGAGTCTCTGTGCCCATTGACTTTATGGACACCAAGGTAAAAAGCAGGAATGGGAAAACGCAAGTCATGGTCATCGTCAACATATTTAGTAAGTATGCTGTCTTCGTAGCTTTACCAACGGAAGCGAAAACGGAATTAGTATTTCGGGAGTTCTTTAACTATTGGGTGAAAGACTATGGGCATCCCTTGACAATCGTGAGTGACAGAGACACAAGGTTCACAAGTGAACAATAGCAGCAGCTAATGAACGTTTATGGCTCTAAGTTTACTATGTCTTCAGGCAGACATCCTGAAACTAACGGGCAGACTGAGCAAATGAACAAGATTTTGCAGCAAACGCTGCGCATGTACATCTGTCCCGATCAGATCGACTGGGACGAACATTTGCCCAAAGTTGCTAGTGCGTACAATAACTATGTTCATCTGTCCACGTGCAAGACTCCGATGGAGTTACATTTGGGATGGCGTCCGCGCAGGCCTATTGATCGGCTAAACCCGGATCGAGTGCATAAGCTTTCACTAGGAACTAGTGAATTTGCGATTCAATACCAGAAAGACATTGAAAAGGTAAAGGAAAATATTGTCAAAACACAACATCAGATGGTTGAGCAGGAAAATAAGCACAGAAGACCTTCTCGGTTTGCTGTAGGTGATCTGGTATGGGTTAAAACTAAGGAGTTTGTTCCTGAAGAGAACATCTCTCAGAAGTTGCTACCAGCCTACAGAGGACCTTGGCAGGTTCTAGATGTGATTGGCGATGTGGATGGTCCTTCGTATGTTATAGAGATTCCTCTACATCTACATACGTATCCAGTGTTCCACGCTTCGAAACTCTTACCCTGCGTGACAAATGAACTATTTCCAAGTCGCAGATCGGCAATACCTCCTAGTATGGATGGGAAGTATGATGTGGATAGAATCGTTGCTAAAAGTACCTTTCAGACTGGACGTAGAGGCAGACCACAGCGGCAGTATAAGGTGAGGTTCGCTTACCAAGATCCAAGTGAGGATCGCTGGTTCACGCGAGAGGAACTAATAGATTCTGCACCTCATATCGTGTCTGCATATGAAAGGGCAAGAAGAGGAATCAATATTGTTGACAGGTAGTGAATTTCTCAGAGGACTTCGAAACTAGGCCGGCGAGAGTAAAAGGGTCATTACCCGATTCAAACCCTGTTTGAGAAATGCAGCATAGAGGGGTCACTCGCCCAGAACCCCAACTCGTGAAAAGCAGATCAACAGGCATGTTCTGTGGGTCAAAAGTCACATCTTAACTAAAGTAAAAGTTAATGCTAAAGGTCACAGTTGTGCCCCTGGACAGTTGTAATATTCAGATATGGGAGTCACATCTGTTCATCCAGGGGGTGTGCAGGTCATGTCTGTTCGTGCAGTATGTGTGTCTGTTCGAACAGTAGATGTGTCTGTTCGTGCAGTATGTATGTCTGTTGAGCAGTAGGTGTGTCTATTCAAAGGAAGTCCAAAGGATAAAGTCCCAGTCAAGATTCGAGTCAAAGGGAGAGTCTAAATTCAGGCATCAAGTCCAAAATCCAGGCCAGATGGCTGCAGCAGCAGCAGACCCTGAAGGGAAGGTACTGGGACAGACACCATGCAGAGGTCTGGGACTGAAGGAGGCCCAAAGGTGCCAATGCAGACCTCGCAAAGGGAGGCCAGCAGTATAAAGAAGCAGGCCAGCCTCCCTTGAGGACAGATCCCCAGTGGCATTCTGGCGTGGAAGTGCTGAAGGCACTTGTGCGCTGGCTGGCTGGGGAGCGCTGGCAGGAGAAGCTGCGCTAAGAGAGGAAGAAGGCTGGGCGCTGGTTTGCAAGTGGCAGCCATAGCTGCCCAGATAGTTAATATAGTTAGAGGGTTATTAGTTAGTCTTCAGTGAGTAACATTCTAAGTAGATTCTCGTAGAAGGAGTGTGCATGCATGATGAGAGAAGAGAACTGAGACAGAGATCTTGAGGGGGAGAGAGAGAGAGAAGGGGCAGGTATACAAAGTCGGCTATGGTGGCAACATACCTGTTCTCCGTTTAACTTGTTGCTGAGAGGTGGCGCTGGCTGAGTGTTGCATACTGTAACGGTGCAGACCAGAACAAGAACCGACCTCTCAATACAAAGTACAAGATGGCGTAGCGGAAGACTTAGATACCAGCGATCCAAACATTCAATATTGCAATGCAGCCCTGGACATACATCATCATCATCGTTACATGGTGTGAATGGGGTCAGGCGCTTCACACAGGAAGACTGCGCCAGCCCCTACCATACACAGACGAAGAAGAAGGGGGTTGAACGAAGAGGAAGGGAAGATGGGAATGTCGTCAACACCAAGTCTTCGGCACAGGCCCAAATAGTCCCTCGTCGAAATGTTTGAATCCCAAATGTCAAGTCTGGATCCAATGTCGTCAAGTCCCAAGTCACAACTCTCTCTCTCTCTGTAGTAGTCCGCTGATACTGAGAAGTTAGGTGGTGAGAGGGGAAGAAGAGATGGTGGACTTAGAAGAAGAGGAAGAAGAACTCTCTCTCTCTCTCTCTCTCAGTCTAGTACAAACCTGTGAAGTTGGCGCCTTGATGCAAGTACCTCGAAGATGGAGCTGGAGCTATGGCGCCACAGGTAAGTCTCGCTGGCCTCCGCCAGCCATCTCTCCCAACTCTACTATCTACCACCTACTAGCGCCCAGCGCTGAAGACTACTGCTATGGCTACTAGCGCCCAGCGCTGAAGACTACTGCTAGCGCTAAGCTACTCCCTGCAGCGCTCCTCCTGAGTGCTGCGCTGAATCCTGAAGACTACTCGTGCCTACTGTCCAACTACCTACCCGTGAAGTGCATGGGAACTGCCTATGTACTACC
>BFEA01000621.1:4174-16789 GCA_003427395.1 Chara braunii | reverse complement strand
CTGAAACGACCGGGGCCTGTAAGCCCTATTTTCTAGGCTTTTAGGCTGAAAGTGCGGGACGGGCCCTGCAGGGCCCGTGTGGCTACGCAGTATGCCACACTGAGTCAGGCCCCACATTGTGGTTGTATGAGAAGGAGAGACATATCGCACTGTTGGTTCTTGAACTCGAGATACTCTTATAATGTGTTGGAGATAATATAAGCTGCGCATCTTGGTTCACTTTTCATCTCTTCTTTGTGCTGTGTGATAATTCATAATCTGTGTAATTGGTAACGTGGCATGCATTGCGATACACTCTGGCAAGTTGTGGACAGTCAGGTCCTTTGCAACACTCTCTCTCTCTCTTTTTTGCTTTGAACAAACGATGGCATGTTGTGACTCTCACCTCTTTCCTCTCTCTTGCTGAGATGCGCAGTACTGATAGGGCATATGAAAAATGTATCACCAACGGTCCAATGGCCTGGGCATCTGCAGAAGTTTCACAGTTCCTGGTAGGGGCACATGCAAAAGATGCAGGGTCCAATCTACGAGTGGGGCATTCCGCCACACCCCTGTGTTTCTGAATTATCTGACAACATACCCCAACTTTACGGGGCATTGCAACAATTTTCCCTAAACCAAAACAATCCAAGCTGAAAAGGAAAAAACAAGAACTGGTGGAGGTACTGGTTTAAGGTCTTGACTGTAACACTTGAAAGTGGGGGTCCAGGTTAACCAGATGTGCGGCAAAGGAACGTAATGTACGACCGAGAGCTTGCTCTGTGCCTGTGTCACAAAAGAAAACTAACAGAGCAACATTTCACATTTGGCTCAGGAAATAGAGGTTATCGTCTCGCATTGGAAAGAAAAATCCACATACTTTTCTGGGAACAGGGTGTATGGTCTCTCCTTTAGCCAAGCCTCCTTATCTCGAACAGGTCGCCGTGGCTTCAAGGGTTCAACAACATCGCTTGCCCTCCCCAGTTTCGAAGGTGATTGTGGGTGCTGCAAAGACAAAGATCACATACAAAGTCTTCCGTCTCAGAACAAACAGGGCTCCACCGGACTTAGTGGACTATGTATGCAGTGGACTAGCAAAACTGGGCACAACGTTTCAGACTTGAAATCGGCTCACCAAGATGAGAGATCAGGCGTTAAAAATTTTGTGAGAAGTTATGAAGACGATGTTTGATGCTACCGGCCCCACTGTTTTTTACATGTGTGTTTTTTTAAAAGACCCCAGATTCTCTCTCTCTCTCATTCCCTTCACAAATCATCACAAGCCATCCCATAACGAAAAAGTTTACATAGGCAATGTAATAGAAAATGCAAGGTTGGCCATGTTGGTGTGGTTCAGCGCCAATTGCCCACAGTCCCATCTGCTGCCAAAGCGGCACACTTTCACATATAGATATGTATACATATATATTTCGAACCATAAGGGGATGGAAGGCAGAAGGCAACTAACCTAAGACGGAAGACTACTCCAGCAAGAAGGCACCGACCCGAAAAAACTTGGAGAGCCTTCCGCATCGGCCCACAAAACCAAAAACTCATTTACCAAAAACAAACAAACATAACAGCATTCTGAAAGGCCTTCCACGATTCAGACCCCAAATTCGGACTTCAGGGTCAGATGCCCAGGCCGAGTTCGTCAAACTCAGAAAAGTCACAATCGGGTACCTCAGCAGTCTGCTCCAAAAGGCACCCAGCAAACAGTCACGTTTCAGGGACAAGAGTCACGTCTCATAATAAAAAACATTCAGAAGAGTCACATCCCACGAGTGAAAAGGCAGATTCACCAAGCAAGAGTCATGTCTCAGAGGCAGAAGTCACGTTCCTAATGAAAAGTCATATTGAAGAGTCACATCCCTCGAGTAAAGGCAGTATCACAGGCAAAAGTCGTGACCCACAGGCAGGAGTCACTATCCACAGTCAAAAGCCATATTCACAAGTGAAAAGTCATGACTCAAAGGCCCAAGGAGCAGCAGTCCAATGGAAAGTCGGGACTTCGTCTATTGGTAACGAGACATTTCATCAAATATCACTTTCAGGATTACTGTAGACATTGTCCAGATCTGAGTTTACTTGTGTACTTCGACTTCTGACGAGTATCTTCCAGTCTGGGTTCATTACACTATTCTTCTCTCAATTTCACCTTTCACTACCTACCTACCGCTACTCCAAAGCCTATACAGGGGACCCCCGCAAGCGTACCTACCTCGCACTCCCTCCTCCTTATCTTCGAAAGTCTGCTGAGATGCTTCTTTGCAGGTGCTTTCCCCTTCAGCTTTCGTTCATATTCTGCAACGACCTGAGGTGCTGTCTTGATCAGCTCCTCTTTTGTGAACCAACGGTCTTCCTTTGAATTCGTGTGATGCCTGAATCTGACCCGGTACCGCTTGTAGGTTTCGGTGGTCTTCCTCTGCCAACTGGCTTAGGAAAAGCCAGATCTTGATGATCCAAAATGTCGTCGAACGTCCACATGACCGTCCATGGTTGGGGGCAGCATTGACCTCCTCGATGGGAATCTGTCAATCTCAGCGAAAGGTGCAAGCTTGGAAGCATGGAAAGCTGGGTAAGTGCGCAGGCCAATGCCATATTGGCTTGCGTTAGTGGTAAAAATGAATTGCTTCTCAGGATTAGGGAGCATGAGGATTTCATGATGCATGAGAGTATACTTCACTCGCTTGAAGGCTCTCTCGCGGTCATCAGTCCACTCCCATGGGGTGTCAAGGCGTGTTAGGTCCGTCAAGGGGGGCACCCACCGTACTATAATTCTTTACGAAATTGCAGTAGTAGCCCGTCATCCCCAAGAAGGACGTGACCTCCACATACTGAGGTCGTTCCCAATCCCGAATGCTAGCCACCTTCGCATCTTCCAACCTAACACCATCTGCGGATATCTCATGACCCAAGTATAAGATTTTGGTGCGACCGAACTCGTGTTTCTCTAAGTTGATCTTATACTCGTGTTGTTGCAGAAGTCCAAGCACAAGGTGAACATGTTGCGTGTGCTCCTCAACAATCTTACTAAAGATAAGAATATTGTCGAGGTACATGACAACAGACTTATCTAAGTAGTCATGGAATATCCTCTTCATGGCGTGCTGGAATGTACTCGGCGCATTGCAAACGCATCACCACAAATTCTTACAGACTGTACGTGGTGTGAAAAGTGGTTTTGTGCTGATTCTCAGGTCTGATCACAATCTAATGGTAGCTAGACTTTAAATCTATCTTAGTAAAGTATCTACATCCCTGGACATATCCAATAGGTAGTCAATGCAGGGTAGAGGCTCCGTGCTTTTAACAGTGATGGCATTGAGAGCTCTATAATCAATGCACATCCTTAGTGATCCCCCTTTCTTCGGAACGAATAGGACGGGTGCACCGTTGGGAGATGTACTGGGCCATATCCAACCCTTCTCCGTGAGCTCTTTGAGTTGCCGCTGAAGTTCATCCAATAGATCCTCCCCTTTGGCGTTTTACTACCTGGGATGATTTCTATGGCATGGATGACTTCCCTCTCTACGACACCCGAAGGCTCCTCAAACAGAATAGGTTACTTAGCGACGACAACTTCGATCTCTGGGGGTGATTTAATTGTCTTCCCCTTCTAAGAGAAGAAAACCAGATACACTCCCTCCTCTTGGTTCTTTGTATAATAGCTGGAAAATGCGGATGCACACATGCAATTGTAGGAGTCAACTAACCTGCGGGCCTTGTACTTAGCCAGTCCAAGGGTTCTCCCACCCGACAATACATGCATAAGCATCTTTCGGTCCCAGTCAAACTAGGGTTTGACAACCTCGACGTAGTACATACCCAACAACATGTCGAATGGCAAGTCGTTGCTAACTAGGAATGAAATCCTATGATTAAGGTCCCCTCCTCCATAGGAGAAGGTGCATACCATGTCCTTAACGTAGTCGTGGTCAACCATGCGCTCCTTGTTGGCGAAGGTAGAAGCTACAAATCTACTTAGCCTCTGCACCCACTCCTCTAAGCACAACCTCTCAACATACTCGTGACTTATGAAGTTTTGCATGGAACCTTCCCCTAACTCTTTTGTTGGCCGCCCTTGCGTGGACCAGTGGCCTTACCTTTGGTTGCGCAGTGAGGTCTCCTCCCTCTACACTCTCCTCACCACCTCACTCTGTCTCTTCCACAATATCATAGATATTATCAATCTCCTATTGATTCCCATCGGAATCAACCATCATCAATCAAAATCAACTACCTTTCTTTTTCCAATCTTGTGGGGCCTTCTTCTTCCTATTGTCTACAGCAACTTGCTGCGCCCCTCCTAGCTTTGCCTCTAAGTCTAGGGCCTTCTTGCTAAAGAGGCCAGGTCGTGAAATTTGATGCTAGCCTCGCTGACCAACATGTTCTTGATGTCAGTAGAAAGACATCTCAGATAAATGGTCAGCACGACCTGTGGATCATAGCGCACTCTCGGACCACGATGAGTTTCTCCACGACGTTGGTGAGCTCATGGGCTGTATTGTATTTCTTCGTATCAAGTCTTGCCAATGCATCCGTGGCTTGCTGAGCCTGCTGTGGGTTGTGCCATCGCTCCTCTACCAACTCCAAAAACGAGTCTATTGTCTGGGTCTTCGCCCAGTCATCCATCCTCTGACCGTAGCCTCGGGATGCAACTAAGCCATTCAACCATCTTGCTGCCGAACCTTTGAGGTATGAGGCAGCTGTGATCACTCCCTGGTCAAGCAGTGTCCGTTTGGCCCTCACCCACATTGGAACAGTCAACCAAGTGTTGAGGTTCTTGTCCTTCTTGTCCCCAGAGAAGGTCTCAAAAGGATTCAACAGGGTCTCTGGGTACCACTGTTGCTGAGGTCATGTTGGAACCTGTTGCTGCACAGGTTGCTGGACAGGTTGCTACTCTGCAGCTGCAGTAGCTGGACCTGAGGACGAAGAAGCACCAGTAGGCAGACTTGCTATTGACGTACCACCTGGTATAATACCAAACTGAGGGACAAAGGTGCCTGACATCACCGACAACATAGACGGCGATGGGGAGACAACCTGCGCCCTGACACTAGGCCTGCTTGTTGTGGATGGGCCCAGTCTGCCCATCACCTGCATGGCACTAAGTATCTGGTCAAGGGCTGACTGGATATCATCCAGTTTGCTGTCCATGTAGTCGTACATGCTCAGCATACCTGCATGTTACCAATGTTATCAAAGGTGGAGTTATATAACCCTTCTAGTGCTGCCTTATCCTGCGCCCTAATCTCTAGTCTAGCTTGCCTAAGCTTTGCTTTGTTTTCTCTTTCAGTAGCATTCTTGAGTTCATTCTGTAGCTGAAGTCGGAGGTTCTCTACTTCATGGGCCTTTATAGCCTCCCTATTGAGTCAAGGGGGCTGGTTGTACTGCGAACCGGCCATCTGGCTGTAGGATGTACCTGTACTCATCCCTCTGGACATAGCCTGCGAGACTGCGTGGCCGATGTCTGTTGACCCTGAGAGGCCGCAACAGAAGCAGCCATGGCGCCAAGAGTAGTTGTTGCTGCTGCTGACGCCTGCTCTGCTGGTGCTGTTGCCTCCTTAGCCCTCTGCAAACGCTGTGCAAGGAACATGAATATGGACGAAGCATAGAAATCCAAATTGCAAAATCACACTGAAGTCCAAGTAGTCAAAGCCAGAGCAGATAGCACAATGGAACCGAGTAACCATCCATTTGAGAATGATACAGAAGAATCGTGAGTCAATTTCCAAGCCCAACAGGGCAACACCAACAGCATAACCCAGTGTAGCTCTCTCTTGTGAATGGCGCCAGGCGCCCTATCTACTTTACAGCCTAAGCCTACAGCTACAGCTACAGCAATGAAAGCAACCAGGCAACTTGACTACCAGCAAGTGATGATGTCAACACCAATGCCGACCTCCACCTCCACCAGGTACGTGTCCTCTTCACCCACACTCTCCCTTGTTACCCACACAGCGCCCTTCACCTCCGAAGAACCACCTTCGCCCTCACCTCTCCTGCGCCCTATGCAGCCCGGCTATGGCCGCCAACGCACAGTGCACAGGCAGCGCCCTACCGCCTAGCGCCTGCCTGCCTTGCACCTCATCCCAGCGCAGCGCAGCAGCGCAACAGCTCACATTCGCGCAGCGTGCCGACATTGCCCGCAATGGCCAAGATCCCTGCCCACTCGCCTTGCTTGCCTATATGCCAGTGCTGCGTGTGGGCGGCCTCCCTTCAGCCTGCCACTCGGCCCCAGTGCCTGAACCAAGGCCAGATGCAGTTGGGGCCCGAGTGATGCAGTTGCGCCTCTTTCGTCAAGGCCTGCGGCCAGATTCAGATAGTGGGCCGATTTCCCTTTGCCATTTTCGGCCTCTATACCCAGCATGCATTGTCGGCCTCACGTTCAAGTGCCCAGGGCCTAACTAACTCAGAGGCCCTGGGATCTCCACATTTGCAGAGATTCGAGACTCGGTGCACTCCAACCAACTGGCGTGCTGCAACTGTATGGACCCCACTTCGTGAAATGTTTGCACAGAGGGCTCTTGTTGATTTGCTGGCCCGCCTTCACTTAGGACGGGCACTAGGCTTGCTGGGGCCTTAGCCCAGAACATGTACATCATGGCAACGGACAAGCCGAGCAAATGAACAGAGTTGTACAACACTTGCTGAGGCATTACATCAAGCCCAACCAGGATGACTGGGATGAGCAGTTGCCTCTCATCGCCAGCCTGTACAACAATGCTGTCCACAGCAGTACCGGCGTTAGTCCTAATCAGCTACACTTGGGATGGAAGCCTAGATCAGCATTAGACTTCCTCCTACCTGAAAACCGACCCGCTGCAACTCCAGGCACACTTGAGTATGGTGTGCAGTATGAGAAGTTGTTGCAAGAAGCTGTCGAATGAAGAAAGCTCAGCAAGCAATGATTGCTTCTGAGAATCAACACCGTAGACAGTCCACATTTCAGGTAGGGGAACGTGTCTGGGTCAAGGCTAGTGAGTTAGGACAGGAATTCGGAATCTCTCGCAAACTAATGCCTCAGTACTTTGGTCCCTGGGAAGTCCTGGATATAGTGGGAGATGAGATGGATGGTCCCACACATGTCATTCGTGTCCCTGGACACCTACGCACTCACCCAGTCTTTCATGCCTCAAAGCTTGCATCTTTCGCTGAGACAGATCAATTCCCTTCTAGGAGATCGATGCTGCCCCCAACCATGGATGGTCAAGTGGACATTGATGACATTGTGGATCACAGGGATATGCCTGTTCCAAAGCCGTTGGGTCGTGGAAGACCTCCTAAGCCCAAGAGAGAGTATCGCGTCAGATTCAAGCATCATACGGATCCAAAAGAAGATCGGTGGTTTACCAGAGAGGAACTGATTGAGACAGCTCCTCAAGTGGTGGTAGAATATGAGAGACTGCTAAAAGGGAAGGCACTTGCGAAGTAAGCATCTCAGCGGACTTTCGAAGCTAAGGGGGATGGAATGTGAGGATTGAGCAACGATTGACTTTGGTAAACCAAAGTCACGCACCCAGTTGTCTTTGAACAACTTGATGACATAGTCAGTTCTTACGGTCTCTGGCATAGCCACTAGTCTAGCGTACTTGGTGAATCGGTCGATGATGACGAAGATGTGCCTCTTGCCACTCTTACTAGTCACCAGGGTGTCCATGAAATCCATGGAAACACTCTGTCCTGGACCAGTAGGAATAGGCAAAGGCTTCAACAACCCAAGCGGTGCTTGAGTTCGCGGCTTGTCCCGCTGACAGACCTGACAGGTCTCTACGTACTTCTTTGCGTCATCTAACATTCCTGGCCACCAAAATCGTTGTACTAGGTTACCACTCGTCTTCTTGTAGCCAAAGTGCCCAGTTGCGTCATGACATTCGCCTAAAAACAAACTGCGCAATCGCTCACTAGATGGAACTACTAATCTTTTTATTCCGGCCTTATCAAGGTAGAGTAACCCGTCCACCATCACAAACTCACTTTCCGTGGCCTTGTCTTTTGCCTGAAGTTTGCGCATGATGTCCATCGTGACAGGGTCTTCCTGATAGGCTCCCACCAATGATTGAGTTACTTCTTCATATATGCCAAAGTCAGAAACTAGCGCACCTAGGTAGTCTACTCTACGTGATAGCGCATCAGCAACCTTGTTATACTCTCCCTTCAGATACTCAAGCTTGAAGTCATATTGGTCTATGACCTCAATCGATCGCTTGAGTGCGTCAGAAAGAGCCGGTTGAGTCTTGATCCATTTGAGGGTCTGATGATCAGTCCTCAAGTAGAAGAACCTTCCCAATAGGAAGTGTCTCCAATGGACAAGTGCTTTGTATAGAGCATAAAGTTCCCTTTCGTAGGTGGACTTTGCCAACTTCTTCGATGACATCTTCTTGCTCATGTACTCAATCGGTCTCAACTTTTTTCCATCCTGTTGAGCCAAAACTGCGCCAATGCCATATTGGCTTGCGTCAGTGGTCACTATGAATGGCTTCTGAGGATCAGGAACCATGAGGACCTCATGATTCATGAGTGCATGCTTCAATCTCTTGAAAGCACCCTCGCACTCATCACTCCAGTCCCACGGCGTGTCAAGTCGAGTTAGATCAGTCAAAGGAGAGGCGACTGTAGAATAGTTCTTAACGAAGTTCCTATAGTAGCCGCACATTCCTAAGAATGATMTGACCTCASTGACYGTYTRAGGTCGTGRCCAGTCTCGAATACTAGCCACCTTCGCATCTTCCGGCCTAATCCCCTCCGCGGATACTTCATGACCCAAGTATAGTATCTTAGTGCGACCAAACTCACACTTCTCTAAGTTGACCTTATACTTGTGTTGTTGCAGGAGTGAAATTACAGTCTCAACGTGCTGTGCGTGCTCCTCGGCAGACTTACTAAAGATCAAAATGTCATCAAGGTATACCACGACAAACTTATCTAAATGGTCATGGAAGATCCGATTCATAGCGTGCTAGAATGTTCCCGGCGCGTTAAAAAGACCAAAAGGCATCACTACAAACTCATATAGACCATAACGAGTCTGAAAAGTTGTCTTGTGTTGGTCCTCAGGCCTTATAGCGATCTGATGATAGCCGGATTTCAAGTCTATCTTGCTATAGTACTTGCATCCCTGCACCCTATCCAATAGGTCGTCTATGCAAGGTAGAGGCTCTGCGTTCTTCACAGTGATGGCATTGAGGCCTCTATAGTCAATGCACATCCTCAATGTACCCCCCTTCTTAGGTACGAATAGAACAGGTGATCCGTAAGGGGAAGTACTAGGCCGAATCCATCCCTTTTCTGTCAGCACCTTGAGCTGTCGCCAAAGTTCATCTAACTCGGCGGGAGCCATCCTATAGATCCTTCCCTTTGGGGTTTTACTCCTAGGAATGATTTCTATAGCGTGGACAACTTCCCTTTCAACAACTCCTATGGGCTCTTCGAACAGATCAGGGAACTTAGCAACGACGCGTTCTATCTCTGGGGGTGTTTTAACGGCCTCCCCTTTCTCAGAGACATACACAAGGTAAATACCCTCCTCTTGGTTTTGCTTATAGTAATTGTAGAACACTGATGCATACAAGCAGCCATAGGTATCTATAATACTACTGGCCTTGAACTTAGTCAATCTAACAGTTCGGCCATCGGGCAACTTATGCTTGAGCACCTTTTTATCCCAGTCGAACTGGGGCTTATCAACTTCGAGGTAGTACATGCCTAACAACATGTCGAATGGTAAGTCGTCGCTAACCAAGAACGAAATCTTATGATTAAGTTATCCTCCTCCATAGGAGAAGGTATAAACTGCGTCCTTGATATAGTATGTTACAATCATGCGCTCCTTGTTTGCCAAAGAAGATGCTACAGGTCTACTAAGGTGCCGTACCCGGTCCTGTAGGTGCAGCCTTTCCAAACAGTCGCGACTTATGTAATTCCGCGTAGAGCCTATGTCTATGCAGACACCACATTTGCGGCCTCCTACATCGACTTCCACCACGAAATGTTCCCCTCTAGGACCTTTCCTTAGCGCCACCCAAGACTCGCGAGGGTCCTTGTTTGACCACTCACTCTCCAAGTCTTCTAAGGCATCAGACACATCTAACGTACACATCATAGTTTGGTCTAGATGAGTCTGCGGGGTGACTAAAGAGTCATTAGCTTCGGCCTTCTCGTGAAGTGGGGAGGGTATCTGGCCCACTTCACCAAGAGTAGAAGCAGCTAAAACTTCCACTGGCCTCACGTGTTTCCCGAGCTAGAAGCCTGGGAATAGGATGCCCCCATCTTTGGAGGTATCTTTTGCGTAACCTTTGCGTTCTGGCACTTGTACTGCGAGTGACCGTATTCCCCGCAGTTGATACAAGCGCCACRCACTCAGCGGTCACGCCACACGTCTTGATCAAGACCTGCCTTCACCCAATCAGCCTGCTTGGTCTGATTGGAGGCGGCCTTCCCTTGACTCCTTGGTTGGCCCTTCCCTCGGCCACCTGCCTTAGCCTTTACAACTGCGGCAAGGGTGCTACCCTCAGCGGTCTCCTCGCCGTCGTACTCTGAGTAGTCCATCAGGTCAGTGAGCTCATCGATTTCCGTTTGAGTCCCATCGGACTCAACCATCATCAACTTTGCCCCCTTCTTCTTCCACTCATGAGGACTCTTCTTCTTCTTCGTGTCATTCTGGGAGGGTTGAGCATTGCCTAGAGTGGCCTCCAAATCTAAGGCTTTCCTAGACAATGTCTCAAACGAATGGTACTCAACGCGTGCCTCACTGGCCAACAAGTTCCTGATGTTCTCTGGAAGACATCTAACGAACGTAGTTAACAGGAACTGATCACTGTAGTTGATGCCTGCAACGAGGATCAGGCTCTCAACGGTAGTCGTAAGCTCTCTAACCGACTTGAACTTTCGTTGGTCTAACTTGTTAATCGCATCAGTGGCTCTTTGTGCCTCCTGTGGATTATGCCATCGAGCTTCTACCATCTCCATGAACTGGTCTAACGTTAAAGACTTAGCCCAGTCCGCCATGCGTCGCCCGTACCCGGCTTTTACAACTACACCATCTAGCCATTTGGCTGCCTTACCCTCGAGGTAAGATGCAGTGGTAACCACTTCGTCCTCCAGCAAGGTCCTCTTGGCCTTCACCCAAACCGGGACTGTCCTCAACCAAGTGTTGAGCTCTTCGTCCTTTCTCTCGCCGGAGAAGGCAAGAGGCGGTTTCATTGGGGTCTTAGGGTACCATTGACCTGGGGGCTGTCCCTGTTGAGGAACAGGTTGTTGCGGTGGTGTAGCTCCCACCGCTGGACCCGAAGAAGAAGATGCAACAGTCTGTGCAAGTGCTGCAGACGTACCACTTGGTTGTGTACCAGCTTGAACTGGAAAAGGGTCTGACATCGCCGATAACGGCAACGACGATTATGCTGGTGGCCTGAATCCTGGCCTTGTCAATACATCCAGGATCTGGTTTAGAGTGCTCTGCATGAAGTCTAATCTGCTGTCCATGTGTGCATGCAACGACAACATATTATTCTTCAGTGTTTTCATTTGGTCATTCATTGATGACTCATCCAAGCCCTCTAACTCAGCCTTGTCCGCCTCTAAAGTATCAAGCCTGGCTGCTCTATTTTTCATCTCTCTTTCTCTATCGGTTGCTTTCTTCAGATCCCTCTCTAACTGTTCACAGAGCCTTTCGACCTATTGGATCTCTCTGAGCTCCCTCTCACGTGGGGTCAACGGGCTGAACTGCGAGCCCGCCATTTGACTAGTAGACTGTCGAGAACCCATTGAACTGGGAGTGCCCGTGGAACTTGTTGGCATTCCCAACATGGTCCCATTGGTCGCAGATGAAGACGCAACCGAGGATGCTGCTGCTGCAGAAGACATGGCTAATGCCCTGGCTGCTGCGGCAGCCTGTTCCCTAGCTGCGGTGTTTACTGTGGCCCTAGCTCCTGCTAGTGCACGGGCTCTACGTTCGGCTATAAGCCGTCTTTCTTCTCCCGGTTGTAGGGCCTGGAACACGTGCGGGACCCTAAGTGCTTCCGCACGTGTTAGTCTCCTATTGTCTGCTCTATCATCAACAGGATCTGTTCCGCTCATCAGTTAGGCAGACAGTTTCTGCATCCCCTAGTGGAATCCTACCTCAGCATGTGTCTAACTAGCACCTAATTTTCTAAAAATAGTTGTGTCCGGCAGGTCCCCTACTATACCGAAGCAAGCGGCATGTCTACAACATTCACAACAGATTGTCTACATAGTCTAGATGTACTCTGATTGGTTCACTTACAGCAGCATTAGACAGAACTGGCTATGGTAGCATACAACAGTCCTAATCTAATCTGTTTGTGAGGTGTTAGCAGTTTGCCAGCCAGTCCACTCTTATTTACCCTCGTACGGAAACGAGCCTTACACCCAGTTGATCTGGCTGATCAGGAGGAATTTATAGAGTGCCCCCATCTCTTCAGGAATTCTTTAACGTCGCAGTCAGGACGACGATCACAGTCAGAATCAATCTGAGTCCCCAACCAGAAATGCTTATAGACGGTCTGGTAAGCGTCCCATAAAAGGCTGGCACACCCTACAGGACTTCTATTTAGCGCAGCAAGTGTCATAATGGACAGCAGCCATCGCATGCGTGACCTACTCCCATTGGGTTGA
>BFEA01000620.1:897878-914979 GCA_003427395.1 Chara braunii | reverse complement strand
GAGGAGCAAACAATTAGCAGATTAGTGTTAGCGGGTTAGAGTTTAGGAAAGGGCAAAAAGCCCAGTCATAGGGGGGGTGCACGCCCTAAAGCACACTTTTCGCCGCATAGCACCCATAGTGGCTCATCAGAGGGATTAGCAATTAGTAAGCTCCTGTTAGCAGAGGGGTTGAGTAGGGGAGGGGGAGGAGTATGGTAAGGGGCAAGGGGGGGTAAGGCAATGTGAGTATCAGAGGTCCATACCTGAGCTGTCGTGGTCGGTGCCGCTGGACAGTCAGTCGCCGCCATAGCTCCAAGCGAGTCTTGTGCAGCGCGGAGTCAGGTGGCAAGCACTTCAAGCACAGCGGTTAGCGCATCATACGCGTGCTATACCAGACACAGGTATGGGATCAATTTAGAGGTTGAATCCCAGTGGGCAAGAAGGGCAAGAGGAATTGCCAAGCACGCAGGTCCGGCTGCAGGAGTCCGAAGAGCATGTGTGGGCACAGTGCTACGAAGGCATAGTAGCAGCAAGCTCGCCTGACTGCGTGTGGTAGATGTTGGAACGGGCGCGCTGGCGCAGTATATATCCTACGATCCATGGTGGGAGGGTTGTAAGCTCTTGCTATAGTGGGGATAGAGTAAGGCTGGGAATGTAAGCGTGGCTCCATTTCGGAGGGGTTGGGGTTGGCTTCTTTGCAGATAGTGGCAGCGGATGGAGAGGAGGCAGTTCCGGGGTCGTCTAGTATAGGCAGACGGGGTTGGGGATGGGTGCTTATTTCGGTACGGGATCATTACAACCATAGGTGCATATGTGTGGGTACGCATTGTGGAAGGGGTGACGGGGTACTGTGAGCGGTAGGTCATATGGTCCATTTGTCGTGCATGCAGCCGCATTGTGTCGTCACTCTACTTGTTGTTTTTGCTTGCGCCTTAGTGCGTGCAGGTTGTGGATTCCTTGTCGTTTTGGGAGAAGGTCAGGCTATGGTGGAGGGTGGGAGCGGCATGGTTTGTCTGTCCTGTTTGCTTGTCCGTCTGTCCCGTAGCGGATCAGGCGCGTCGTTTCGAGGTAGTGCCTTTTGAAACGTGCGATTGTCGTAAGCCTTCGTATGGTACCCGAGAGCGGGTGTCTTTTCGCGGTCCCTAAGGCTCGTCGGTTAAAAAAAGTTATTTCTTTGCATTGGGTCGGGGTTCTTATTGGGATACAGTAAAGATGTATAGAAATATTCAGAATATGCGGGTGTACCGGTCTGCAGCTGCGGCAGCAAAAATATTTGTTCCCTGGCATACTGCATCAGGGGTGATATCTAGTAATTGGTTCGTGTATGTAGTGCAGGTATATATTGGAAAAAAACAGGATTTTGCAGTGTGCATGTATTTACCGGGCAGTTCTATTTGACGATATATATATATTATTATCTCTTTTGAGCGAAGAGTGGTGGTTCCCAGGTTTTATTCTGAAAAGAACAAATTATTGATTTTTATTTTTCTTAAACTTTTTCTTTTTATTGTAAAAAAAATATTTTTGATTCTATTTATTTATTTATTGTATATATATTTTTTATGTTATTAAAAAAGTTTTATTATATTATTTTAATTTTAAATATATATATATAAAAGCTCTTCTTAAAAAAATTATATAATTACTTTGTTGTTAAAAAATTATTATTATTATGTATGATGATTATTTAAAAGTTATTATGTGTGTGTGTGTGTGTGTGTGTGTGTGTGTGTGTGTGTGTGTGTGTGTGGTGCTGTGTGCGCAAACACACTATGATGTAGCTCCAGTACACAACAACTGTACTCCGCCTGGCGACCCCCAAGGAGAGACCCATGCACTAAACAACTCGAAGACAATTCTCACATAACCCCATAGTGGACCGACGCTGACAGTTGAACAGTACAAACAATAAAGGACTTAGGCTGGAGGGCACGGGGGAGGTGGGTGGGCAAACAAACAGCACAAAACATTGAGGCACAAAAGAAAGTGCAACGAAAGACATAGGCTCAAGGGCATGGGGAAGGTGGATGGGCAGACAAACAGTGCAAGGCAACAAGGCACATACTCGGCTGGATCGCATGGCCTGACAAACAGCTCAAGGCAACAAAGCACACCTGGTGAAAGGCATAGGGTAGGCAGATGAGCAGGCAAACAGCATAAGGCAGCAGGGGAACAATAGCAAGTCAAACAACCAGAAAACGAAAAAAATAAAAGTTGATGATAGATTGTTTCGTTATTGCACGGACTCATCAGGAGGCTGAACCCTCAACAATCTGCGGAATCTCCCTATTTGATGGTTTGGGTCATCAACCCTTTGACCCTTGTTGAACGCAGACTGTCCCCAAGCGGAACATAGCAGCGGGCAGCAACCCTGTGGAGCACCAGGCAACACAGTAGAGGCAACACAGCTGCACAACGCCAAAAACGACTGCAAGGAACGACATGGCACGCAGGACATGCAGCGCGGCAACTGAGTAGAAACAAGGCAACCACACTGCAAGGGACAACAGAGCGAGCGGACCAGCAGCTCGGCAACCGTGGAACGGAGCACAAGGCACCAGCAACAAGGCAACCAACCTACAAGGCACACATGTCAAGCGGCAAGCACGGAAGGCACGGGTCGCAGATGGGCAGCGAAGCGCAAGGCATCACTGACAACATGGCCACACCACACAGCGAACACAGCAACTTGCAGAGAGCCACATGCCAAGCAAGCTGGACAAGCAGCAAGGCGGTGGTGGAGCGCAGACAAGGCAGTCCACACATCCAACACGGAGCAAAGCAGCACATGACTTACTCACATCACGATTGAACCCCGCAGACTGTTGGTTCCCACCACCCACTGAGCCAGGGAGTCACTCCGACGGGCATCCGTCATCAGCTACAGGCAAAACAAACATCCCGAACTGAGCGGCCCTCATAAAAGTGCAGTAGGCACTCCAAATGAGGAGCAACCGACTGTTTGGCACTACTTAAGGGTGCTCAATTGGGTAACAAAAAATACTTAGAAAAAAGATCAGAGGGAGGACAGACAACAACAGGAAAAGAGACAAACATAAAACTGATCATGTGTGTGTCGATGTGTGTGAACACATATTGAGGGCTCCTCAGTACATAACGCATATGTACTCCAAATCATTGTCACATCACAGGATAACCTCCAGAAGGACCCCATCACATTGTTCATCCTATACAATAGACTTCAAGAGGAAACACACATCCGAGTGAGTCAAGTCAATAGACAACCCTTAAAGTAGCACTGCAAGTCTACTAGGCATACGGAAGACAGAAAAAAACATACAATCCCAAGCCCGAAAGATCGAGCACATACAAGACACAACCAGCAAGGCATAGAATGACAAGGCACAACAAGGGACACAGGATGGAGGGCACGGGGGAGGTGGGTGGGCAAACAAACGACACAAGGCAAACAGCACAAACAACAAAGCACACTGGGTGAAAAGCACGGGGTGGGTGAATGGGCAAGCAAACAGCATAAAGCAGCAAGGGAAACAGCAGTCAGCCAAACAACGACCACACAAAAACAGCACAAAAAAAAATCCAAGTATAAAACAGACAACAACTGAAAAAAAATAATAATAAAACAAAATCAGATCATGACAAGATTGTTTCGTCGGAATTGCACCGACTCAGGAGGCTGAACCCTCGACAATCTGCGGGAATCTCCGTATTAGATGGTTTGGGTCATGAACCCTTTGACCCTTGTTGAAGGCAGACTGTCTCCAAGTGAAGACATGGCGCGCAGCGCGGAAACACGGAAGGCACGGCCAGCAAGTGGGCAGCAAGGCAGCGAAGCAGCAAAGCGCAAGGCAACACCGACAACACAGCCACACTACACAGTAAACACAGCAACTTGCAGAGAGCAATATGCAAAGCAAGCGGGACAGGCAGCAAGGCGGCGGTGGTGCGCAGACGAGGCAGTCCACACATCCAACACGGAGCAAAGCAGCGCATGACCTACTCACATCACGATTGATCCCTACAGACTGTTGGTTCCCACCACCCACTGAGCCAGGGAGTTACTCCGACGAGCATCCGTCATCACCTGCAGGCAATACAGACAACCCGAACTGAGCGGCCCCCGTAAGAGTGCAGTAGGCACTCCAAACGAGGAACCACCGACTGTTCGGCACTACTTAAGGGTGCTCAGTTTGGGTAAAAAAAACACTTAGAAAAGATTAGGGGGAGAACAGACGACAACAAGAAAACAAACAAACAGCCATCTGATTGTGTGTGTGTGTGTGTGCGGGGGGAGAGAGAGAGAGAGAGAGAGAGAGAGAGAGAGAGAGAGAGAGAGAGAGAGAGAGAGCACAGACAACCCGAACTGAGCGGCCCCCATAAGAGTGCAGTAGGCACTCCAAACGAGGAACCACCGACTGTTTGGCACTACTTAAGGGTGCTCAGTTTGGGTAACAAAAACACTTAGAAAAGATTAGGGGGAGAACAGACGACAACAAGAAAACAAACAAACAGCCAACTGATTGTGTGTGTGTGTGTGTGTGTGCGGGGGGAGAGAGAGAGAGAGAGAGAGAGAGAGAGAGAGAGAGACTTGACATTTCTACTTCAGGAGCCAGACTTTCTTGCCTTGAGATCTGGGATTCATCGTTTGGGGCATACAGAAGCTTAGGTGGAAGGGAGAGCAAGGCGGAGGAGAGACTTCTTTTTTTTTTGTCTTATTATGAGGTGCTGCCATACATTTGGGTCTTCTGGTTCTTCTTCTTCCTCTTCTTCTTCTTCCTCCATTCTTCCATCTCCCACATGACACTTGGTCTAGGTTTGATTACAGTGGGAGACTCAGTCTCTTCTATGTTTGTACCATCCTGCTGGGTCTGAGGATGAAATTTAGGTCATTTTGTCATTTCTTCCGCATTGTCAGTCAGTCCTATCTGATTCGAGTCTTCTGCTGTGTCATATGGCATCTCTTCATCGCATTGGTGATCTCTGGACTTGCACTGCCAATGGTTCACTCTGGGCATGCACCAGTTGGTATCGAAGCATCCAATCAGGAAGAGGTAATTCTGACATGCAGCCAACAGTTGAGTCTAGAGTGATGGATGGATGGATGGATGGTTGGATTGACTGATTGATTGATTGATTGATTGATTGATTGATTGATTGATTGGTTTGATTGGATTGATTGGATTGACTGATTGATGGATTGATTGATCGATTGGTTGATTGATTGATTGATTGTTGGATGGATGGATTGATGGATTGATGGATCAAGCATGACTTATCGACTGATAAGTAATGCTTTGCACTGGTTTGTGGCTTTGGATCTTAGGAAAAAAGTGCTGGTTTCTCCGTTTCTTCTGTCACTGTGGTGACCATATGCAATGATGTACGAACTGCAATCTGTGACTCAGCTTTTATCACGGTAACTTCTCTTTTCTCTTGTCTTCTTTTTTGTAGGTAAACACACGTGAGTCGGTTCCCAGACTCACGTGTGTGTATTTTGTCTCTTATCTCTTATCCTCTTTTTTGTATCTTGCCAAGGCCCTCCCACACGTGAGCCGGTTCCCTGAGTCACGTATGTGTATTTCACTATTTTGTCTCTTCTGAGTCCGGTTGTTCCAGGCAGGCAGACCTGTTTTGCGGGTTAACTTCTATTTATACCTTCAGAAGCTGTTGATTTTTTGTAATAGATCTAAGCAAGTCAAGAAAAACAAATTAGTTTCTTACTAAAAAATTAAAAAAAATCCTCAACAAGGAGCCTTTTTTTTTTCATTCAATGAAATTGGACTGCTCAGATGCAGCCCTCCTTAGGGTTTGGCGTTTTCAGAACACGGACCTGCTCTGGTGTACCTGGACTTTTGGGCATCTTTTTGAACTGCATCTGGGAAGTCAAAACAAAATCTCCATTTTGACGAAAAGGCTGTTCATTATTCATAAAAATTCAACTTGGGAGGACCTGCACCAACTCCTCAAACTCGGCTCTGTGTGTGTGTGTTTTGTTGAGTACCCCAAATTCTCTCTCTCATTTCCTCCACAAATCACACAAAAATTCATCCATAACAAAAACGTATAGATAGCTAATATAATAGAGAATGTGTGTGTATGTGTGTGTCTGATCTTAAGGCGCATATCTTCGTCTGTTGCTGCTAATATCCTCCCAGTCATGTCCATCTTTCTTTTTCTTTTATAAAAGGTAGTGAGGGGTGTTGGGAACAGTGCCAAGGGAGGATGTCTGGTGGGAGGCCGGACGCACCGAGTTCGGCCCAGCATACCAGCGAAGTGAACCCACCCACACCCAGAGGACACTCGAGCCAGAGCTCGCAACCTCGAGCACTGTGTGCCCCATGCGAACTGCGTCTCAGTCTTTCAGTGGCCTTGCATAAAGTTTAACATCTGTAACTTCTTGACCAGCTCAAAGAACCGGTTTGAAGTTTAAGGTTTTAAATGGCCTCAGTGTTTCTGACAAATTCTGCGACTTTTTTTCTGACAAGGTCTGCAACTTGTTCGCATACCCTACTTCCATCCGCCATCCCTCGAATAGAGGTAATTGCTGTGGATGGACGGCCTTGCCGCCTTCCCTGCTGCTTGCTTTGCCTTCTTGAACCGCCCGCGCTGTGCTTTACTGTCGCCCTACTGCCTAGCTGCCTACGGCTTGCCTTGTGTTGCTTTGCTGCTTGCCCACTAAGTCGTGCCGCCTTGATTCCTTGCTACTTGGGTTTGCTCCTTGCCTGTCCACCTTGCTGCCTGCCCTGCTGCTTGCTTTGCCTTCCCGAACCACCCGTCCTGTGCTTTACTGTTCCACCACTGCCTGGGTACCTACTGCTTGCCTTGTCTTGGTTTGCTGCTTGCCCACTAAGCCATGCCGTCTTGCTTCCTTGCTACTTGGCTTTGCTGCTTGCCTGTCCAACTTGCTGCCTGCCCTGCTGCTTGCTTTTCCCTAGTGAGCCACCCGTGCTGTGCTTTACTGTTGCACCACTGCCTGACTACCTACTGCTTGCCTTTCATTGGTTTATTTCTTTCCCAGTACGTCTTGCCGTCCTGCTTCCTTGCTACTTGGCCTTTGCTGCTTGCCTGTCCAATTGCCAGCCTCATGTTCTCCTACTTCATGCTGTCTCTATGATCGATATAGTTTCCGCTAAGCATCCATGTTGAGGACACCGGGGTCTTATGCTCAAAAGTGCACTGGGCTGGGAAGCTCCTCCGTTTTTTCTCACTTACTCACATTTCTGCACACTCCAGCCCAGCCAGTAATCTGACCAGGCATCCTCGCTGCACGGTTTAGCCCACTGCCTATGATCCTAATTCATTTCAACTGGCAAAACTGAAATTCTGAAGCATAGAATTGCATTGCATAGCAAGAAGACAGGGGTCCGGATTGTTTGAGTAAGAACGCAGAAGAAATGAACGAGGAAAGTGTTACATGCTGCGCCTGCACACGAGGGCCATTTTCCAGGCCCTGCGTCCCTCAGGCTGACAGCCTGAAATTCAGGCTGAAAGCCTGAAAACCAGGGCCTACAGGCCCCGTGGCTGTTTCAGCCTGACAGCCTGAAAATTGAGGGTATGGCATTCTGAAAACGCCCTACCCCCTTGATGTATCCCGACTTAGTCAAAGTCCACACATATCCAGGCCGGAAAAGCCCGGTTTGGAATGTATGTGGTGTTCTGCTAAGTCCAGATACATCGAGGGGTTAGGGCGTTTTCAGAACACCATACCCTCTATTTCATGAATTTTGGGCCAAAAAGTGAGATTTCAATTTCATTAAAAAAATATAATATCATAATGGCCATTTTAATGAAATAGCTGTTAGAAGTACTGGGGCATCATCTAACAGATGGACATGGACTCGGAATTTGCGCTGCACCCCCTGGGCCCCTGGGTCTCTACTACTGCCTACACCTGGTACCTGTGGGCCAGAAGCACTGGGGCATCTGATGAAATTGAATGAGCAGTGATAGGGACACATGGAAAAGATTTCAGTCCCAGGCTCGGACCATGTGATGGATGCCCGTCAAATTTGAACCTACATCAGAAGTGCATGCTGCGAATCTCAGAAATTACAGCAGCAGTGCACAATTGACCCCAAACTGCGGCAAACAAACACACAGAAAAAGCAGATCCGTGCATCTCAGGAAAGTCCGGCACGCCCATATAAATTACAGGGGCAGTGCGTAGAAGACCGCAAACTTAACCAAAAAACAGATGCATGCAGGAAAGTCCAGGGGCCAAGTCCCACTAGAAGCGTCGAGTTTCCTCCGCGCCTGAATTCTGGTCGTGTTCATGGAGATGGTGCGGTTCAGGAAACTAAACGCCATTTCTGTACATCCCACAAACACGTCCAGATTCAGGCGTTGAGGAACTCAATGCTACTAGTGGGATGGAACTTGGCCCCGGCACGCTCAGATCCATGCCGGAGAGTCCAGCGCGCCCATAATCTGAAGACAGTGCACATCTCCCAAAGAGATGCAGCAGAAAGAGAAAACACTGCGGGCATACTCACATGACGACTTGATGACCTTAAAGCACCAGTGGACCACACATAGGCCCGCGGGTGTCAGCTCCAAACCCGCACCACTTCGGAGGCTGCCGAATCTGTGCCGATTTGATTTTTCGACAGCGCCCCATGCTGCGCTGCCCCTCCGAGTTTTGCTTCTGGCGACAAAACATTTTTTTTGCTCAATGCCTCCGGACCGAGCTTCTTCGATGGGCCAGTCACTGTGCCTCCCCTCCGGTCCCCGCCCCCTATGAACATCAGCAGTCTCTGCTCAATGCAAGGTTGGGGCCGTGTACTTGCTGTTTAAATCCCAAAAATTTGAGGCAGTTTTCTGGTCACATTGGAGAGGCCCGCGACCCAAATGTACTTTTTGGTGACTCTATTGTCAGCAGCCTACCGGGCCGCTGGAGGACCCTTTTCGAGACCACCTCCAGAGGTGGTCTCAAATTACCTTTTCGACTTTTTCTTTCTCCTTGAGGTATTTCAAGAAATCCATGCATGAGTAAAAAACAGCCGTGCCTGTTAATTCAGCATTGAAAAGGGGGGAAAAAAAACTCTATATATTTTTGGGTGTAAGCAGTGTGACTACGTGCAGTTCCTGGGACATGCAAATGTCAGGGCCACTACTGTGTCCTTTGCGGACAAAGTCCGCCCGTGTGACCACACAAGTACCCAAAGTAGCAAATTTGCGGTACCAAACGCCTCAAATATTTGCGACTTTAGGTCCCCGTGAGAGTATGCCCTGAAAGAGCAGGCCTGTCTTGTATTGCTGGTCACGGAAACAAACCATCACAGGAAAAGAAAAACAAGAAAAACAAGAAACACAAGAAACAAGTACGGCAGTGTGGCAGTTTCAGTTTCGAAAGGGCAAAAAAAACATGTGCAGGGAACAAGATCAGGTGCGGAGTTTGGAAAGGGCGATATCGGTAAAATTGGCTGTAGCCCACGTGTGATTTTGTTGCCCTTTTCAAACTCAGCACGCAAGTGTGTTGCCCTTCTCAAACTCAGCCTGGGGGGAAAAATGCTTTAAATTTATTGCTCTTTTGAACTCCCTGCGCGAGTTTGTTGGTGGCCTGTGATTTTGTTGCCCTTTTCAAACTCGTTTGTGCCACAACCTTGTTGGTGGCGTGCGATTTTGTTGCCTTTTTCAAACTCGTTTGTGCCACAACCACTCATACCTCTCCCCCCCCCCCAAAAAAAAAAAAAAAGCCATCAAGCCCGTAATGTGAACACACCGCCGCTCTCCCGCAAAGACCAACAGAAAGACAGAACCCAAAGAGCTGGCCAAGCCATGAAGATGAACGAGGGAGAACAAAGCCAAGGGATGATTACGCGTCTGCCTCCACTGCAAGACTTTCCTTTCTAAAAGAGTCTCTGTAGTGGGTAGTGGTCTCAATACGTCAGAGTCTGCCGTCTGTTGACTCTTGCTGCTCATTTCAAATGTGACAAAGACAAAACTTTGGCGGGCGCATCTGCTCATGTTTTAGCGGGAAGTTCTTTTTTTTTTTTTTTTTTTTTTTTTTGGAAAGTCTGTCCTTTATTGCCAAGGAACACATTAAAAGGAGGCCGGGGACCTCACAATTCAACCCGGAGTTATCCTGGCAGCATCAGCCAGTTTCGCTTACGAGCCAAGCTCGCAGAACTTCCCTTTGCTAGCACACTGGTAAATGTAACAGCTGGAAACCGGGTCCAGTGTCCCATCCAAAAAATACTTGCTTTCCAAAATCAACTTTAAAGCTCATGTAAAAAGGGCTCCAATGAGCCTAACTGAGAACCTGTCCCTATACAGAAGATCAAACATCAAGAACTCACTATCACAGGCCCTATACATCAAACAAAGTTCCCYAGAAGARAACTAATACGCAACAACACCTGACTCCTGTTTCGGGGGACTAACATAGTCCTCCTACAACCGACTCAGTCAAYCAAGTAGGAAATTCCATTTTCCCATCTGATGAGACTTTTGCACAATTCGTCATGGACCATGTCTTCAAAAACCAATAACGATTCTTCCTTCTCCAGTCCGCCMGAACAGCCWATCTGAGGGCCTCATTAATCCTGTTCTTTGTCCGSTGAAGGTTTATTTCCTCTTGCTGGAAGACCCGAGCGTTCCTCTCGGCCCACAGAGCCTCCATCACAATCCCTCTACAGCACAAGGCCACATAGTTAACCCCAGCCCCAAAGCTGCCTTTAGTCTGAASTTTACTGAATAATATGAACTCGTCACTCCAGATAAATTCCTGACTTAACCTCTTCCAAAATTCCTTCCACCACTCCCAGATTCTCATCGACATAGGGCAAGACAGCCACAGATGCATGGYTGTTTCCCATCCCCACTTACAACGTTCACAAGTGGCAGGGATGTCCATACCCTTGCTATYCAACCAAGAGGCCGTTGGAGTAATCTGMAGAGATTGCAGCCACTGTAGTACTGCCTGTCTCTGTGACGGCATGGATTTTAATGCTTGCCAGAGTGTTAATAGATMTGCTTCCTCYACTGATCCAGACRATACCGGTGATACTTGGAGCTGASCAAGTCTCCTTAAGRCTGTATCRAGAGKTTTTTTCTTTACCCCATCCTGCTGAACMAGAACTCCCACCTTTGATCTGTACTGACAGACAGGCACCACTTGTTTGAGGGAGTTAGGTTTCCAACCGAAAAGTGCTGGTTCCACTATRAACTTCTCCTRAGAGGCCTTCAGTAACTGGCATGCAGTTCCTTTTCTTGTAAACTGCTCCAGTACTCTCACTTCCTGTAGGCCCCTWGTGGAACCAACTGTGTCCTCCTCCTTCCATGCCAAGGATCTGTTCTGGCCTCCAGCCTTAATCTCCCAAATCTGTATTTTCGTACCGGCTCTCAAGTCAGGCCCAACTATTTTCCAGAGTCTCTGTCTGTTACAAGGGTCCTCCACCCAACAACCTGCACTCAACTCASTRTCATTCTTAAGGGCATTARCCCAATGCAGTGGAACCGCCTGCTTTAGTTTGTTGTAGTTTTGTTCCACTCCTCTGAGCCGAGGTAACMGCCTTTTCACTGTTTCCAGGGGCAACCAATCTGAGGCTTCCCCATCCCACAGGTCTCGCATCTGCAGGATCCCATGTTCCACCCAGGACCTGCCGAAGGAACCAATGCTCCCATCCGCTTTCAATTCCTCCGAACCACTAKGCAAGATATACTTATTTTCAAAAACAATTTGGTTCAAAATTTCTTCTTTAGATCTTGGTTCCTCCAACAACTGTGGGTGAATCTTCTTCCAGGCTTGTAAAATGCTCTTCCACAGTTGAGACTTCGGTCTCCTGGCCACGTAGGAGGGGATCATTAGGCACAGCCAAACATGATCCTGCTGCTGCAAAGACCATTCTTCCATCAGTATGTACTCGGCCAGGCTAATCCACGCTTTTTCTTCAGAAGAGAACAKTGCAGYCACCGACCATTTGGACAGCAAAGCAATATTTTGCTGCATAGGATCAAGAACCCCCAGTCCTCCTTGATCTCTTGCCCCACAAATAAGCTCCCAAGCGGCCTTTACAATAACCCTTCCCCACAAATAAGCTCCCAAGCGGCCTTTACAATAAACCCTTCCTGTTCCGAGGCCTGCGGTTTCCACAAATATCTTGCTGCGTTTTTTTTAATGTTCTTGTATGACTCCTCACCCAACAGATGAACAGTGAGTGGGAACCACAACAGAGAGAAGGCTGCAGCACTTAGGACCAGCGCCCTACCGAATAACGACAGCTGATGGTTTCTTGTCCARCCGTTAATCCGGGCCACCACCTTTTCCGAGAGAAGTGTATCTTGTTGGGCCGCACAATCTGTGAGTGARACCTGAACCCCTAATAGTCTTTYCGAAGCATTTTCCGGGACTCTCCGGAGCCCCCAGTCAACATCAAGATCAAACACTAGAGGCAGTAAAAACACCGACTTCTCCCAGTTGATGGAGGCTTCTGATAATTCACAGTAAGTGTCCAGAACATTTTTCAGTTCATTTRAAGCCTCGRCATTATTAGAGCARGCGACTGTCAAATCATCCGCTATAGCCCCTCCCTTCCAATGGATCTTTGGGGGGAGGAGCAAGCCAACTATCCTAGGATTAAATCTAATATTAAACAACAGGACTTCTAGTTGAGTAACAAAAAGCAACGGGGCTAACGGACAGCCTTGTYTCAACGACCTAGACAGAGGAAACYCAGATGAAAGTTGGCCATTCACCAYTACCACCGAGGATGCTTCAGTGTACATAGCCTTCGCCCATCTGCAGAATCCCTCCCCAAACCCCATCTKATCYAGTGATGTGAACACAAAAGCCCAGCCRACTTTGTCGTAGGCTTTCTCCATATCCARCAGTARTACYGCCACATTCTTCTGTTYTCTGCCTATGATCTCGAGCGCTTGAATTGACGATAATATGTTCTCAAATAAGGACCTACCCTTTACAAAGGCCCCCTGCTCCTTTCCCACTAGTCTTGGTAGGTATTCTGACAGTCTCATTGCAAGGGCTTTGCCCARGATCTTATATGCTACGTTCAGAACTGAAATTGGTCTATAATTCTTGACCTCCCTCKTGTCCCCTTTCTTGTAGAGTAGGGATATTGCACCGGTTAGCCACGATTTAGGTAGTTGGCCTGTKACCAGGCAATTATTAAATACTTGACATAGGAACGGGGCAAAAGCCTCCCAGGTACTCAAAAACAATTCCACCGGGAGGCCATCGAGACCCGGGCATTTCCCTTTTGCCATGCTCCTAACCGCTTTATGTAATTCCAGGGTAGGAAATGGAGCATCTAATTTTTCCTTGCCTTCCAACGGAAGCCCCACCGCCAATCCCTCCCAAAAGGATGACGACAGMGAGAGGTCTGAATTTGCATTTTCCCACGGTCTCCTAGTGGAAACAATGTCTTGATAATACGCTTTGGCATAGGTACACATTTCATTAATGTTGGATGTTGATGGTACATTAAGATTGAAGGGGTGAACCAGTTCCCTTACCACTGTTTTTGTCTGTCTCAGGATTAGACTACGAAAAGTGATCTTTGTCATACGGTCATATCCCACCACTCCCCTAATCCTAAGCCACTCCAGCCACTCTTCTTGCTTCGTTGTCTCCAGTCTCTCCAAGGTGGCTAAGTGTATTTTCCTCTGTTCGGCCCAGTAGTATTCAGTAAAGGGATCCCCTTCCACTTTTAGTTCAGCTTCTTTTACGGCCAGCTGTGTTTTCTTTTCTTCCCAGTCTCTGCTCGCCGCCTTCATCCTTGAAAAGGCTTACAATGCTGCCGTAATAATGCCCAACCCAACCCCCGCCCAATCCCCATCCTGGGCGAATAGATCCTTCGCTCCCATCCAAGCTTTCATCTGACTTTCCACCCATTCGATGATACCCTTATCCTTTAGAAGGTTCACATTTAACTTAAAGGGCGGGCGAACTTTTTCAAACTGTTCCTTGGCCAAGATATCCATCGCCACAGGCGCGTGGTCTGACACATRGGAAACCAGAGTGTCACACCACATACATCTGTCCCACAGAGAACCTCTGGCCAGAAAGAAATCTAATCTTCTTTTTGGCTGAGGCGTTGTGGGAGAGGGGCGAGGTCCAACCCACGTATATCCTGAGGAATCAGGATTTAAAATTCTATAAACATCGTTTAAGGACTGGGCCTCTTTTAAAGCCGAGAGCATCACTGAATCCTCTCTTAAGTGCGTGGGGTTCGGGGAATCTAGCCCTGGCTCAAAGATAGTATTCCAATCCCCGGCCAGAACTAGGTTCTCTACGTCCGGCAACCATGACGGTAGAAGAGCAAAACAATTGGTTCTTTCTTTGTACTCCACAGGGGCATAAATAGACATAACTGCCCAATCCTCCTCTTCTATTGCCAGTTTTACCCACTCCACTCTCCCTTTGGGATCAGCGAACTGGTCAATCACCTCTACATCCAGATCTTTGGTTATCAAGATAGCCACCCCGCCTTTTGTCCCGTCCGCAGGGGCCCAGAATTGGGGCCCCCTCCACCAGTTCCTGGCGGCCTCTATCTTATCTGAGTTCAATTTAGTTTCTTGCAAACACGCAATTTGTACGTTTTTTGAATGCAAGAAAGCAGACATAATACCTTTCTTATTTCTATTTGAGGTGTCCCCCATACCTCGTACATTCCAAGATAATATTCTAATCTTGTTCGGCAAGACCATTATCATGGTCAATGCCGCCTGTATCTTGGATGCGGTTYTCAGCAGGGACCAAATCTGTGTCCGAGACSACCTTTTCCAGTTTGTCATGAGTGACCAAATCTGTGTCCGAGACTACCTGTTCCAGTTTGTCATGGGTGGCCAAATCCGTGTCCGAGACCACCTGTTCCAGTTTGTCCTGAAAGTCCGATTCAGAGTCCCATTCGTAGACAACTGGGCCACTAGGAGGAATCTGAGATTGTGCGTCGGTGTGATTTAGCCAGTCAGCCACCTGTTGGGCATCCAGGTCGTTACCCAACCGGATGCCTCTCAGAAAGTCTGTGTCTGATGCAAAGAAGGGGGCAGCAGGCATCCAGTGAGGATGAATTTGAAGCCACTGCTCTTTTGTGCCCTCCAAGGATATCAGGCTCAAAAAGGCAAAATGAAGAATTTTCTTTTCCCCATCTTGCAGTTTCACTAAATATCTGCCCATCCTTGGTTSTTGCAAAAGAGTAACAGCTCCCATACCTTTCAAGATTACCGACTGTGTCAGACTTACCACTTGATCTTCAGAAAGTTGATTTTGCACTGACACTATCGGTAATTCCAGGGATTCATCCGGTGTCTGGGTAGTAAGAAAACACAGGCCCAACTGAGTAGTCGTACAAATTAGTGGGACCAGGACTTGTTTCACTGTCTTGCGGATTTTGTCCTTGCGGTCCAACGTCTGCATTGGGGCTGCAAAACTTAACTCCCAGTTAGCCTTGTTGTTTCTCTGAGTTCTTTTCCCTGTGTGGAGTGCTGGGTCCTCCTCCTCCTCCTTCTCTGACTGCTTACCAAAAACCTGACGGAAACAATCTAAACCATTGTTTAACCGGCTCTTCTTTGTCGGTTCCGAACCAAAATCTCTTTGGCCAGCCAATAGTCCCTCCTGCAGTTTAGGAACTGATTTCTTCTTTCTTTTCGCTCCTTTTTGGTCCCTTTTCCTTTGTTCGTCCATTGCTTTGAATAACAGATCAATTTTCTGTTCGTCAATTTGGGGGTTGTCGCCCTGTAATGTGCCTGCCTCTCCCTCTACAACCTTCCCTACCTCCAGGACTTCTGTGTTCCCTTTCTCTATTGAAGGGGTGGGGATTTGTTGCGTGAGTGGCTGGTTTTGTGCAGGGAACCCCAAGGCTTCCGGGTCTAGATTGTCTACTATCTCCATTAAGTCCTGACCCGCAGATATCACCCTGTGGTGGGAAGTTCATTCTCATTTTGCGCATCTCTAGCGTGGTGTGGCGACGCCCTATGGTTAGCTTTCCACCTGCTTCAGACTTTCAGTCCAGAATGCTGCTCATCCCAGATATCACCAGGACCTTTCCCACGTGAAAAAAAAATCCGAACACTGAAGTCCAGGCCTGCTGGGAAATGTCTGGTGGCGCCCGCCAGACACATCAGGGTCCGTTCGTTTTCCTCTGCCGCACACTGTCAGTGTAAATTCAGGCCCGCAGCCAATATATGGGAAAGGTACCGATTTTTTGGAAGTTGCGGCTTGCATGCTGCCACAACTTCAGGGGGCTCGGCTGGCAGCTCCAGCCAGAAGTAGGCCCGTGCCGGCTCGGTTTTTTTTTTTTTTTTTTTTTTTTTTTTTTTTTTGCCGGCTCGTTTTCTTTCAAGCCCCGGAGAAAAGTTCCTCGGACTCTGCGGAGTACATGCAACCTGTCAGAGCTTCACAGAGGGAGAGAAGTCCGCCACCCTCTGAAAGGAAAATGGACGCGAAACTGATCACAGGGTACGTCACGGTCAGCTCAATGGGGAACCACAGCGTACCAACTTGAAGTCGGAATTCACGCTGGCACATGCAAAGTTAAAAAGGAAAAAAAAAAAGAAAATTCGCAGGATACATCATGATCACGGTCAGTCAGGGCTATTATGGTGATTAGACGAATGGGCAGGCTTCAAAGATGTAGTTGTCTTTGTGTAGGTCCTGACATCCAACGTCCTGTTACGGTACGTCCTGACATGTCCACCTGATCTTGACCGTGAAATTTCCTGACAAGGCTAGACATAGCTCAGCAGTGCCGGGCTCGAAACCAGGGTGAATACAAGAGGTGACGCTCCCCACGAATAGGAGATTAAAGCTCTTCTGTCCAGAACACAAAAGGTCATCTAAAACTGGTCTAAACAAGGTCAGGAAAAGCCCGGGCTATTATGTATGGTTAGACGAACGGGCAGGCCTCACTCATGTTGTCTTCGTCTATGTCCTAACGTATCCAGCCTACGTGACCGTATAAATGAGTTTTCTGATCTGATCTTGACCGTGGGTTTCCTAACAATGACGTACTAGGCTGCTAGGAGCCTAGTAGACATACTAGGTAGGCTTGAACAGTCGTGGGTGCTCTTGCCTCTCTTGCCTTGGTCAAGCCACCGTGTGATGTTGAACTTCCGGCGAGTTCCCAGCTCTGCTTGCTCGCGCGCGCGCTCGAGAGAGAGAGAGAGAGAGACGCACACACAC
>BFEA01000620.1:775239-785681 GCA_003427395.1 Chara braunii | reverse complement strand
CTCTCTCTCTCTCCCTCCCTCCCTCTGTGTGTGTGTGTGTGTGTGTGTGTGTGTGTGTGTGTGTGTGTGTGTGTGTGTGTGTGTGTGTGTGTGTGTGTGTTTGTGTGTCCTCAACAAAGCTGAAGTGTCTCTTCATGCAGATGAGCGATGTACAGCCATTGACAAACGAGGTGATCATTCTTGATAACTCTTCCTTTCTGCTGAAGGCAGTGCCACACATGCAGATGAAGATCAAGTCTTCCTAGGGCCTTTCTGATCTCCTGCTTCACTCTTCCTCACTGCTGAAGGTAAGATCAAGTCTTTCTAGGGCCTTTCTGGTCTCCCATGGCGAAGCACTGAAGCAGGACACAAAGATAACTAACTACAAATGAGTGCCACTGTAGATGGCAGTGAGTTTCACTCCCGGTAGCCCACCTCGTCAGAGTCAGAAGTCTCTTTTTTGTCCTTCCCTTCTCACGTAGCCCTAATCTGTGTCACTTCTTCCACTTCTCAAAGAAGAACCCTAACCACCATAGCCATCGCCGAGCTAGGGGTTCCTGCAGAGCTATAGCTTCCCTTTCCCTAAGTCATCCTCTCAAGAGGACCAACCGGTGGAGAAGAAGAATGCACATTCGGCAATTGACTCAGAGTCTCAGACACGGCTCTCACCTATGCCTGCACTCTGTATACTACTCAACCTAATGGGCCTCACCCAGGACCTACCGATTTCCATGTTGGTGGAAACTGGTGCTATATACTTTCGAGCTTGCTATCTATCTGGGGATTGGAAATAGGCGGACCAGTCTCAACCTTGTAGGTCCTATACCCTCATTATAGACGTGCTGTAATCCTATGGTGTTCACCCAAGTAGAATGGACGGTCATTATAGCTATATCTAGTAGATTGCGAATCGCACCAAATACAGCTATAAAAGCCGATAATGACTGTCGGGCATTCTACTCAGGTGAGGACGTAGTTGAGATCCAGGCCTACCAGACCTACCTGGAAAATCGTCTCCAGGTTCTTAATTTTGCTGGTCTATTCTTGTTTGCCAACAACTCGCTGATATGTCCCTTTCCCTCTTAAAATGTGGGTCCTGTCCCTCTTCTTTTGTTTGTTTCTCTCTTTTTTCTCTATTTATGCATGCCATCCTTGAGCAGGGGCCATGCTCGTCCTCTTTTGCTGTAGTTCCAATTTTGATGTGTAAATCCTGCCTCAGACCTGAATCCACGCAACTGCACACAGGTCAGTATCACTGCACACCAACCAACCGATAAGCACACTGAAATGCATGAACTTTCCACATAGTTAGTGCAAACACGGCAGTGCTCAGGGCATACTCACATTAGGTTTTTGCGACGTATATCCAGCTGCTAGCATGGCCGTAGTCATTCCAAGTCCTAGCCTGAGTATGACTTCTGAGTTCTAGAATGTGGTTTGTCGGGGACCTGGCCACACCAGGCCTACCGTCTTCCCCCAAACATAACGCATATGTGTTGTATTCGAGTTGTTGAAAAAAAATTGATGATTCGGATAGAACGCATATGTGTTGTATTCGAACATTAGTGCTGTTCGAATAGAACACGCATGTGTTGTATTCGAATAGAAAACAACATATTCGCTGTATTCGCTTGCAACGAATATGCGTCATGTTCGGGGGAAGACAGTAGGACCCGGTCACCTTCTTGAGGTGGCCAAGAACTTACCTTGGCTGCTGGCCATCTTTTTGGACCTAGGGGCAGTTTGTCCTTTGGATTGTTCCTTTTTTTTTTTCTTTTTTCTTTTTTTTCGGTTGAAACTTGAAACAGGTCCTTATGGTCCTGGCTCCATATCCATTCTGGGGAGCGTCATTCCGGTTCCGTTCCACCGGCAAGTCAAGAATTGAAACACATGATGAACACTCTCACGCTTCCTTCCGTCTCCCCGAAGGAACCCTGACCAGCATTGATTGCCCTACCACTTTTCCTCTCAGAATCTACTGCGATTCTGCCAGATGATTCGTGTAAAGCAAGAAAAGAGGAGAATTGCCTATATTGTTGAGATTATATACTCAGTTTGCCCATCACTGGGTCATCGTCCTTGTTGGATTTGCGCTGTGCCATTTCTTCCAAATCAATCTGTTGTCTGCCACTGTTGCAATCTTTCCCTGTAGAAGCCAGTTTCTCGTGAAAGCCCGTCTCGTGATGGTTAGCCTTTCTGGTCTGCCTTTCATTGTTCATGTCACCTCCCTCCAACTGGATCGAATCTCAGTTTCAGCCATTCCGAGCAGTAGAACCCACATTCTTCCCTTGCCACCTCAGTACCCTTTAGTCCTGGTACACCGCCTTTTCCAGATTACCCATAGAGCCAGCTTCCTGAGCACTGCCAGGTGAAACCAGACTTCCCTGCCACCTTCGAGATTGTTCGTATTGATGCATAGGAGCAGGATGTTCAGGGGAGTTGTGGACGGAGTGGGTGATGAGAAAAGGAGGGACCATAGGTCGTGCACCTTGTTCCATATCCATGCTGCTTCCGTGCAGTACAGGAGGCAGTGGGGTATATCTTCCGGGATGTTTCTGTGCACAACCTGCATAGTTCAGACCTGTCAGGGTCCGTATGTTTCCTTCTCTTGTGGAGCCATTGATTGACCGACAGCGATGTGTGCGCTAAGAGCCACTGCATGCTTCGAATCCTAACCGGTCTAATAGACAGATACTTTGTCCAAGGGATGGAAATGGGGTCCGTGCCTTTTTTTTTAGTTTCTAACAAACAGAATGATCTTATGGTTCTCTTCTTTTGTCCATCTTTTCTGTAGGGTATTGGTTATTGAGTTGGGTTTTGAAAAAAGACGGTAGCCTAGTTTGGCTTGTAGTCTGTTAGCTTGTGGAGACTTGGTATGGAGGAGAGGAGATTGGGGGTACTCCAGGACCATTCTGTTGGATCCATTTCCAGTTCCTGTATACTTGACTGCGGATTAAATACCCTGTTTCTTTCCCCTTCGACGACCCTTATTCTTCGCAGTGTGCTTGTTTTAAATGATGTTTCTGCTCTGCTTTCTGTTTGAGATGGCTTGATGGGTTGTCTGGCTCGTCGAGGGTGAAGATATTGCAGCATATCCAATCTTTGTTTTGGGTCTCCTATGTTTTGAATTTCAAGACTTCCAATATAATTGTCTTCTGTTTTGTTATGACGGCCCAGTTGGCGTATTGCCATTCCTGTACTGAACGTAGTAGGCGCCTCCATTCTATTGGAAAGCTCACTATCTGAATCTCAAGTATCCCCACCATGGCTATCAATTTTCTGCACCAGACCAGTGAAACTAGCCAGCCTGCGATGGCTGATAGCCTTTAAAGCAGTCCCAGTGGATCACTGGCTGGCACAAAGACAAAGTAAAGAAAACAGAACAGATCAAGACTCTTGGTGCAAAGTCTGCAATCTACAGACCCCTGAAACTCTAAACCACTGCTTCATCGATTGCCCAGAGGCCAGAAAACTCTGGCACGAAGTAGAGAACATTTGGAGTACCCTCTCTAACACGTCCATCACAATAAGCCCAGGCACTATTTTCCTCGAATTGGAACAAAACCCCCCTCTCAAATGTTTTGAAGCATTCTTCTTCTCCCTTATCAGGAAAGGAATCCTCTGGGGATTATGGAAAAGAAGATGCAACAAAACCTTCGAAGACCACCCCACCAATCCTGAGAACCCAATCAGCACCATGAAACATATAATAGAAACAGAATTACAGACACAATGGAGGAAATCTCAAAAGCAGGTACGCAGTTTACCGGACAAAAAAGCAGAAACAATAAAAAAAGGTTCTTATCACTAAAATTAGGCTCAGGACAACTAGGAACAATAAACAACGACACTCTAATCCTGAAGAACTGGATTATCCTCCGCCCCTCTTGCATCACCGATAACCCCAACCTTCAAGCAAAACCACCGTTCCCATCACAAACCAGTCCGGTCCAAACACGCAACACCCACCCTTAACAATCCCCACAATAACCACCTCAATCACGGCACACGGCCCACCCCTCACACATCCTACACACACCACTTCCCCAAAGTCTCCCGCCACCTAAACACTCCAACTGCACGACCGCCGGCCCCACACACACGGAGCCAGAACCCTAGGAAAACAGGAAACAACACAACAATCCTCGCTACAACCAACAGGTTCTCCCCCCCCAACAATCAAGCCTCTCCAGCGCCGTCATATTCCATTCAGCACAATACCTATACCCCTAATAGTCCAGCCTAAGTCCCACTAGTCTTGACACCTTAACAGACACAAACACCTGTTAACTTCTCCACCACCACAATACCAAGCCATCCCCCTTCAAACGGGTGCAGAATCCTAAAACGCTGTAAATCATTAGGATAGGCCTCAAGTCCCCAGCAAAGAGCTCAACAACCAACTCTGATAGGGTTTAGGGCTTTAGATAGGAACACTGCATAAAGTCAGACCAGCCGTTCCAGTAAGATAGAAAATTTGACAATCAAGGAGCGGAGAGGAGCAGATTGGTTAGACCCCTATCATTCAGACTACAAAAAAGGTTACAATGAGGAAACCAGATAAGCATCCCAGTTCTGAAGTAGAGTAGCTCAGGCTAACTTAGGTAGGGGTGAGGGATGATACGTCTTTCCCTCGGGAAGTAATTAATGCCGTCCGTTGGACCTCCACACCATAAGGGGGAGGAGCGTGGGTGAGTACTCATTGTAATCTTTTCGGATTTGCCAGTGGAATAGGAACCGGACTGAAGCTCCCCAGAATGGAAAAGGAGCCAGAGCCCTAAGGTTCTGTTAAAAAAAAAAAACAGCCATTTCCTTTAAAAGGGTTGTGGAGATGTCGGGGGTTATGACCCAGGGAGGATGTCCGACAGAGGGCTTCCCGCGCCGGGGGCAGCCCCACTGGCGGTGCAGTGGGCCCACCCACTACCCAGTGACACTCAAGGAAGGAACGCACGATCCTCGCAACCCACCCGGGAGTATCGGCCCAGACCGGCGCTACCAGGCCACTAGCGGCAGGGGTCACCCCTCCCCTACTCAGGGCTTCACCTCCCTGTGGCTCCACTGTCAGGAGGCATTCCGCACCACAGTCACAATGGTGCCGCAGGGACGCGCCAGCTCCTGCTGGGGGGGGGGTGACCCCCTCACCCCTCCCGTACGCTCCAACTGAGCCTGCCCCTCCCGGAGCCACTTCCCCCCCATGGACATTTTATATTTTTTGAACGAAATTGCAACCTGCTTATTTGGCCCTAGAAATTTCATATTTTTAGCTCCTGATGGTCGGCCCTTCTGAAAACGCCAGAACCCCTTGAGTGTATCTGGACTTTACCAAATTGCAGATGCATCCAAGGGGGTCCGGCGTTCCTTTTTTTTTTTTAACCAACAATGCTCCAATCTACTCGTGGGGAGCAGCACGAGCTGGGAACCAGGCCCGGCATCCCTTATGAAAATGCAAATAACAATCTGAGGTACAGGGTCCATTACCCGACTTTGGCTAAGAATAACAGGGATGTTCATGAGCAGCTGCTGAGATGTTTGAAAGTCTTCTGAACAATCTGGAATTCTATAAAAATTCTACAGAAAACACATTCTAAAAACTTGCGCCAGAGCTACCTAATCATCACCCACTCCCTCTACGACAAAAGGGAAAGGGATGGGAGACCAACCTCTCTCGCAATGGAAGTAGACAAAACACTTGCCACTACCTGCCTCCGCCAAGGGTTAATACGTTCCGTCAACCCCGACCTCAGAATAGAGCAACTCCTCGACTCTGCCCTTGCCCCTCCAGACACAGCGCTTCCGTCCAAGATGCTACCTCTGTTAGATAGGACCTCCCCCCGATCCTGAGATGCTAAAAAAGGTGATTGTTTCAGGACCAAATAAGAAGGTTTCAATTTGGTTCCAAAAATATATTAAAAAAAAGAATCTTATGGTTCTGGCTCCTTGTCCATTTTGGGGAGCATCAGTCCGGTTCCTTTTCCACCAGAAAGCCGTAAAACTTACAATAAATACACACTCCAACGCTTCTCCGCATTATGGTTGAGAGATCCGAGCGGATGGCATTGATTGCTTCCTTGTGGAAGGATGTACCTCCCCTCAACCATGCCTGATCTGGCCTGTTGCCACTGCTTTGTAACCTCCAGACTCATTACTCCACTATTGTTCTCGGCCAACTGTTCTAAAACCCTAAACCCTAATGACTGGCACAGAATCAGTCTGAGACTTATGCTGTTTTCTGACTATCATTGCGGCTTGATGGTTTGATTGACTGAGATTTCTGTGTTCTGAGTGAGAATGCTGTTTGCTTGCATGCGAATTAGTCCCTATGCAGTTCTGCTAGATGATGGAACCGTGTGCTCGCCCTGTGTTCTGTGTGTAACGGGAGGGGAGGTGGTAGTTTAGAAATAGGGGAAATACAGGGGCAGGAGTCACAGAATTGAAATTCAACACTTACAGCCTTGGTAGACAGGCCAGGACTGGAAGGGGAAAGGTAGAATTTGGCAGGTACCCGGTAGGGACTTTCCAGCAACTCGGTAGGCCAAGTAAAGTCCGGTAGGCTTGGGTAGGTCCGGTAGACTCCAAAAGAAGTCTGAGAGTCCAGGCCCGTATCTAGATAGGTGTTAGGCTCGACACAGGCCCAGTAGCTGGATTGCAGGCTGCAGAGATGCTCCTACCTAAAAGCAGAGCCTTCCAGTAGGCCCAGCAGGCCTTAGGAGGCAGTAGAACCCAGCCTGGAGTAGTAGGAGGGTCGAGAAGCAAGAATATATCATTCACAGACAGGCACATTGAGGGAAGTGGCATCTTACCTGGCAGTCATGACGCTACCTTGCCCAGACCACGGGGGTTGGCGGAGCTCCCAGTGAGCGGTGGAGGGCGAGGAAGAATACGTCCATGGCTATGGAGGAATAGGAGGAGGAG
This sequence comes from Chara braunii, assembly GCA_003427395.1. Taxonomy (NCBI): domain Eukaryota; kingdom Viridiplantae; phylum Streptophyta; class Charophyceae; order Charales; family Characeae; genus Chara; species Chara braunii. The sequence goes on along the minus strand of BFEA01000620.1, from coordinate 778,790 downwards.
GGAGTAGGCCTAGGCTATGCTTGACTTAATGGTTGACTTTCATCTTCACTTCTTTGGTTGGTGCTGCATACAGAAGGCCCATGTGTTATGAACATGATTGTCCGTTGAAATTTTGTCAACGCTCACTCACAGGAACTCCCATACAGGCCCACACATGCACAGAAGGAAAGGGAGAGGTAGTGGAGTGTCACACCGCCCAACAAAAGAAACAAAGAGGAAGACTCAGGGAAGCGAAGTGACTGAATACACAACTCAGTGAATTCTCTCCACACAAGTCCCAACAATCATTCATAGAAGACAACCGAGTGATCACAGCCAGAAATCAATGAAGAGGTGACAACTCAAACACAGTATTATCACTGTTTATTAAACTCAGAGCATCGTTTTCACTGATTAACCTCAGAACCCTGTTGCGCTACCCTCAGAGGGGTAGCGCCTCAACCCCACGCACACCGAGCAGCTAAAAATAGCACCGGAACCCCAGGTAACACCCCGCGCCACCCTGATGATGAAGAAGAAGCTCAGCGCCAACAGTCCCTGATGAAGATGAAGTCCAGATGATGATATCCCCTGAGAAGATGCAGCTATGGCTGCATCGCCACTGGGACCCTACTCCTGAGGAGTGTCAGCAGTGCACCACGTGCTCCAACGCATCAGACCTCTCATAGCCCAGACCGCTTTGACTCCCTGAGAGTCAGAGCGGACAGCGTTGACCCCAGTCTGGTCAGCGCTCCGAAGGTCTGGCTATGTCCGCCATCTCCACCACCGGAATCAGCAACCACGACCTGATACCGTGTGCGCAGCAACTTCCACCACGAAGTGTCAACTGCCAAAAGCCCAGGACCGATGTCCCCATCCTATCTATACTCTAGACCAGCCTAGACACAGCCTAGACCGGACTGACTGACCGACCCGGACCGTTTCTGTTTCGGCCTCTAGGGCCTCTCCCTACCCGGCTATAGGCTATAGGACCATCTATCAGCGTAGGCCCATTGGGCCTGTCTGTCCTAGGGGTAGCCCGGGTCTGCTATTCGCAGTTAGGGTAGCTGTAGGAAATTCGAGTTAGTACTGGGCCCATATTTCCTATATTTACAAATATGTCCCTCCCGAATTTTCCTCACAGATAGGTCTCTCGGTTAGCCCTCAGCCAAACAAAATTACGAATCTGTCCCTACCTATGGTACAGCCTCGTCAGAGTGAGGCTACAGGCAACCTGGAACCAGCAAGTCATTGCACATGTCTGGGTACCAGCTGGTCTAGGACTACATCCAAGAGTGTGGCTATGGCGGGATGAGAGGGAAGGGGTGTAGTCGTAGTGATTGTGTTGCCCTTTGAACATCCGCGATGAACATGGATGGTCCGTCGTAATGGCAGACACAAACGAAAGAAAGAGAAGTGAGGCTATGGCTGAAAGAGGGAATCTTGAGTGCTGGAAGTAAGGGGAAGTACTCGGAGATGATTCCTGTTCATTCATACATTTGTTGCTGTATTTGACTGATTATTGGAAGAGGAGGAGAAAAGGAGAAGATGAGAGGGAGAACAAGTGAGGGAGAAGACATTGGTCTCAACTTGTATAACTCTTCTTCCTCTTCTATTCTCTTCATTCTTCTCCCTCGTTATCTCTCTCCACTTCTTCTTCTGAGTTCAGCAAGCGTTGCATTCTCTCGCAATTGAAAACTTTGATTATGAATGTAGTAGGATTGTAATGATATATCTCTTTTCCTACCTTGGGTTTGTCTGTATGTGCATTGCATATTTGTATTTTACTATTTTTGCTTTTGAATATTTCACTATTTTTGCAGAGGTTTTGTCCATTGTGATTTCGTTTGCATGCAAGCAAGCACACTTTTTATCTCAATCTGCCTATTCATAAGGTACCTGAGAATGATTACACAAATTGGAAGCAAAGTAGAAGAAGACGCTTTGAGCATTAATATCGCGGCGTACAGCATCTTCCCCTCCACACCTCCATAACTGCATAGTTACGGAACTCAACCCTCCATAAGGTACCTGTTCAGAGGGTCTGTTTAGTTGGTGGTCATTACAGGCGTGGCCGCGTGAAAGATATTTTGGCCGCCTTAGGACTCTAACTCATTAGTGTCCTGTCTCTCATTTTGTATTGACCCTTGACATATAGGAGACTTCAGCTGCACCGGGAGGACGTGGATCTGGTCCAGAGGTAGCTGCTGATGCAGAGAGGTGCCTGGATACCGGGAGCCCGCTTCCACCTGACCCCATAGCCTGGTCCTGGGCACAGGATTTATTTTGGTCCAGCAGGACCAGCACCCTCAACCGTAGATGAGGAGACCCATTGGATGGGTCCTGAACCGGTAGAATGGACGAGGCTGGGCCCAGCCTCAGCACATATACATTTGAAGCTGAGGACTGCACATTCATTCGTTCAGTCCTTCGCTTCTCGACTTGCAGGTTACCATGCCATTGACTGCGGGAGGTCTGCCAAGGAGGAGGAGGTATTCAACGAGGGGGAGAGAGAGAGAGAGAGAGAGAGAGAGAGAGAGAGAGAGAGAGAGAGAGAGAGAGAGAGAGAGAGAGAGAGAGAGAGAGAGAGAGAGGTTCTTCTTAACCTCTTCTCCCACTTTCGGATGAGAGACAGAAACACCTGTGTATGGTGTCATACGTTTGGAGAGAGCTGTTCAGCCAGACACTGATCAGAGCTTTTCTCCTGCTCCTCCTCCTCCGTGAGGCATTGGGCTAGAGGACGAGAGAGGCATAGTAGAGGAAAGAGAGGAGAGCTGAAGGAGAGTTCTTTCTGCACTGGTGCCGCAGGGATCAATCGAGCATTGATGATGCATGCCTATAAACAGATAGGCAATACACAGACCAAAGAAATCACCAGAGTCGAAGTTAGAGAGATACAGGAAACAATGCAGTGGAGGTCTAAACCTGAACTACCATAGGTTAGACCTCCACTGCATTGTTTTCTGTGTCTCTCTGTTCGCTGCTTGTGATTCTAGCTTAGTTAGTTATTTTAGGTCTTTCCGTAGGATTGAGGAATTTGAGGGTAGGGCATAGACATGGGTAGCTAGTGTGAGACACATTGAGAGAAGATAATAGGGTAGGAAAAATACAACTGTCCCCCATATGAGGAGAAGGCAGCTGTATTAAAAATAAAAATAAAAATAAATAAATAAATAAATGAAAAATGCAGTGGAGGTCTAAAAAGCATTCTATCTGATTCATGTGACTTGGACCCAGACAATGCGCTCACCAATCATCACTGAAAGCAGTCAGGAGGGGAGATACATAGACGAAGTCCCTCCTGGCAGATCACACACATTGGGAGAGAGCCATAGATGCTGAGGAGAGAGAAAAGAAAAAAATGTGAGAAAAGATGGAGAGAAAGAGTCAAAACCACAATAATCAAACTGGTAATTGTGAAGCTCATTACCGTCTCTCTCATTCACATTAGTCCCCTATATAATGCCGAGTCTGAACCTGGTGGAAGCCTCTCTGAAAGTAGTTGCCAAGTCTCTGATCTCTCCGATTAGGTAAGAAGATGAAGACAGATATGGAGGTGGGGGGGAGGGGGG
>BFEA01000620.1:742921-763386 GCA_003427395.1 Chara braunii | reverse complement strand
GAGAGAGAGAGAGAGAGAGAGAGAGAGAGAGAGAGAGAGAGAGAGAGAGAGAGAGAGAGACATGAAACAAAAATAAGACGCCATCAGCGAGTCTTGCTGCGCGCCGCGGCGTAGCCGTGGCGGGTTCCACTTGTTATATTAAAAATTTAAAAGTTATTTGTATTTTTTCAAAAGCAATTTTTCTTTTTTTATTTTTATATTTTTTAACAATATGTATATATATTATTGAAATAATTATTCCCTTTTTTAAAAAAAAGTTAATATGTGTGTGTGTGTGTGTGTGTGTGTGTGTGTGTGTGTGTGTGTGTGTGTGTGTGTGTATGTGCGTGTGTGTGTGCGCGCGCGCGCGCGCGCACGCGAGAGAGAGAGAGAGAGAGAGAGAGAGAGAGAGAGAGAGAGAGAGAGAGAGAGAGAGAGAGAGAGAGAGAGAGAAGAGAGTTTTTCATTGATAGGATGAGCAACGCACCGGCCAGCGGGTAAGTCTCCAACCCCGCGGCTGGCCTCACGCTGCTTGCATCTATAGGATGAGCATAGAACTCCAGCCCCTCCCATTCCTACTCTTCTTGTCTTAGAATTGTTGGGCCGCCGCTGCCCGTTTGCCAATTGAAAGCCCACCGCTCTCCCCCTTCTCCTGCCTTCTTGCAATCCTCCTCGGAGTCCTTCTATTTCTTGTCATCCACCAGTCCAGTTCCATTCGATGAGCAATCAATCTTGCGATCAAGTTTCGACCGTCTGGTGTTAATCTTCTAGTTGCCAATACTGTCGTCACGACGCTTCAGCTCAACTGAGCGGAATGCTTCGCCCTCAGCTCCTGCTCAATCAACTGTACTAAACTCCTATTTCCGGACCGCCCCTCTACTTCCTCTTCTTCCTTTTCCGTCTTCTCTTCCTCACAATCATCCTCCTCATCATCGTCATCCCCGTCATCATCAATGATCATCATCATCACCACCTTTGCCGCCTCCTTGATACCAACTGCAAACCCTCTCTCCCTCTCTCCCTCTCTCCCTCTCTCCCTCTATCCCTCTCTTCCTCCTTCCGCCCCCGCCTAGTACTGCTTCAATGGGGGATGAGGACGGCCTTTTTGTTTTGCTTGACGATAATTTGGAGTCACTAATTTGTGACTCCAATATTATGACCGTACGATTGTCATTCTGTGCTAATGAGGATAGCATTCCTGAAAATATGGTTGCAGTACCTGAGCAACCGTTATATGACAGATCCGACACTCCAACAAAAAAAAGGTAAAGGGAAAAAGAAGAACAAATAGAGAGCGTGCCAGTGACCTCATTGGTTTGCAAATGCTCGACAACACTATCAGATCCTTTTTTTTTTTTTTTTGGTTGAAACAAGGCTCCGGTTACTGCCAAGGGTGATGTGTGCAACCCCTGGCAGCACCCTTGTCGTTGGCTCCATTCTTATGATGGGGAGGATCACCTGCTGGAAACTGGGTCCAGCATCCCATTACATCACATACAACACTATTAAATCCAATGACATGAGTAACCCAAATAGAATGCACCGTCATTATATCTGTAATGGGTTCCTATCGGGAATGAGTGAGAGAGTAGCAAATGACTCTTCAGCTCCACATGCCTGGAATCTGAGACCTGGCAGACCAAAAACAATAATGGGGACTGACCAAACCACCCACCGGACTTGCCCTGTTCCTAGATGAATCTGAAGGCAATTACGTTCAGAAATAGGCAGAAAAAAAGAAGATGGATTTGTATTCACGTCTTTATTTCAACAGTTCACGCTTCTGCCAGCTGACTGCAGTTATGGCAGGGCTCAATGAATCTGGCTATAACCAGCTTCAGAAATTGCCAGGAAAAGTCCTGCTCTGAGTACGCCCTGAGCTTCAGCAAAGCTACCATAAGGGGGAGAGGGGTGGGGGGGGGGTAGCTTTATTAAAGCCCAGGGCGGACTCACACCATGACTTTTTCTGCCAATTTCTGCAGCCGATTGCCGTCAGGCACAGCACAGAAAATTAGCAACGGGGCACAGTACAGAAGAGGCGACAACTGAACACAGAGAGGCAAGTGTTTGCAAAGAGCACACACGCAGGAACTGAGCAGAAACAGAGCGACAAAACACCCAACCATGTGCACAGAGCACAAAGGTAGCAAAAGACCAGTATTCCAGACAAATGTATCGCAGCAGTGGCATGATGAAAGCACAAAATGCAGGGAGGACACATCTACAACAACGGCTACCACAGACGACCATATACACTATTATACAGCATGTGAACGCTACCACCTTAACGGGTCCGACTCGATAAAACTTGACGATGCCCTCCAAGTCTATGTGTATAACTTTGAGATGCAAAAGGCCAAAGGACTCTTGCATTCCAAGCCAATCTTATATACTATACTGGACAACACAAAACAGCAGCATCCGGACCATATCAGGTACAGAAACAAGAACATGTCTGCTCCCTTGTGCTATCTCAAATCAATATGACTGTACGTTCATTACATGAGTTTCTGACAGTACCGCTGTGTTTTTTGCAAAAAGAACATCCCTCCCATGCTCACTGTCATGCTTGTACCTGATACACACAGGGGGGGAAGGGGTGTGGGGAGCGGGGGATGGAGCCGCCCCCCCAAACGAGCATCATGCTTTTCCTGAAGCCATCTCTTGAGAAGTAGTCCACATATGAAAAACGGCCCGTGAGTCAGGACAGCCATGAACTGCTGAACATGAACGAGTTGCCTGTGGTGTGGCCTTTTTGGTTTACTTTCGATGTATGCAGACTGAAATCTATAGACTAGATACATTCTGCCTGATCGCTTCCGGGCGGTGGGGTCCAAGCCTTGCTCAAGTGAGTTTGTTCCGTGAATTTCCAGGCCCGACGTCAGACCCTGTCAGTGTCTGTCAGAGTCCGTCAACGTCAGTCCGCGTACAGTCTAAGATCAGACTGGTTGTCAATTGTCCTTGGTCGGTGTTGACCCCTTCTCTTAGTCCGTTCGAATTTGATGACAGGAATGCTGTTGACGTATCCTGACCTCACGTGATTGTCAGTCAAGTCTGCAAATGCCAACCGTGAAGGGTGTGTGTCCCAGCCGTCAGTTCTGTCTGTCAGTCAGTCTGGTCAGTTGGCAATTACTTTAGGCAGTCAGAAAAGGGTCACTCTGTTAATGATGACTTATGTTTGCGTCAGATGTCAGGTCGTCAGTCAAATGGCATATTCCTATCTTGATTAGAGCGCGGATTTCCCAGATTGCATTTGCGGGAAAAAGAGATCGGCTCCAGTGTTTTTTTTTTTTCTTGATTGCACAAATAAGGTATCTGTCTCCCTTGTTGTGGAATGCTGACAGTGTTGGGAAGGCTCTGCAATGAGCTTGTTCAAAAACGATTTTGTATTTTGTTCGGGTTCCAGGCTCAGACGTAGCCGTTCCGTTGACTGTTTTGGTTGTTTGCCTGAGCCTGAAACCTCCCAGACTGTTCTCTGACATTTGACATTACTTGTCATGTAACCCATACCTTTAAAACAACACAGTCTAACTCTCATTATCTGAGTTCTGGGTGTGAACGGTAATCTGAGTGATTTTACTTTCATTTTATTTGTATCTATCTGACAAATAAAAGGTTAAAAGAACAGAATGGCAGAGGAGGTAAAGAAGGAGGTTGGGGAAACATCCACACCTGATGGAGAGGGGAAACAAGAAAAAGTAGTGGAGGACCCGGTGGACGCCGCCCTGTGAGCAGCGAAGGAATTGTTGCCAAAGCTCAAAGGGAAGTGGAAAGAATTAAGAGAGAAAAGGCAGAAGCGGTCCAGAAAGGAAAAACAGCAGCCAGACAAGCTGAGCTGCTGGAGAGCTTTGAGAAGGCCAAGTGTGATGGCCGTATTAATGACATTGTTCAGAATCTTGCAGAGTGGGCCCTGCTGGAATCCACTCGTACCAGGAACGTTTTTTCGGCATGGGATGATAGGATTACAGCCGTAGAGACCAGATTGGCCTCGATGGACGCCACCCTGCAACGACTATCAGATGCCTTCTTCAGGCATTTCCCACCTCCTCCTACCCCTCCCTCCACTCCTCCACCTATGACCTCACCACCACAGCAACCCCATCCTGGCATAGTGCCCACACCGGGACCGAATTCTGGCTATGTACAGTCTGAACCGCGGTTTCCCAAGATGGCCCAGCCTGACAAGTTCAGTGGGGAAGACCCCAAAGTGGACATCTCAGACGGGATAGCCCGAATGAGGTCGTACCTCAGGGATTACACCTGTCCGGAAGTGGACAAGGTACGTGCTGTCGGCGCGAATACCCTGACAAGGGTATCCGCCCTTGTTTTTGCAAGTGACAGGGAGTAAGGTTGAAAATCTAAGTATACCGCGCATAGCGCGGTCGAGCATGTTGGGGGGCACGGGTAGGGTGTGTGACCCAAGTAGAGCGGGTGTGTGCGCGCGGGGTTAAGGCGCGCGGGTGATTTTCCTAACTCAAGTGATTAACCGGCCTAGTTGGTAGGCCTGATCTTGTTGACCGGGATAGAACGGTGGTGTCACTTGGAAAGGTCGGCTATTGGTAGGTTAACATGCGAGGTAGGGCGCGGGATAGCCATGGCGCGGAGGCCTAGCGACCGCATGCCTAGCTAGGAGGAAAGGTGGGGGCCGAGCTGCTTCCTGAGCCTAGGGGATGAACCGTGCCTAGTTATATGGACTTCCGCGCAGGCTTGTACCAAGCTTGGGCTTGGCCCTATAGGTTACAGTATTGGACTCTTATGGCGAAGACATGGGGATCGAGGTGGGCTGGCGGCAGTGTGGGAGCAGCGGAGGGGCGTTATGGGGCAAACTGAGGGGTTGAGGGTCCTGTGGGACTATCCCCTCTAGTTTTGTTAGGGAGTCCGACAGCGGGCCCGATAGGCAGGACCGAGGGCGAGGTCCCAACGGTCCTTCCCTCCTCGGTCTTTTTGTCCCGTTCCCTCTTCTATTTTTCATTGTTTTTATTTTTATTTTTTCCTGTTTATTTTTATTTTTTTCCCCAAGTTGGGACACGGCCCCTGCGCTGGCACCAGGACCGCCCATAGGCCCGAGAGCCTAGCTCAGTGAGTACACTCACGGACTGCTGGAACACAGGCTGAAGTTTGAAGTCAAAATGCAACCAGATACTAGATACCAGAAAAAAAAAAAAAAAGCTCAGACTTACCTAAGACCAGAACCTGGCCATGGTATAGGATTGGGGACACCACCCGTTGCCTTTGATCTGCAGCGAGGAGCTGAGAATGAGCACCGCCGTTGGGACCTGCGTCAATGCTGCCCCACGAAGAGACTCAGGGCCCAAGATCATTTGGTGCACGCGTGAACTGTTGGGTCACAGATTCAAGTGTGAAGCCAGACGCTGTCAGGATAGAGAAAGGGCCCACCTAGGTGGGCCACGGCCCCATCGTTTAAGCATCTCCCCGAGCCCCATTTTTTTTTTTTTTTTATTGGTATTTCCTTTCTTTTCTCAGTCCCTCTTCTTCTCTTTTGGGAGCTGCGCCACAGTTTCCTGGGGCTGAATGGACCTAGTGCCTAGGTATGGCCAGATTCATTCGAACTAGGGAATAAATAAAAAAAGAAAGAAAGAAAAATGGCGGGGGATGTTTCCTTGAGTGTGGCACGGGAAGACTGGGCAGAGATATCACTCTGGGCTATAAAAGACAGCGAGGTACGACATATAGGATTTGCTTTCAATAGAGTGCTCGAGACTGTTGGACCGGGCGGTATCACCCGGGCAGGCTCTGGCTGAAGGGGGGAGGCTCGTGCAGTAATGGACAGCAGGGAAGAAGAAGGGAAAGAGAGGGATGGAGCATCGAAGGAAAGAAGATATGGAGGGAGAAAGGGGAAACTAGTTTGATCTTGCCATTCATTGACGGATCTTGTCAGGTTAGACTGATAACTTGGAATTTGAGGATGGGCGAACACGAATTTATGGCCAGCCTCAACAAAAAGTTAGTAGAAGTGAAGTTAGATAGAAAATTCGGTGCGCGGCGATGGTGAGAGTGGGAAGAAGAGTGGGAGTTAAAAGTGTCTATCTCTCTCGTTCCTCCATAGAATCAGACAAGAAAAGAAGGTAAGTAGGGGTTTTTGGGGTGGGCGACCCCGAATCCGTGGTCAGATTAGGAGGAAAGTCAGTAGAAGATGGAGTATCAGAAAAAGGGGCTGCGCGGGAGAGTCTGGGAGGCAGCAAGGGAGGAAAGGTAAGGGAGATTTTTGTGTATCTCGGCCAATTCTCGACCGTTTTAGACGGACCAGGCTGCTATCTGGGGGGGTTGAGGCAAGGCGGAGCTGATGGCAGAATCGTTTTTTGCGTTAGATTAGTAGAGTGAGAGTTAGTTAGGAAAAAGGTTGCGCTGAGATATGGTGGCAGCAAGGGCGAGAGGGAGCAGAAAAGTGGTGCTGTCACTCTCTTCTCAGCGAGAACAGACGGAGGAGGTCATGAAGTGAGGGGTTGGAGTGGCTGTGGATCCGATGGCAGATCCGGATTCCGCGATAACGGGATAGTTTCTGGGATTGTGAGATGGGTTGCGCCCGGGTGAGGAGCAGCTCTAGAAGCTTATGACTCTGACCGACCTTTAGCGTGAGATTCGGTTGATGGCTCATTGCTTCGCTGGAGTGGGAGCCAAGCCAAGCCATGGGGTCAGGGAATTACCGGGAAGCCGCTGCGACCCGATAGGCGTGAAGACAGAAGTATGTCGGGGCACTGACGGGCTGGTTTTCAGCCAGCAGCGCATCTARTCGCTAYGAGAGGGAAGGTYCATCCGTACTTAGAGGCAGCAGTGGGCAGGGTATAGCTTGWCGCAGAGAGGGGAAGAGGGGTGAGGCKACTTACCGGGCGGACTGGCGGTGCGGGACAGGCCAGAATTTAAGCCACAACGTCGGGCAGCAGAACGGGACGGCAGGATCGCTGCGGTTGTATGCACCTGTACTTCAGTGYCGGACCCGCTCTCACTTAGCAYGAACGGYGGAGGGTGGAACAGCGCCTCAGCGGCTCGCAAACTGCAGAACCCGGACCGGGCCTAGCCATACTAAGGTCGAGGCGAGGTCGCGTGATGCATGGGCGGGAGTGGGAGCAAGCACCTACCCGAGAGCCACGGTTGAACAGTGAATCCACCGGTGGTGCGGAGGAAACCTCAGTCTGAGTTCTCACCCAGACCGTCGATGTGGCAGAGGACAAGGCAGGCTTGGGGATCTACCTGTTAGGCGGTGTGTTGTTTAGCGTATGGATGGAAGCAGCATTTTCCCCAACCTCGCTTCAAGCACGACTTGGGCGGTGTGGTTGGATTGGAAGTCAGGATTATTAACACCGGTGTCGCGCAACTAGAACCGGTGTTACTGCTGTGTCCCGATTCACCTTTTATGTGGGTTGTTGCTGGTTTGCCACCGCGGTTGCTGTTCCCCCGCTGAGTATCGTGACTGAGGGAGGTGGGGGCATGCCTGCTAGTATGCTGACCAGCGTATCCCGCGGAGTGTTTGGGGGTGTGCAGCAAGGAGACCAACCACGAGGTGAAGACTTACCTGTTGACTGGAGAGCCGCTCATCCGTTGGATTGAAGAGAAGTGAGTCATGTCGTGCGCTCGATACTTGCGGGGGCTCAGGGAGAGTGGCATAACCAGATGCAGGCAGACTGCGTACTGCATGGCTAGTTGGGCCACGCTGTTGGTCTACTACGGCGTGACAAAATACCTACCTGGTCAGACTGCAACTAAGGGTGCGAGGTTGCGGCATCCACAGTGGGTACAGTGGCGAAGGGCAGTAGTGGAAATTGTGCAACTAGCACGAGCCGACGAGGCCATTGGTATGGTGCTCACTAACTGTGCTGGTCGCTGAGCACTAACATCCCCTCCATTTGTTTGGCTGGGGCCGTTGGCACTGCGGACGGGTGAGGCCTACTTCTTTCGGTTGACTGTAGCTTGCCTTCCTTGATATGGTACTGTCTCGGATAGGTACTGTTGTGTCTGAGGCAAATTGTTGTGGTATACTCTGAAATCGCTGCAGTGGAGGCTGCTTCTGAACCGCTGCTAGTTGACGAGCGGTATCAGCAGACCGCTGGAGACTCGGCCCGCTGTATAGACTAGTGCTCAGATGGCTGCGTTTCCACTGCTGTGACTGTGCTATTGTGCAGGCTACGCCTGCAGTAGGTGCGTAGCTGTGGCTACGGATGCCATACTCTACTGCTGGTGTGGCCCATTGCTACTGTTGTGGGAGGCCGTAAGCGTCGTGCGGGCTGCAACAGCTATACCACTATACGTTTGTCTAAAGGGGGTGTTAGTTGCCGCTGCAGCGATCTTGCTGAGACCGTTACAGCCAGCACCACTGCCGAAGAGGTCAGGCTGCCACAGCATACAGACGGGGGAGGTTTGACTTCGGCAGTTCGACGTCAGGAGTGTTAACCAAGCTGTTACATTGGCCGCCATTGCGGGGCCCTCAGGCGAATCAAGATAACAAGGCCCCCTCACGCGAGTCTGAGTGCACCCCCTTGAGAGTCTCTATACCTTCTCCATCTACCTTTCTTAATCTCAGTCTAATCTATTGGTTACGAGGGGAAGGCGGCAGGCGGGATTGCAACCCGTAGGTCCGCACCAAGACTTTGTGGGGAGTCATCCCACCGATTGCGGGAGCTCTGCCGGAACCTAGGCGAGGTTCTGGAGGCAGGGAACCATGAGGTAATCTCTTTCTATCTGTATACCCCACTACGCCCATGTTTGCTTATCCCCTATAGCTTGACTGATGTATGCATGTCTGTCCCTATGATTTTTTTGCTTCTATTCAGGACTTAACCAGACAAAGTAAAGGAAGACATGTATAATGTCAGTTTCAACTTCTTTGCCTGATTGAAAGCAAATTGTGGGATTGCGTCTGGGTGAAGGGTGGGAGAAAGACAGTATTGCATGAAGTTTGACTAGGTCAACCAAAGGTTGGGCCAGTTCCATAAGTTTGGGAAGGCCCAGTGGTGTGTTTTATCTTGTATTGCCTGGAGAACCAGACAAATCCATAAGTTTGGATGGTCTGGTTGCTCTGACTTGGGAGGGTTGAATGTGATTGCTTCTTCAGGCGCAGTCAAATCCATAAGTTTGGGTAGTCTAGCAACCTTGTTTATTTGGGGGTTTTGACAGTTTCTTTGGTTTCTGAATGAGGAGGTGAGCATGTCTCATAAGTTTGGGTGACTCTACCTCTTCCTGCTTTGGTCTAAGAGAAATAAATCAGGCTGAGGACCAAGACATGTTCCATAAGTTTGGGTGGTCTTGGTCCAACGCTTCGCACATGCTGGAACCGGAAGGCTATAACTTTGATATACTTTACTATTATACTATCTATGAACGGGCTAGTCAGGCAGGGTTCCATAAGTTTGGGTGGCCTGACTATAGCTTATCACCAACTAAAGAGAGTACTTAACTAAGAATAAACTTGTGGTACGAAGGGGCAGGTTGAGTCTTGAGCTGAAGATGGTCGGCTCAGCTATATGCTACCTCAAAAGACTAAGTGTAGACAAATTATATAAACTATGGATATTAAACAGCTCAGGGCGACTAGGGTGGCCTGGTCCTAAGCCCAAAGAAGAGAAAAGTTGTTGTGCCCTGTGTCTGTGTATACTTCTTGGCTGGGCTATACATGTTCCATAAGTTTGGGTGGTCTAGCCTTATGCCCTATGTAAGCTGGGTATAAGGGACAAATCATTGAAAAACTACGAACTATTGTTTGCTAAAGTAACTTGGGGATGGTGAGAGAGTGCATGTTTGTGGTTTGGCCTGCATGTGACTGAGTGATGCCACTTCTTAGTCTGAGTTTGGATTTTGATAGGTAGTTGTTGTAGTTGCTCGCCACGTGCTAGAGCCATAGGAGTTAGAGTCTTTTCCTGCATTTTCTAGGCTCGTTTTTTTTACTTAGATCAATTTTTGCATTTTCTGTGATCTTTTGAGTCGTACTTGGTCTTGTATAAATCTTGGTAAGCCACGTTTCCTACGGGAAGCGCTGCCGAAATTTCTACAAACTCAAGGAGTTAGTCAAAACTTCGACTTTTTCAGGATCCGGCCTTGATGACTTCTTTGACTTGGTAAGAATCTGAGGAGCCTCCCTTTCTAAAGGAGGTGCTGCCCAAATTTTTACTAATTCAAGGAGTTAGTCAAAATTGGGCCCTTAAGGATCAAAGTCACTTTCTGATTCCAGACTTGGCCTTGTATAAATCTTGGACTAGCACTTTCTCTACGGGAAGCGCTGCCGAAATTTCTACAAATCTAAGGAGTTGGTTGAGATTCTATCTGACAGAACTTAGGCGTTATGTTTAAATTCAATTCTGACTTAGTATGAATCTGGGAAGCCTTCCTCCCTAAGGGGAGTGCTGCCCAAATTTTTGCTAAGCCAGGGAGTTAGACAGATTTTTGCTTCTGGAATCCAAAAGTTTGATTTTTAGGCTAGTATATTTTTTGCGATGTTACTTTTCCTACGGGAAGCGCTGCCAAAATTTTCCTAAGTTAGAGGAGTTAGCCTATATTTAGACAGGTGGCGACATATGTAGGGGAGGCTATGGCGAAATCCACCTTACGCTGAGTGCTAGCTAGGGGTAGACTTAGGCTTAGTCAGATATGATGACTAAGTAAGATTAGGATATGGAAATTACTCCCCCGGGACGTGTAGTGTATGGACTTTTGCTTGACTATTTGATGTGATTGCAAGTATGTTCTGTGACTTGGATTATTGATTTGGACTGCCCTGCGATCTTTTATATGTGCATGAGGAGGCCCACTATGATTGTGAGATGTGATCGTCACACGTTTATTCCCATATGTGTATATATGTGTGTATATGCGTATGTATGCGTACCTATGTAGGATACTTGTGTGGCCTAAAGGGTCCGCGTGCTAAGGAACTAATCCAGGGTTGGAATGAATAGAGGGGAGGGAAAGACCCCTCTACTTATATATACGCTTCTGAAGAAATCGTGGTCGGGCGTTAGCCCTGAGCCTAGAATACGATGGTCCTCGTCCAGGATGACCCAGGTCCCAGGACTAGCTCTGAAAAGGTTCACTCTTGATAAAAGTCGAAGGTACTTTCCTTGTTGGGATTTATTTTTGTGGAACGATAAAGCTCCGGGCGGAAGGGTCAGCGTGTCGCTGGTGATGCGCCAGACAACTCACCACCGCTCCAAATCCCTTCCTGCCCTAGGGACCGCCTTAACCCGCACCCTTTGGGACACCTCAGGGTGCAGAAGGCGGTAAAGCCCCCAGGCCGGTTTTGCGCCCGCTAAAGGGTTATCTCCCCTTAGCGCGCACTTCAGCTGACGCCTGAGCGCCAGAAATGACCCCATGGCTCAGAATAGGCCATTTGGGTATGGGCACCACATAATGCGTCGTCATCGCAGATACTCATGTAGAGATGCATAGTGAGATGGTATGTGTAGGACCAGCATCCGCGCGATCTTATATTAAGTCCGCACGCTCAGCACTCGCTGATTCTCGCACTAAAAAGTTATGGGCCAGGCGGCGAGACCACGAGCGCGACACGGTCAATAGACTCGGGGTTCTGGTATCGCGAAGCGGCATGCGGGCGAAGGACTAGTCCCGTCGGCCTATGGGAGTCCGTGTACGGGCCTCACTATCCCGGACATCGGGTAGCCTATGGATAGGATACCGGGCCTCCTCCGTGCGCGCGTCGTTTGGGCCTGTCCACCCCTTCCATTCTAGGAGGCCACTAAACTAATGAGAGTTGGAGTGAGCTTTCCTTTTTGAGCTTTTATGGTTGGACATTATAGTTCGTAGCAGCCGTCAAAGTCAAMCCCCTTGATGTTTGACCGCCACGACAGCTTAAAGTTGTCTACTCAACCCCTCTGCACAAGGTGCAGAAGAGGGTGTGGTCTCCAACCGCACATGGCGGTTGTCCGGTGTCGAGAGATTAACCCTCTAGGCACATGTCAGCCGACACTTGAGTGTCGAACGCGACCCTCGAGATTAACAAGGGCCACGTGAGTATGGGTACTACATAGTACGCCATCGTTGCGACCGCTTGCGTACGGTTGCATTACGAGAGCCCTGCGTTCGCGTGTCTTTATATCGAGTCTCGCGCGCGACGCCTACCCGACCTCCGCATCGAAGAGTTATGGGACGGTTACCAAGGGGCTAGGAGCGTTGTCGCGTAGTTTGTGTTGTGTCGTTTTGTGTGTATGTGTGGGTGTCGCTGTTTACGGCTGTTAGAGTAATGTGCGCGTGGTGTGTGGGATGCGTCGTAGTCGACCGGCGACGAGCCGCGCTTGGGACCTCAGCCCCCCCCAAGATGCCGATTCGCGTGCGGGTCCGATAGAGGCGCAGTGCCACGCGTACCCCTTATGCTACAGCGAACGAGAAACGCCCTCGGCTGGTCCACCTCTGCGATTGCAGCTGATCAGCTTTCGTACTGTGGATTGGTAGCTCGGCGGGGATACGCCCACCGAAGGGAGGTGACAACTCCCATAAGGTGGAGGTAGTCGTGCCTCGCGTAGGCCTTGTCCTGTCGTAGGGGCTCGCGAGAGGTATGGTTGGCGCACCCGGTCGGAGCGGCTTACGAAAGTTCCACGATTGTATCGCGATAAGGGTTGTATTCTGACTCCTGCGTGACACGACCGGGAGGGTCCCGCGCTACCTTTGAGTGGTGCCGGACCGATGCGCTCGACAGTGCCACAATGACCCTCCTGGCAGGGGCTGCGCTGAAGTGGGCAACTTGTGAGGCCAATAAGGCCCAGAAGAAGCTAGACAATTGGATTGTTGTGATTGGTCTTGACACTATCTTTCAGGGTCTAGAAAACAGATTTGCTGCGCAAGGCCGCTAATGAGCTTGTGAGATTAGGTCAGGGTAAATGGCGAGCATCTCTCTCCAATCTCTATGCTAAGTGGGAACAACTAACATCAACTCCTGATCTGGAAATGTCCGAGCAGGACAAACTAACATGGTTTGTCAGAGTTGCTTTAGACACATATTCCAAGGCCCTGTACACTGCAGGCCACAAGGATTGGATGTTTTTTGGCAAGGAAGCACTAGACATGGAGGCCACCCTTTATCTTCAGTCCTCTTCCCATAAGGGAAGCACCTCCTCTTCCTAGAGCAGGAGAAAGGAAAAGGGGGGATTTTATGTTGCAGGTTCTGATGATGACTCTGCAGGTTTTGACCAGGGGGGATCTACTCCCCGAGCTGGTCTAGATGCAGGAGACACATCAGATCAGGCCGCCCTGCTGTTGGGTCAGACTCTGATGAACTTCATAAAGGGCGAAAGTCAGTTTCAGCCCCGAAAGACGACCAGTCCCAAGGGTTCAGGCAAACGCCCAAGTGGCCAGTAGGCACCCAACCTCCCAAAGGGTGCCCAATGCCCAGCTAATCCCATGGATCCGGTCACATTCCCCTGGAGAGATCTTAAGATTGCAGAGGAAACATGGCAAAAGAGAAAGGATCAGGGAGTTTGCTTGCGTTGTGCAAAGAAGCACTTCGTCAAAGACTGCCCTATATGGGGCAACAAAAGTTCAAAAAATTGTGCAGGCCAGCAGAGGTAGCAGTCACCCTGATGAACTGCATTCACCCTTTGTGGAAGGTGAATCAGTCCATGAGCTTGTGTGTTTGGAGGTTGCAACAGACTCTCTGTACTCATACACTGAGCCCTTTCTGGATGAGCCCTTATCTGAGGAAGAAACCGATTAACTCTGCTCCCTTCATCTCCAACTGAAGGAGAAGAGAAAAGTGAAGTCAGATCTGATCTTTCTCAAACCTCTGATTAACAGAACCCGAATCAAGGCGTTGTTAAACTGTGGTGCTACACGAAATTTCATCTCCCGTGTAGGGGTACAAAAACTTAATTTGGGACTCAAGGTCGCAGATCTTGAGCATCCCTTATGTATACAGGTTGGGAATGCCCAGTCTGTCACAGTCCAACAGGTCATCAAAGGTGTGTCTTTCACCTTTGATGCCAAAGGAGAAGTTAGACATAGCCTGAACTTCTGTGTGTTTCCACACTTGCCTTTTGATCGGGTTCTGAGCCTGAAATGGTTAAGGGCAACTAATCCATGCATTAATTGGGTTGTGCCTAGTATTCAGTTGAAGATTGAACAGGGTGAGCTTACTTTCGTCTTAGCAACAGACTATCACCCTAAGACAAGTTGCTATTGCCTGAAGGCATTAGAATTTTACGACTTGTCTAAACAAACTGATCATCAGAATTTCTTTGTGGCCTATGTGGCCCAAAGTGATTCATCCAGCCCTCAGTGTGACCCCATCATCCAAAAGGTGGTTGATGAGTATACTGACTTAACTCAGGAGCCTTTTGGACTAGTACATAGGCAAACTAAACACCACATTGAGACCCTCACTGACTCTACCCCTCCTAAGGGCAGAGTATATAAGATGTCTCATGTTCAGTTAGACGAGTTAAAGAAACAATTGGAGTCGCTAACTGTGAAGGGTTGGATCAGGCTCAGTTCATCTGAGTATAGAGCACCAACTCTCTTTGTCCCAAAGGGAAATGGTGAACTCAGGATGTGTATTGACTACAGGGGTTTGAATAAAATCACTGGGAAGAGCTCAGAGCCCTTGCCTAGGATCGACGATCTGCTGGATATGGTGCAAGGCTGCAAAGTCTTTAGCAAAATCGATCTGAAATCCAGGTATCATCAGATCGAAATGGTCGAGGAGGATGTTCATAAGACTGCCTTCAAAACCCGATATAGCACCTACGAGTTTCAGGTCATGCCTTTTGGGTTATGCAATGCCCGAGGAACCTTCCAGACAGAAATGAATAAGATCTTCAAACCTTTTCTAGATCGTTTTGTTGTGGTCTACCTGGATGATATTTTGGTGTTCAACAAAAATGTTGTAGACCATGCTGATCATCTCAAGAAAATTTTGTAGATTCTCAGAGAAAACAAATACAAAATAAATACAGAAAATTCATATTTTGGTACTTCTGTTTTGTATTTGAGACATGTGATTTCTGCAGATGGTCTTTCCCCAGAAGCATCCAAGGTGGCTGTTGTTAGGGATTGACCACAACCATTGACTGTTAGGGACATTAGGTCTTTTATGGGTCTGGCATTTTACTATAGGAAGTTTATTAGCAACTTCTCTACTGTGGCCACTCCCCTGACTAACCTATTGGCAAATTGACACCTACATGTCAATTGGCTTTCTCCTGATTGAAGAAAGTCTTGACCCAAGCACCTGTGTTGAAACTCCCTGACCCTACTCTGCCATTTGTGTTGACCACTGATGTCGGTCGGTATGGTGTAGGGGTTGTCCTTCAACAAGATGACGGGTCTGGGCTGAAGCCTGTGGAGTTCATGAGCAAAAAGATAAAGGCTCAAAAGATTCAGGCATCTACTTATATGAAAGAATTGTTTCCCCTTATGTGTGCCCTCAAACAATGGAAACACTTCTTGCTGGGAAGACACTTCAAAGTCTATTATGATCATTCGACCTTCCAGTGGATGACGACCTAGGGGGAGCTGAATGATAAGTTGGCGAGGTACATTCAGTTCATTGACTCTTTTGACTTTGAACTGAAGCACAAAAAGGGATGTTATAACAGAGTTGTTGATGCACTTTCTCGTAGGCCTGACACTTTTGCTGTCATTCTTCTGACCTACTCATTTGGAGACTTCACTCGTCAAGCCATTGCTGATGCGTTGCACCAAGACCCTGTCTTTGGCACTATTGTCAGGAATCTGCAAGCTGATCCCAATTTTGGGTCGGGCTATGCCCTGACATCAGATCTCCTGTATACAATCAGCGAAGGTGAGGAACGCCTGTGTATCCTTGGTGATCGCAAGATCATAGCCCATTTGATCTCAGAGAGTCGTGATGTTATCTCAGAGAGTCATGATGTTCATGGTCATTTTGGGATTCTGAAGACTTACGCTGCCCTGATTCAACGCTTCTACTGGCCAAAAATGAAAGAGGACTTACTTCACTACTTAGAGATATGTGAGCTATGCCAAAGGAACAAGGTCTACAGACGACCTCCTATAGGCCTGCTCAAACCTTTACCAATCCCTGAAGGTCCAGGTGAGTCTGTGTCTATAGACTTTACTGACTTAGGCAAGACCACCCCTCGAGGGATGAGACAAGTAATGGTATGTGAAGACCAGTTATCTAAGTTAGGGCTGGTGGTTCAGATTGGCACGTTGTGACAATTGTGGGGTTACTGCTGCTATGGCAGCCATAGCCTGGGAAATAAGGTGGGGAGGAGGAATAAGAAGACTTATGTATATTTCGTTGAACACTTGTTTCTGGTTGTTCATGGTTGTTGTAACGTCATTGTGATTCTTGGAACAAGTACTCTGGATTGATTGGAGGAGTGGGAGAGGTTGCAGAATTAAAATTCGTTTTCCAATTCTCTATGTGTTTTGAGCTTCCGCTGTGCATATCTTTTGTCTGGTTTTGTGTGAATTTGCCTCCTTCGAGTCTACTCTGCAATTGGATGCGTGTATGGGAACGTGTGAATTCGTTGTGGATTGAAGTTCAATCGGGTACATAACAGGGGGGAGGGGTGTATGTGGGGGGGGGGGGGCTAACGCGTCAGACGCTTTCTGAACCAATCTCTCTGAACCATTACCACCTTTTTTTTCTTTTTTTTCCCCTTAAAATTGCTCCCATCTATTCGTGGGGAGCAGCACGTGCTGGGAATAGGGCCCAGCGTCCCTTATAATGGAAATACATTCATAATTGATAATCATTGATGATCATTGATGATAGTTTCGGATGATTGAGGATCATTTAGGATGATGTAGGATGATTCATGATGATAAGAGATAGATGATGACTAATCAGAGGGGGGGGGGGCTAACGCGGCAGGCGCTTTCTGAACCAATCTCTCTGAACCATTACCACCTTCTTTTTCTTTTTTTCTTTTCTTAAAATTGTTCCAATCTATTTGTGAGGAGCAACACGTGCTGGGAACCGGGCCCAGCATCCCTTATAATGGAAATACATTCATGATTGATGATCATTGATGATAGTTTGGGATGATTGAGGATCATTTAGGTTGATCTATGATGATTAAGGATGATCAGAGATAGATGATGACTAATCAGAATGATTGTCTACTCAACACTCAAATACTATCCTATCCCTAATTTCCTGTATCCATTCCAGCCCACCAATCTCAACTGAGCCTGTGTTGTGCACCAATCAGGCCTCTTCCTGGTCTCACACCCCAATCTGGCTTGGTTACAGGGTAGCGCTACCCACCCCAGCTCTGACCATCGTCGACCAGATTGTAGCTATTAGTCAAGTTTGCAGATCACCTTCCTCCCTCGGCAATCCTAGACCTTTATACAAAGCCTCAAACTCCTGCTCAAGCACGTTACAAGGCACCGCCCCAATGCCTGTCAGCGTCGTTCTGGCGCCAACTCAACCTGGCCATTACACAAAAAGGCTCAATTAGGAAATTAGATAAGCTAGAATGCTAACTAGAAATCGAGGATCTGATAATATCATAACCGTGATAAAAAATATTTCTAATGATGAAATTTGATGAGTACCCTGTGATGATCACAAAGATGATGGATAATGTTGAGGATGCGGATGACTATTCCTCTCCACCTCTCTTCTTCTTCCATGTACTATCCTCCTCGCCCCTCGTTTCCTGTTCTCCTCTTCTCCTCTCGCTGCCTCCGCTGAAGAGAACCCCGCTATCAGTATGAAGTTCCTCTCAACCCCAACGAGAGAGATAATATCCCCATTTCCTTCTGCCCTGAAGTAACCAGTTCCCTCAAAAGGTGTACCTAAAATCTAACACTCTGGCCTAGTCTGCCTCCGCCAGGACTCGAAGATAATGCACCCCCATACATATCTCCCAGCCCCAGCCCAAGTCAACTCCCATCATATGCGTCTACTCCCTAGAGGGCAATCACCTCCCACCTTGTGTTACCCTTGCGGAGTAGTGCTCCCTTCCTGACCGACCTACCTACCAACAAGACCATAACCTATGCCGACGAAGAAAATATAACCACCAACACAAAGATAACTACTAATTGATGAAAAAATGACTAAGAAACTGTGATGATGATGATGATAAAGATTTAGGTTGGTAAATGATGATGATGATGATGATGATGATGATAAAGATTTAGATGCGTAAATGATGATGATGATGATGATGATGATGATGATGATGGAATAAAATTGGCGAGAAATAAGTAAGGAATGTTTGACTTGCGATACCCTAATGGCACCAGTGTGGAAGATTGACAACTCACTATTGCTGTAATGAAAATAGAAGACAGAGAAGTCCGAAGGACGATGACGAAGATGAGGAAGCGAAATGATGATGATGACCACCGTCAAAAGTGATGGCGACCACCGACAAAAAAAGATGCGGGTGACGTATATGACAAGCAACTTTGATATGTGAAGACAACCAGTGACTATGTTGATGATAAACCAACACTTCTGACAAAAAAGCCTGCACAGGAAAAAACTACAACAAAAGAACACAAGAATAAAGAAGAGTTCCCTTGATGATGATCTTGCTGATGATCCTCGTGCCGTGATGATGCCCCAAGCTGGTCCAGCGGTCTCCACACTTTGGTTCCACGGGGCTGACTCCACTTTCTTCCACCGACGTCGACTTTCGCCAACTCGCTCGAGCGCTCCAGCCTCTATAAGGGCATTGGCTATGGAATACTTGACGTGGAAAGCACGGGGGAAATGGACAAACAGCAGCTTCAACCACTATTCTCCCTCTTCCACAATGTCTCAGGCCAGCCACCACTTCAGCCTGTGACGTGGATTGGCCAAGTGCCTCTGGATGCCACACGTGCGTTATCGCCAGATCCATTTACCCCCTCACAGCTTCCTCATGCCAACGCGTCCCCACGCACTAGCTGTCAGCACCATGCCACGTGCATGAAGCCAGCACCATGCCATCCTCCAGTCGCCAGCGCCTCGTTGCTTACCCATAGCCAGCGCCTCACCGTCCGCGAGCAACCAGCGCCTCGCTCCTCTCAAGGAGCCAACGCCTCGCCACCTTCGAACCACCAGCGCCCCACTACCAACGCACAGCCAGTGCCTCGCCACGGATGGCTGACCAGCGCCCCGCCAAGTGCACGCTGCCAGCACCACACCTCCAGCACGCGCGTTGATGTCAGCATGCTCCTCCATTGCGCGAGCGCTAACGAGCGCCCTTCTACACACCTATTGATGCCTGTTGGTAATAGGCTAATAGCACTCCGATCGCACTCCCTTCGGCTTCTCGATATACAAATGCGTGCAATCTATCATGCCTACACACCCGGGGAACCCTTTTCTCTCGAAGCCGTCAAACCCTGCTAAAGAAAAAGCACCTAAAAGGCTACCTGAAAAACCTCCGACTTTGCTCCCGGAGAACGCTATGTGTATCATGTTATATCATGTTATGATACACATTGGAACCATACCGAGCCGGATGCATACATAATCGGGCACAGCAACCCGACAACTGCTTCCACAACAAACACAACACGCCTTCTGCTATACAGTCCCAAGATTTCAAATGCTCTCTGACATATAGCTAGCCCTCTTTTCACCTGGTCTTTTTTTCTCTTTTTTTTCTCTTAATTCAAAAGAGCCCCTCTAACCAGAAACAAAACATGGCTTCTGGTTTATATGGTTTGCTCTGGTACATTATCCCAAGCCATTGGCTTGCTTTGAGTACCCGGTAGAGGAGGCATGCGACCAACATCGTGTTTCCCATTCTGGTAAAATGTGAATGAAGCAAGCTTCCTTTTCGTTAAACCATCAGCACTTCCTAGAGCCGTGCCCATTAACAAGCCATGATTTTAGGAAATGTATGGGCCGCTACAGGAGCGCCCAAATTCGTCCGACTACCCCTAGAACGTCTCTACGCTGTTCTTTTCCAAGGCCTATAGCTGGGCCAAGTACTGTTGGTTTAACGAACCGGGCCCTTGAGGTCTCCATCTGACCGGTGGGACTGGTGTATGTGCCAAATGTATGCTCGGCGATAGGCCCACCGTCCTCGCTGCGCCCCCATGCCAAGCGGTGGGACTGGTATATGTGCCAAATGTACGCTCGGCCATAGGCCGACGGTCCTCGTTGCGCCCCCACGCCAAGCGGTGGGACTGGTATATGTGCCAAATGTACGGTCGGCGATAGGCCCACCGCCCTCGCTGCGTCCCCACGCCCAGCGTGGTTTTCAGTGCAAAAAAGATTGCAATACTCTCGAAATGTGCAAAACCTCAGCCAATCTTCAGCTAGAACATGGAAATATGATTTTTGTCTTTTGTGCATGTCGTGAGTAGTGCAGCGAGGCACCATTTGTGGCGGGGTACGCCGACCACGGCCCCTCCGCTGTCAGGGGTTGTACCGCGGCCGACCTTGGCAGTGTTTTTTCCACTGACGGAACACATTTTTCCGTTTACAAACGTTGCTGTGTCGTGTTAGTGGTCTGCAGTCGCTTCCTTCCGGCTGCCGCTCAGATCTGCAACCCTTGCTTCAGGTGTGTGTTTCCCTTCCCTCCCCCCCC
>BFEA01000620.1:709360-738736 GCA_003427395.1 Chara braunii | reverse complement strand
CGGTGATGCAAACGCTGGACTCGTTGGGAAGGGTGCAGGTCACTCCGCCGGGCCGTATGGGAAGAGGAAGAAGAAAGATTGTTTCGGGCAGTGATACCAAGAATAGGACGGAGTGTGGGAGGAGATTTATGGGCCTTAAGAACACAATAGAGATACGGCAATGTGTCAGCATACGATATATATATATTGTCACACTGTGAATCAGAGCGCGAAGGCGAAAAAAAGCAAAACAAGGAAAGGAAAAGAAGGAAGGAAATCCCCACCTGTTCATCACCTCTTACGTACAAGGCCTGCCACGTGGATGACAGGTTGAGCGCTGGCTGCCCCCATCCCCGCGTGTCACAAGGACCCCCCACTTTCACGCACTGGCAGCCAAAAGGCAAAAAAGAGGTAAAGAAAAGCAGGAGGAGGAAACCAAACCTCACAGAGGCAAGATAGAAAGCCTATCAGTCAAACAAAGCAAATGACACGTCCCACAGATAATCCAATCGTCACAAACCAAATAGCACATCCCATAGATCAACATATTTTTTCTTTTTGCTTTTTTTTTATTTTTTAACTGTCCCCACCTCGGCAGATAGGACAGCTACGGTGAGGATGATGTGGATGTTCACAAGGATACCCAAGGAGAGCTGCGCCAGCACAGCATTCAGCAGGGCGGCTAGCACGAACGATCCCATAAAAACAGTCGTGACAGAGGACATGTTGTCCACATGTGTGAACAAAAAAAACAGCAGGACGTTCATCACAGTGCGGCATCATGCAGTTCTGATAGCGTGCTTGGGCACAAAAGGGACAACGTATATCTGGGTGATAGGGAGGAATGTGTGTACAATGAGGAAATGTCGGACACCCTTCAGTACAGACGGCGGCAGTCGCAATAGATTGGTAATGGCTATGGCATAGATGATGCATTCCACAGCCAAGGCGCACCGCGTCTCTGTCCCGACATGTGTCACACGAGAGTCGGTCAGTAATCCAGAATAATAAAGTATGATTCGACAATGCACCCAAACATTCATTTATCGCCATCCCACAGTTCCCCCTGGGCAGCTGCACGAATGAGTGGCATATAATGCCCGGGTCTGTGTAAAATGCAGGCAGAAATATGAGGATGGTTATTGAGGTCATCCATCGCCTGGCGTCGCATGATGCATAAGAAGGTGGCGGCCGTGAAACGCTAACTGTAAGACCTTTACAGTAAAGCCTCCTGAGGTAGTATAGTTACTGCCTTCTTTTTAAAAAAAAAGAAAAAAAAGTTACTTCCCTCAGGAGGTGGACTATTATGAGCATACAACAACTGATTTTCAACAGCGTCAAGCTGATAAACAATCGCAACAAATTGGGATGCAGTATAACATTGACGCTGATAAGCCATTTAGCATTGAGGTAGGCAGATATTTGTGGCTGTCATCTCACAAATATTTGATAGGTCTGCCCGCAGATCCGAATGGGTCACCACTGGAAAGCCAGATCTGATCTGGCGGGGTCGGCACGTGCATGACGAACGCCGTCGACGTGGTAGAGCAGGCTGCAGGTAAGACAAAGAACCCCGCAGATTACCGTCGATACGACGCCGAGAAGGAGGGGGACTGGGAGGAGGGGAGAATGAACGAGCAGGTTTATGTTTAAATATGTTTGACATTGAAATACAACTAGTATTTAAAATAATCAATATAAAAGTAATTGAAAGATCGATCTTTCGAATAGATATATACACAATATCCTATTAACATAAAGTAAAATTTATGTTAATAGGATATTGTGTAAATTTATTCGAAAATAATATGATGAATGAAAAATAGATTTGGATTAGAAGCTTGAAGTTTTTTTTTATTCCTTAGATTCAGATTCAAAAGATGAAGATTTGCAGCCCTGATGGCTGTAAGCTAAACCGGCTGAGGCTGCCGGGATAACCCCGGGTTGTATTGTGAGGTCCCCGGCCTCGAATTGAATTGTGGAATTAAAAATTGGTTGTTGTTAAAAAAAAAAAAAAAAAAAAGATGAATTATATATTTTTCGAATAGTAGAAACTTTTTGAACTGAGTTTATCATTGATCTATAGAAATAGAGACTGATTTTCATACTTAGAAAATTTTTCTATACTATATAATGAATTCTATTTATATGAATTATATCTATGAATGATATTTAGTATATATTTATTATTCTCCGTATTATATTATTGTAGAATTATATCTTTTTTTTTTATATTTTGATTTTTCTATCTATATTGTAAGAAATATATTTTAATTTATAATAATGTAATAATAATACTTATATTTTTATATTGTAATAGAATAGAATATTGTAATTATTTTTCTAATTGGATTGAATTCGTTTTATAGAAGAATAGTAATTAGTATGAATGAAGACATTGTATATATTTATTTACATACATAAATCGTCATTGAGAACTACCCGCTGAGCCAATATAGAATTTATTATCCATACTAATATTTTATATACAATAATATTGACTGAATGTATATATTAATAATGAATTTATAGAATAATATAATTATTTTTATATAACTAAATTATGAAGATAAATTATGAAGAATAATTTTTTCTTCTAATAAATAGATCTATATATTAGAAGAAAATATAATATTATATATAAGAATAAATAGAAATAACATACCCGGCAGAGAGGTAGACGAGGGTAATAAACGAGGAGCTTTGACAGACTATTTTTTCGTAGTGTCACCGACTCATCAGGAGGCTTAACTCTGTCTATTTATATATTTTTTACATAGCCATTTCCACCGTCGGTATCTCGATGATCACCACTCTCCACATCATTCAACCGATTGCTATTTCTTGGTCTTTTCATCATGCCACGTGTCATGTCACGTGTCATTCCACGTCTCTTGCCACGTCTCTTGCCACGTGTCATGCCACGTCTCTTGCCACGTGTCATGCCACGTCTCTTGCCACGTGTCATGGCACAGCAAAGCAAAAGAACAGAAAAAAGGATTCGGGAGGGAAGCTGTATGAAAAACAGTTGCTGGAATGTGATCTGTCTAAGAGGGGACGCTGGACCCGGTTTCCAGCAGGTTGATAGTACATTTTGAGCAGTGAGTTGGTTGGTTATCAAACCTTGCTCGTAAGCTAAACTGGCCGAGGCTGCGAGGATAACTCCGGGGTCGAATTGTGAGGTTTCGGGCCTCGTCCCATTGATTTTGCAATATATCTATAATGCTTTTCAAAAAAAAAAAAAAAAAAAAAAAAAAAAAAAACAGTTGCTGGAAAGGTAAACCACTCAAACAATTACTGTATTAACTCTTAGTTTCAAACAAGAAGGCGTCTGCTATCACCGTTTTCCATAGAGGTTCCCACGCAAAAGAATTGCAACAAAGAATTAACTTTCTTTCTACATAACACTTCGTTGAATGCCACGTGTCAGACAAACGAGGGGGCTGGAAGGAGAGTGATGCCACGTGTCATGTGTTTCTAGCATCCGTCCGCGCGGCATAGGCTCGTCAATCCGCAATCCATGTCTTTAGTGTGCAACCTCCCTCCTCCTCCTCCTCCTCCTCCTCCTCCTCCTCCTCTTCCTTCTCCTCCTCCCTGTCGTCTGCCCCCGTCCCTCTCTCGTCTCTCTCGTTGGCCGAGATTTCAGTAGCACGGGATTACGAGGTACACGTGGCTGCCTACCCGTCTTTCCCCGAATAGGACGTACGTAGGGTCCTTTATATCTGTGTTGGGGCCAAATTCAGTGTAGATACAGGGATAATGACCGAATACGTTGTATTCGGGGGAAGACGGGCCGCTTCGACCTCCGATTATCTACGATCAGTGATCCGTGAAGGGGGTCCTCCCGTGAACACAACGGATGGTGATGATCACTGTATACAAGCTATGTTTCCGGTCCGATTCAGTCGTGATGAGGGTGTGCCAGGGTCTTCCCCAGGACACAACGGATGGTGATGATCACTGTATACAAGCTGTCTCTTATACACATCTAGATGTGTATAAGAGACAGCTGTATACAAGCTATGTTTCCGGTCGTATTCAGTCGTGATGAGGGTGGGCTGTGTTCCCGGAAGACGGGAGACGGTCGTGGAATCTTGGCCCCGGCCACAATTTGATTGAGAGTGCGTCCTCACTCTAGGACTTTCTTGGATGCATCTGGCCACGATCACAACTCCTAACGAATGTATGTGACTGCAGTTCCGGTCGGAGCTGAGTTAATATGTCCTGAGGATGCAGAGGCCACCTTTGGATTTGGTGGGGTACAAATGTGAGACGGACGGGAGACCATTTTGCTTCTGGCATTCAGGAGGTCCTGGGTTCAATCCCCATGGCCGCCTGCGGTGAGCTTGGTGCCCAACCAACTGAGACAGTCAGCTGGATCCTATGCGTAGGTGTTAATAGGGTCTTCAGCCAACACGGGTGTGAGTGTGAGTGGGTTGCATGTGGTGTGTGTGGGAGAGTGTTGGCTGCTGTTACTGGATGGGGGCGAGGGAAGATGAAAAGGAAGGCCCATTAACTGGGCCCCCACCGGCGGCCAACCCGCCAAACCTGCACCCTAAACCACTACGGTAGGGCAAGGGGCAAACATGTAAAAGCACCAGTACATGGGGGCCTGGGCCGTGGGCCTGACACCTCAAATTCTGGAGGCACAAAATGAAAACACTACCGCCTATCGAATTTATGAACGGCGGGCCCAGCTTTTGACGTTTAGGTAAACCACTACAGTAGGGCAAGGGGCAAACATGTAAAAGCAGCAGTACATGGGCACCTGGGCCGCGGGCCTGACACCTCAAATTCTGGAGGCACGAAAAAAGCACCAGTACATGGGCACCTGGGCCTGACACCTCAAATTCTGGAGGCATGAAAAAAGCAGCAGTAATACCTTTCTCGGCCTTTTGGCTAAGATCAAGTGTAGTATCTGTTCTGATCAGTTTAATATCTGATCCGTGGTCCATCGGACCACACGATATTAAATTATTTTTTCTGGGCTGCGGAGGGGTCGTACGGGTAAGCTTGCTTGCTTGCTCGACCCCTTCAGCGTTGCCTCTGTATTGCACTGCAGCAGAGTGCGGCGCGGCCCTCCTCCCCTCCGGAGGAAAAAAAAAAAAAAAAAAAAAAAAAAAAAAAAAAAAAAAAAAAAAAAGAAAGCAGCAGTACATGGGCACCTGGGCCGCGGGACTGACACCTCAAATTCTGGAGGCACGAAATGAAAACGCGACCGCCTATCGAATTTATGAACGGCCGGCCCATCTTTTGACGTTTAGGTGAACCACTACAGTAGGGCAAGGGGCAAACATGTAAAAGCAGCAGTTCATGGGCACCTGGGCCGCGGGCCTGACACCTCAAATTCTGGAGGCACGAAATGAAAACGTGACCACCTATCAAATTTATGAACGGTGGGCCCAGCTTTTGACGTTCCAGCCTTGTCGGGACTGCAAGGCTGGGGCTGTGTACTTCTGGTTTAGCTCCATCTACGGAGAGAGGTAACCTCCCTTCACCAAGATAGGTAGATCGCTACGCTTCCTCTGTATAGCCTTAGGAGGAGTGGTCACTATGCTTACAGGGTTCCTTAGGAGTAGTGGTAGGTAGGGCGTGTGACACCACGGTGTGTGAAGGGGTGTGTGACACCACGGTGTGTGAAGAATAAAGTGTAGTTCAAAAAAAAAAAAAGGATAGAACATAAACTATATATCTTTCTCCGGCCTTTTTTCTTTTTAATAACAAAAAGGAATATTCAATCAAAAGCTGGGAAACCGGCCCAGCGTCCCTTACTGCATCATATGCCAGGCACTCCGGCCTGGCTTATCCCTGACTGCAGTGCAATCTCAGTCAAAATGCCTCATTAAAAAAAAAAAAAAAAAAAAAGCCTCATAGTTCGCAACCACTTAGTCTATCCATAGTAACTTGCCCAAAAGAGTCTATCCATAGTAACTTGCCCAAAAGAGTCTATCCATAGTAACTTGACCAAAAGAAAAACAAACTGCCCTCTTCAGCCCAATACAAGTGTGCTAGTGGTGTCTGCTCCTACCAGCAGCCCTTAGGATTAACTCGCGCTGTCTTTCAAAAAAAAAAAAAAAAAAAAAAAAGAAGGTTTATAGCTGCATTGGGGGCAACTTTGAGTCTAGATACCGCAATAATGACCATACGGCGTACGTTGTATTGGGGTGAAGAAAGGTTATCTACTCCCTATACCACAAAGGGCAAAACTTGTCTGCTTTCTAAAACTATTCATAGGATAGAAAGAAAGTTGAAAAAAAAAAGAAAAAAAAAGAAAAAAAAAAGAAAGAAAGTTGAAAAAACAAGGTGCGGGGGCTGCCCCAATCACTGTCAACAGTCCTGAGAATGCTCACCAGCGGCTGGCTGTGAAAATAGCCTCGCCGCTGTCGTTGAGTAGCCCTTTCGCTCCGAATCTGTCACAATGGTGTACTTGATTTCTCCCAGTACCATTGGCGGAGTCCGGCGCTCTCCTCGTCTCACTCCCGGATTTAGAAGCGCCCAAAACGTCCACAGGATGGCCTGCTTTATTGTCTGTTCCGCATGAGTGCACCGCCCACCCGTGGAAAGACTGGATTCGATAGGGAGTGGCGAGGGTGTGGGACATGTGGGACCAGCAACGAAAACGACTGGATTTCGGTGGATGACTCGAGAACCAGGATTTGATAGCTAAGGTGCTGTCACAATCCAGGCGAACCCTTAGATTCCCTGCTCTTCTCAATCCCATTGGGACTGGGTATGGATCCTCAAAAAAGGGCCCAGACTCCAGGGAACTGAGGGAAGTGACTGGGTTGCCCTGAAAGATGACCCCCCATTGACACGGGGTAGTAGGAAACTTTTTTTTTTTTTTTTTTCACCAGTACCTTTGACGGTTCGAAAATACTCGGCCTCCAACCTTTCAGGAGGCCGAAACGAAACGACGGCCGCCGATGAGATTTATCAACGGCAGCCGTTGTCGGGCCCGGCCTCCTAAAAGTTCGGGTACTGGCCAGTACCACGTCGAAAATAGGCTCGGAGGTACTGGTGGGGTACTGGCCAGTACCACGTCGAAAATAGGCTCGGAGGTACTGGTGGTTTAACAATTGCTCCATCTATTAGTGGGGAGTTGACACCAGAAGGGATGGCGAGGTCCTGATTGATATATTTGGGAGGCAAAGCAGTAATAATTTGGTCAGGGCCTCTCCGGAAGAGACTCGGTGAGTCCATAGATCCATAGTTTTCAGCATCCGCGTGTTGAAGGACCAGGAGCGCTGGGTTGAATACCAGGCAGAAACCCCAATAGCAAAACTGCTGGCCTTTGACCCGGCCTCGTGGACTTGGACCTCAACCCACGGCAGGGGCACATCATCTACCGTGCACCTACATTTGCTGCAGTCAAAGTCGACATACAGGATGTTACGCCCGCGAATTGAGCTGAAGGAGAAAGAGTAATCAATAGCCGGATGCGCCACGTAAATGTAGGCAGGGATTCTCTGAGGCAGGTAAAGTGGTAGTCTGGAATGAAATCGAAGCCTGCAAAAATAGCCTGGAATGAAATCAAAGCCTGCAAAAATAGCCTGGAATGAAATCGAAGCCTGCAAAAGTAGCCTGGTTATAGTGGCAGATCGACCACCCGGTGTCTCCCGATTAACGGCTGGCTGATTGATGGAACTGCCCTGGAGCAGCGGGGCCTGACTTTGCCATGATGGTGCAAACGCTGTGATGGTGGCTTTCCCGCTAGGAAGATCCCATAAACTATCGAACATATCTTTATGTGATGCCCGCGTCTGGGTATGGAGGTGGTGGGACCGCATCTGGAGTCTGCTTGGCACGGACCTACCATGGCCTTGGGACTGGAGAGCTATCCTGTGCGGTTTCTGGCACCCCGACCAGGCAAGCTCTTTCACGCATAACGCTTTTGACCTGGGAAGAAAGGCCGTCCTCTGGGCCTAAGGATCAGACACTGTACCTAGGAAATCAGACGCTGTGCCTAGGAAATGGACAGTGTCCACCGAGATGGGAAAGAACTCACAGATATCTTTCAGCAACACCTATAAACTGGAATACAAGCACAACAGGTGGTGACCAAGGTAAAAATAACATTTTTGCAAACTAAAAAGGTGATCCAGGCTCAAATAAAGCAATTCTGCAACGACTGGCTGGGGGTGAGGGGGGGGGGGGGGGGGGGGGGGGGGGGGGGCAGGGAGGATGGATGGGCGAGGTACAATGGCAGGGTGGCTCTGGCATGGACGTCTTGGATTGCCCCTCCAAGAACTATAAGCTCCTCTTTCATGAGTGGACAGTCATTGATGGGTTGGTCAAGCCGCGTCGCTTATCAGATTTTAGGGACCCTTTCTCCCCATACCCTTTCTCCTTGGTGGATCCTCAATAGTATAGGAGGTAGAACAGCTAGGGGGAAATGGGGAGTATCAGGCAGCCCAGGGGGGCGGAAGAGGTTGTTTCTCATCTGCTGTGCTTTGATGGATCCTGCCAGCTCTTGCTAGAGCCGGGCAATGGTCGCGGTATTGTCAGAAATGAAGTGTAGAACAGCTAGGGGAGTTGGGGTGTATCAGGCGGCCAAGGAGGCTGTTCTCAATTGCTGTATGTTTGTGGACTCCATAGCCATGTCACAAATGCTGTAGTTTTCAGAAAGGGACGCTGGGCCCGGTTCCCAGCACGTGCTGCTCCCCACGAATAGATCGGGGCTTTTACCCCCCCGGAAAAAAAGAAAGGAAAATAATCTTTTTCCACAAAAGCCTTTCGAATCCTTTTTATTCGTGGGATTATCCTGTGGGATTATCCTCGATCCTGCGTCTCCTTAGGATGGGGCATACTCTTATGGGATAGAAAAGTGGGTGGGAAGCTCCTTTCTTGTTTTTTTTTTTTTTTTCAAGTTAAACGACCAGTACCTTTCCCAGCTATTTTTCAAAGATGCGGCTCATTAATGGCTGCAACTTTAGGGGCTGGGCCGCCGTTGATAAGTTACATCAGTGGCTGCTGTCACGGTTTGGGCCTCCGGAAGTCACGGTAAAGGGCCCGTTGCCGATGTGTGGGTGAGGTACTCGTGGCTCAAACGACCACTAGCTCCTAGCCTCTGTTTGCTGAGGCAGAGTATGCCGTCGATAACTTACATCGGTGACCGTCGTCACGTTTTGGGCCTCCGGAAGTCACAGTAAGGGGCCCGCGGCTGATGTGTGGGTGAGGTACTCGTGGTTTAAACTACCAGTGCATGGGCACCTGGGCTGCAGGTCTGACACCTCAAATTCTGGAGACGCGAAACGAAAACGGGGCCGACAATCGGATTTATCAGCGGCGGGCACAGGGTTTGACGTTTCGGCCTCGTTTTCTTGTGGCGACAAGTTTCGGACTGCAAGGCTGGGGCCGTGTACTTGTGGTTTAAACCACCACGGGCTCCTAGCCTCTGTTTGCTGAGGCGGAGTAGAACTGCTCACCAACACGACCTTTTTTCTTTCATTTTGGCTGGCGCTGCCAGCCATTTTGGTCTGGTGGAGCTTGGCCTCAATTTTCGATGTAGCCTTTGCCTGTGAAAGGAAGTTGTGGTTTAATACTACATACTAAAAAGGAGCTGAGTGTGAGATCACACGGCATCCCACAGCAGATGCCTGTTGTTCTGTTGTCACACAAACTAATCTGACCGCACCCGAGATGAATCCAATAATGGGTCTCGCTCCACTGCTGTACGCTGTCCGGTTTTGGATAGTAGTGCATCGCTCCACTACCATCCATTTTTGAGAGTAGGAGTAGGGAGATAGCTGTCAGAAACGACTCTCGCAATTGACTATCCAATTTTGGATAGTTACCAGCCGGCAATGACCGTTATTTGGAAGGTCCACGGCCGATCAAACGAGTAGTGCATGAAATTGGAGAGTCTGACTGGAGTCTGAGAGATAATAGCCACATATATTGTGGATCGCTCGTCAATCACTGTCTTGGCTCTTGTGGCCGAGGATGCCGGTTCACTTCCGTACACGCACCGAAAGACCTCAGGCCAGAAAGTATGGATCCGTAACTACTGTCCATTAAACAACGAGTACGTTTCTCAGCTATGAAAAATAATATGCGGCTTGCATGCAGCGACAACTCTTGGGGTTCAACGACTGGAGAAAAATGGGCGGCGGCCCGCGCTGGTTTGTTTTCTTTAGGCGGGCGTTTCCAGCCCCAGAGAAAAGTGCCTTGGAAGTACTGGTGGTTTAAACCACCACATCTTCTATACGAAGAAATTTCCCAGTTGGTAATGTGAAGGCCCCAGCCAGGCTCAGAAAACAGGCCCCACACAGGTTTGGCCGGGATGCGAATCGAGAACAGTCCCAGGTCAGGTCTGGTTGGGATATCACCTCAGGCGTGGGATCGGGCAACAGGAAATGAGTGGTGGTTTAATCCCTGTAACTGGGATCTCAGTCCCCAGGAAAACTGTCTGAAATGGATCTCCACAACATGTGCCCCTTTTGGGCATGCACAGCAGTAGCTGGCAACTCTTCTGTGCTTTTTTTTTTTTTTTTTTTTTTTTTTTTTCAATGGGTAGCCCCTACATTGGGTCTCGAGCTCTCGCTCCACTACTGTCCACTATTCCATAAATTTGGAGAGTCCTTGGATAGCTGTCAGACTCTTCAAAATGCAGGGCCATAGCATCATGATAATGACATGATTGTATTTCCACTGGAACAGGGTTTGTTTAGGTTCATGATGATGGGGGCATTTTGGATGGCTGGAGAAGGTACTGAAATCCTGCCCTTTTGTCCTTGCGATCCTTAGGGCATATTCTTACAGAAAATTTTGACTCATCTATAGACATACTTGTGGTCAAGATGCATCCACAAGCAGCCAGGATTGTTGACGTATACATCCAGGAAATCCTCTTGCGTAGGTGATCTGCTTACTCATCTCTGGATGTAATTGGGGTCAGATACATCCAGAAGCAGCCGGGCTTGCTGTTAGATACATCCACGAAAGTCCTTTTGTCCACCTATGGAACTTCTTCCTCTTCTTCTTCTTCTTGAAAACTGCATAAAACTTCTTCTTGAAACACCAGTTCACCTGAAGGTAAGTCGGGCTTTTACTGAGTCAGGCTTTTACCGGGCCTGGGCTGGTAGTGAACATGGAAAGCCACTAATAAAAAAGACAGGCTCACGAACTTTGGAAAGTAGCTTCATCAACTGGTGTTTTAAGAATTATTCTTGAACTGCCACTACGTTTCACAGGCAAACTCGAAATATAACCTATACTGCATTCCTCGGAGGCCGGGTGCCTCTGGACCGAAATGGCTGGCGGCGCCAGCCAAAACGAAGAAAAAGGTCGGACTGGCTCTTTGACAAAGCTTGGCAGGGAGTTATTTTCCGTCTTGGCAGAAAGAGGCTCGCAGGTAGTGGTGGTTTAAAACTTCTTCATCAAAAATCTTCTTCTTCTTCAACTTCCTGATCTTCTTGGGTGAGTGGTATGCCCCTGAGAACACAGTGTGTCACATACATATTACATACACAAGGTACAACATCCTGACGAGTTGGTAGAAGTCCAATAGTATGGCCATGCTCGTCTGTGGAGTTGTGTGTAGCGAACATGACAACACACACACACACACACAATAAAAGGGGAGCTGCAAGAAGAAATAAAAGAAAAACCACAAAATAACGAAGTAAGGAAAGCGAAGAAAGAACTGCACAAGGAAGTGGCAATAATACAACGGTGTCAGTTTGTGTTATCTGCTATGGAAGATTCTTAGGTAAAGCTGTTTTTTGGATCTACTCATCTGGGTTGAAAGGGGTGGTTGTGGTGACAGTTCACAAGGCACACACAACCTGTCAAGAAAGTGGTGTACGACGTTGCTGGACCGTGCAAAGTGTCGAGAAGTCATTCTGGACCTCAAGCAGAATGTACGTTCCCTTCGAGGCTGTACGCCACACACAGCGGATTTCACTACAATGTACACGAACCTGCCACACGACAGGATTCTTAACAATGTCGTAAACGCTGTTCGTGAAGCACATGATTATGCCGTGGGGCGGATCCCACAGGGAAGAAGGCCAGTACAGATGTACATGACTATAGGTCCTCAGCTCGGGGAGTGGGTCACGTCACATGGCTCCGACACCCTCTCAGTGTAAAAAATTGAACAGCATTTGCGGTTTGTAGTCTCCAAATGTAGTCTCCAATACAACTGATGGCACTCTGCGCCATCAGGTGGTCGGTATCTCTATGGTCACTAACTCTGCGCCATCAGGTGGTCCGTATCCCTATGGTCACTAACACTGGACCATAAATTATCACCATCACGCTCTACTGGGATGAAGCATAGTTCATCGACGAACTTCGCCAGCGAGATCTGTGCGCTGCGCAAGCATATGCGTTCAGATACCGATTCATTGATGACATCCTATCGTGGAAGATATATCCGCCCTCCCCTGCTCGGTATGGTCTTGAGTGGACACTACGGAGCAAGATAGGTCATGTCTTTTCCTTGGGGCTAGAATCCTGGTTCGGCTGGACGACTCACTTTGCATGGTGTGTTTAACAAGGCTGAGGCCTGCACATTCCCTGTTATACGGTATCCCACTGCTTCCTGTAATGCCCTGGCTCATCAACCGGCGGGGGTCTGCACGGGACAGCTAACGAGGTTTGAAAATATCCACCGATTTCAAAGCTGCAGTGACTCCCCTGACACGGCGTATGCTTGGTAGGGGCCATCCTCCCAGTGTCTTGGCCAGAGGCTGGACTGCATATGTGCGTGGCTGGCAGCGGCGCCTACCCACTTATGTTACACGACTCTCGAACTGGTTTCGCCGCATGGTGCGTGGGGCGATTGCTCACCCACTGCCGCAAGGTAATTCTATGCACAGGCCCTCCACACAACCACATGCAGCAGGCCACCAACCAATTCCCAACACCAATCCTGGCCACAGGCAGCAGCAACATCAGCCCATCAAACGCAGCAGGCCCACTCTCTCCTGTTATTTGTACTGAAATGGCAGACACTAATGTGGATACACCGACTCAGCGGGAGAGCATGCCAGCCACAACAAATAATGTAAATGTTGTTGCAATGGATGTAGGGGATGAAGACCTGCATCCTTCCAATGCGGCAATGACTGCTGCTGAAAGTGCGCTGCCACCATCGCCGGCTCCGCCTCCACCACCACCACCACCATTAGCACCACCACCACCATCAGCACCACCACCATCAGCACCACCACCATCAGCACCACCACCATCACCGCCCCAACCCCACCACCACCACCGCCACCACCACCACCACCACAACCATCACCACCACCTCCCCTGCCGACATCTACTACTACATCATCCCCTCAATCATCAGCCTCCTCTTCTTCATTTTCCTCTTCTTCTTCCGCCGCTGCCTCCTCCTCCTCGTCATCCTGCACCTCGTATGCCTCCCCTTCTTCATCGGCCTCATCATCACCACATTCATGGTCAGATCAGCCATCACAAAGGCCCCATCGGCAGAGACATCCAGCCTCAGATCAATCGTTACAGATGCCTCTTCAGCGGAGACGTTCCCCGTCTCTGCTGCCACCTCCAAGACAGCAGCGTCGTCTGTCCTGGAACAAAATGAATACCACCCCCCTGCAGGGGTTAGAGATCTGCTCCGACGACATGCTCTCAACCGTACAGAATGACATCGGCGCTTCGGATATACACTAGCCGGGAGTAGTACATATCGAGTCCGATGCTCACAATGTGCACCAGACACGTGGTGCAGCTACTTGCACAACATTTGCACGACTAGCAGCCACTTTGAGCGCAAGTGCGACTGATCAACCTCCGCTTCCCGCATCTGACCCATCTATTCCTCATCCACCTGACCCTGCATGCTCCCCTGCCTCAAATGATAATGACCCACCTTCAGATCACCTGATGGAGCTTCCAATTCGAGAAGATCCCTCTCCGGAGTGCATAATACAGCCGGAGGAACCTCACAGATATGGTCAGGACTGCAATGAATCTCCGCCTGCCGTGCAATCTGGAGAGTTGGATGAACCTCCCCCTGCCGCACAACCTGCAGAATCAGATGATGTCGTAGTGCTACAACTAGGTCGCCGTGCGTACTATGCCTGTAATGTGTGTCTCCTTGCCTTCAATTGCAGGCCTTGTACTGTTTCTGATTTTGCAGACGTTGTTTGTCGAATAGACGAAGAGCACCGTGCCGTCTGCCCGGAGGACAACTGTACTGCATCTGGCGTGAACATAGAAGTCCTGTCTTATGGCATTTATGGGTAGGCGACTACAACTCCAACCTGCTTCTCAAAATCACTTGCCAGGCTTGGATCCAAATATTCGGGGATACATCTTACACCGTCCAGGTCATTTCAGTGCTCTTACCTTTGCGGATAACTCATGGACCCTATGAGACAATGGCGGTAGGGTGCACACAGCGTGGAATGTCAACTCTTTCTATCACCAAGCAGTAGAACATCACTTGGTCTGGCTCGTCCTTCAGGAACAGTATGGTGATGAGCACTCGCAAGCACTACTGCCTTTGGAGAGCAATCCGGCTAAACCTCCTCCTTCCCCTGTGCATGGTCAGCCAGCATCCCCTTCCTGTGTGGATTGGACGGATTCTACCACTAATAGTGAAGGGACCTCTCCAGAGGATGGAGATTGTGCCCTCATCCCATTGTGTCGTCGCACACGTACAATCCGATTAGCATGTGCACGGCACAGCCGCTGCTCCGAACACTATGAAGGGATGGTTGCTGCCAGCCTCTGCCACGAAAACTGCGATCCTTTGTCTTGTGCTCACCCCTCCCACCCCTTGATTACTTTCCCAGCATGCTGTTGTGGCCTTGATCTGCCATGCTTGGATAATTGCGCACGTCAGCCTTCTTTGCTGATGACATGTCAGCAACATGCCATGTGTTGTCAATGTTTCCAGGAATCTGTCATAGAATGTCTCTACTGCGTGGACTATCACCAGTGCCATCATCCGCCACGTCCTCTCCTAGCATGTCCCACATGCGGTGTTGGTCATACACCTACTGCAAACGCAATCGTAATTCCTTCTTCCTTGCCTGATGAACGAAGGGCACAGCAGCCTGAGGAGGGAAATAGATTACCATATGAACCACTCACAGAGCGCTGTACTGATAGGTGGTCTCCACCAGGGCGAGGTGTTGCGGACCAAATCCTGCAGCAGCTGAACGCCCTTGCTTTGGATCAATCTCCCTGATTGCTGTCTACCCATAGAGAAGGAATAAATACTGAGGAACCCAAGAAACTTGCTCCATGCCGCTCTGTGATGACCCGCCGGAGATTCAGCTAGCATATGGTTCACATGCCTTATGCCGTGAGGATTATGAAGGGACAGTCTATACTGCACTCTTGTACGGCACCCTGACATGTCATGTCCAATTTGTAGACAGGGGCTGGAACGACAATATCTCTAAAATTGCGGTCGACTTGCGCCTGTGTTCCTAGCATGTAGGAGCCATGTAGCCTGTACCATCTGTCTACGCCGTGCCATTCGATGCAGTAACTGTGACTGTGAGAATTGGATGTGGTGCTTCCACATGCCACACCCAAACCGGTCCTGCGCGGTCTGTAGAGGTGGCCACTTACCATAGGCAACGACTGCTCCTCAAATCTTATGAACCCACGCACTAACTGGCCTCATGTGCCATTTTAGAGTGGTCTGCCCCAGCGGTCACTATTTAAAACCCTGTCAGAACTCAACCCCCCATTTCCTTCCTCCCTCCATACATACGAATAAGCATCATTACGAGAACAGACAAAATATAAGTTGAAGATCAGAGAAGAAATGAACAGGAATATACCTCCGCCTTTGCTTTGCCTCCTTTTTATAGTGTGCAAGTGGGCCATTATGGCACATGGGGATGCAGGCAGCTCACGCTCAACCACAATCAACGTGGCGAGTCTCGTGCATGAGAGGCACGCTAAAAGGGGAGCTGCAAGAGCAAATGAAAGGGGTACCCTGAAGAAAGCAAATGTAAACAAGAAAGGGATTTACATGCTTCCATTGTACTTCATGTTGCTTGCTGTAGAGGTGAAACTGTTTCATTGTCGGGTTGTCTGAACTCGAGGGCTTTCATTGTCTGTAATAGGATTGAATATGCTTTGATTTTGGATCTGCTCATCTGGGTGGAATGGGGGCTGTTGTGGTGAAAGTTCAAACACACCTACGGTTGCACAGTCATGCTTTTTTTGAGTGTATAGCGAATATGACAACACACCAACTCATCTGGGTGGAAAAGGGGTTGTTGTGGTGACAGTTCACAGCACACACACACACACACACATACACAGACACGTAGGTGCATTCAAACTGGGCATCAGTCTGAAAGTATGCAGTAAAAGATGTGCCCCGTCCGTCCTCTCTCTCTCTCTCTCTCTCTCTCTCTCTCTCTCTCTCTCTCTCTCTCTCTCTCTCTTGCATCCATAGTTGTTTGTGCACACACATGGATGGATAGGAATGAGCATGCAAACGAATGCACCTCTCTCTCTCTCTCTCTCTTTCTCTCTCTCTCTCTCTCTCTCTCTCTCTCTCTCTCTCTCTCTCTCTCTCTCTTCAGCACATGTATGTTCGCCTGTAAGTGTGCGTGTCTGTGTGGACACGCCTCTGTGCCTGTGTGCTGGCATGTCTGTGTGTGTGGGCATGAGAGAGAGAGAGAGAGAGAGAGAGAGAGAGAGAGAGAGAGAGAGAGAGAGAGAGAGAGAGAGAGAGGCTTGCGTTCATCATTGGATGGCATGCATGCAGAGATGGGATGTGCCCTTTGGCCTGGCACAGCAGATCAGTTCCTGGCCCGGTTTGTGGGGACTACTGCTATTTGGAAAGGCCCGGTGGGCAGTCTGATGGAACAGGGAGCTAAGGAAATTTGACACCTGGAAAACTAGGATACAGCTATAACTTGGGGACCTTGGGGAGTCCCTTGGGGACAACTGAAAGGGCATTTTGTCACAGGCACCGCACATATTCCTAAGTTTTTCAGGTGTATAGCTGATATTCCCCCCCTCTCTTTTGTTGGGAGTGTGTAAGTAACTCAAGCTGTGTCATCTGGGTCATCTGCTTTCTCTTTTCATTTTGTTGTTGTTGACACTTTCCATTTTACAATCACCACTATGACTCGATCTGGCCGCTCATTTTGCGATTTTGCGATTTTGACGGCCTAAATTTGCACCAGTTAGAGTACACTCACACTAGGCTGTCGAAATCGCAAATCGCAAAATCGCAAAATGAGCGGCCAGATCGAGTCGATCCTTTACAAGGACTCAATCTGGCCGCTCATTTTGCGATTTTGTGATTTTGAGGGCCTAGTGTGAGTATGCCCTTAATTTGGTGGCCATTTCATGGATGGACAGCAACCCTGCGCCCAGTATGTTCGTTGACGATGAACGGTTGTACTACAGTACTGTGTAGCTGGAAAACAGTAGTCGATTACGCTATTTGTAGTACCCTCTACCCATGGCAGCTCCCCACACCTGTGCACATGCGCTGTTTGGTGTGTGCTAGCTTTTTAAAAGTAGTCTAGGAAGATTGAGGGTGAGGGGGGGAACAGGCAGTGTTCGCACATGATGGTAGTTGGTTGTTGGTTCATCGGAGTGCTGCGCTCTCAAAAGGACTGCCAGTGATATACTAGAGGAAGGTGAAGATGACGTCGAGTCTGCATGAAATAGGAGGGTGACATGGGTGATACAGAGAAGGGGTGACCTTGCCAGGGCTAAGGTTGAGGGTTCAAATCCCCTTTTTCCTCTCATCAGCTTAACTGCCTGGCCAATGATTGAGATTGGAACAGGTCATAAGATGCAGAAAGTGGTCTGTCTCAGAGAAGTAAAGAAAGAAGAAAGAAAATGAAGATGGGCGGACCTGATTAGAAAATTTCCTCTCAGAAAAGGGAAAAATGAACGGGCAAGAGTCGACACACAGTACGTTCCCAACTTGACCAATGAGCCTAGCTCTGTTTGTACTACCATGAATTTTGTGTTGAACAACAGACCGGAGTTCGAATCCTGAAGGACGTAGATGAATGCAATGAAATAACTCTGAATTACTCCTGGGACCTGCAACCTTTGTTTTTTTTTGTCTTTCTAAGTTCCCACTTCTCTGGATACCTCGTTCGAGGCCATTGATGTTCATAGTGTACGGTAAAAAATGAAGAATCTGCTGGATGAGTAAGACCACATCCCTGTTTGTCACGTGTAGAGCACGATTGGAACTTTTCTGTATTGTTTTGTTTGTTTGTTTGTTTTTTAAATGGTAGGATTCCAATAAACTTCTCAAACCCTGCATCTTGTCTGCTTAATCAGGTTGTATAACTTTGAAATTTGTTAAAATACTCACGAAAAGCATACTCCACTACTCTCGACATGTGCAGAAGGAGAGTGAATCTTTCGCTAGAAAATGGAAAGGTACATCGGCATGATTGTTGTCTTTTGCGCATGTCGAGAGTAGTGGAGCAAGAGGCCCAATGATTCGTTTCTTTGTGTGCCGAGTCCACGTGCAAGGAACCCAATCTGGAGAAAAACTCACAGATCACAAGCACCACCATGCCTCACTGTGATGAGCAACGGGCCGGACACCCCCCAGAATAGAAGGGGTACCTGTTTGGGAGGGTGGGTTTAAATTTTCATTATTAAAAAAAGGGAGCCCTCACATGCCCAGGATGCACACAGCAACAATGCGATTAGCAGAATTAACAGAGCAGTGATCACATGAGTTCAAGAAGTTACATCTCTCATCTCTCATCTCTCATCTTGATAATGAAAGCTCCCACCCCTGGCCTGACCAGGTTTTAGCCCTTTGGGCATGAGCCTAGGGGCTATGAGTCCTCCGCTGTCAGCTGTGAGGGCCTTGGGTCCTTGCAACCCACCCGCCTTGGATTCAAAGTCCCTTGAGAATCCTTTCATTCCACCTGCTAATTGCCTTTTTTCCAGCTGCTTCCTGTGCCAACTCTTCTCGAGTAACCCACCAATTTTTTTTTTTATAATTCTATTATTATTATTGCATGGGTCCTGGAGACCATCT
This sequence comes from Chara braunii, assembly GCA_003427395.1. Lineage (NCBI taxonomy): Eukaryota > Viridiplantae > Streptophyta > Charophyceae > Charales > Characeae > Chara > Chara braunii. The sequence continues at coordinate 719,775 of BFEA01000620.1, read as the reverse complement.
CACGCAAGTGTGTACATGCCATGCATCGTTCTCCCACACACAACGAACAGTAGTCTGATAATAGACAAAGGTAGAGAAGATGAGAACCGAGTTTCACAGCTTATATTATCAAAAATATGAATACAAAGTGTTTCAAAGTTTCCCTGAGTCCAGCGCTCATCAGCGCAACACCAATATCTTGCCAACTCATCAATATGCCTTCCAGTGAATCAGTGCTACCCCTGCAGATAATCTCCAAGTCATCAATGTGGTCACCACTCATCAATGCCACCTCTGCAGATCACATCCAACTCAGGTAAGTATCTTCCATAGCCAACCTTGAATGAACACTCTCAGCCTCAATCCCTTCCTCTTATGATGCATATACACTCTTCAATACTCATGAGGATCTACTCTGGATAYTACTCATAGCTACATACTAACCCTCTACTACTAATGCTAACTTGCTGGGCAGCTATGGCTGCATCACTTCCAGCATACAGGCTTCTCCCTTCACTCAGCGCATCTTCTCCTTCCAGCGCTGCTCCTACTGGCTCAACGCACAAGTGCACCAGCACTTCCACGCATAGAATGCCAGTGGAGATCTGGGTAGGAATGAGGCTGGCTGCCTCCTTTATACTCCTCGCTGGGTCTGTATTGGCTCAATCCAGCCTTCCTTTTGTCCCAGACCCTGCATTGCATGTGTCCCAGTAGAGTCCCAAATGAAGTTCAACTGCTGCTGAGGCCTCCCGGCCTGAATTTGGACTTGAAAGTCTGGATCTGGACTGACCCCTGGACTTAGACCAGAACTGGGACTGTGCTTATTGACTTTACTTTCGGACAGGCACAACTCTCAACGAACAGACACATTTACTGCTTGAACAGACACTTTACTTGGCACGAACAGACACACTGCCTGCACGTACAGACACACCCTTACCCAAACAGACATGACAAACACATCTCCTGGTGAACAGGTAAGTCTTTTGACAATGCCCTTTGCCTTAATTTTAAATATGCCTGTTGATAGAGAACTTGACCTTTGACCTGCTTTCACGTTTCTGAGCTCTGACGAGATACCTTTTCACAATGCTTTACTTTTTCAAGGCCCGTGCTGCTTTATTTTTACAAGGCCTGAGGCCTATATCGGGTAAAGGCCCTTTTATTATTATTATTATTTGGTTTTTTGGAATGGGGCCCGGGATCACGGTTGGGAGTGACAAGAGCACGTCCCCCCGGTGGTCCTGGTCCACCGCTCCAGTCGATTGGTGGGGAGCTTCACCTGCTGGAAATCTGGTCCAGGATCCCACATACAATCCTGCCTCATAGTCCAGAAAAATGACCGATGACAGGGCTTCCAGAAACACCGTTTTACTACCCTGCCGCTGCCAATTGGCGGTTAAAAGGATTGCCCAACAACGACAGAGGTCGTATCATCATCACTAGCAGGACCAACTGGTGTTTTCAAAAAAAAAAAAAAAAAAAAAAAAAAAAAAGTACATCCCTTAAGTGTCCTCCTTATAACAACCGGTCCTGTAGTCGCAGCCTTGTCAGCCTGAGTGCCGGCCGCCTGATTGAGAACTGTGTTCCTAGCTGCTGACCGTGTCCCTTATTCTTGGGTCTCTGGCTTCGGATCTCAGTCCTCGCTGTGGAACCATTGCAGGTCCACCATTGACAGAGAATGTGGCGGGAATGGATATGGGAAGTCCATTGCCGCCCGCATTGGGAAGGAGGCTTTGATGCGTGTGCAGTCATGAAATATTAACTTATAATCACACTTTAAACTCAGCAGGCCTGTTCCAGGCTGTTCGCAGCAGTCCCATCTTACCTCCCCCATCCATGTGGTGCTGTTCTTTTCCGAGCCCGTCTTCCGAGTAGGTTTTGATCAGTTGTCTTATGTCCTTCGTTCAGTGCATCCAGTCTGATTCTTGTCTGTTCCCATCTGGTTGTCAGATCGGTTGGTATCTGTTGGGGCGTCGTTCGACACTCCTCGGGGCATCCTCGGGCTCTGAGGATGAATCCTTGGAAAAGTTTAGGGTTTTTGTCATCTTCGTTCCACTCATCCTCGGAGCATCGGTTTTAGGACTCATCCTAGGATCAATGTCAGAAAAATAAAAGTAAAAAAAAAATAAAAAAAGTTGTGCTTCAGGCTTTCAGCCAATAGGGTGCCGCCACGATCAGAATTCTCGGGTGTAACGTCTCTATACGTGCATGCCCTCTCCTCTCCGTGAAACACGGATCCTCGGGCTCCAAGGGACCTCGCGAGGTCCCTTGGAGCTGAGGACGATTTGGCTGGGAAATCCTCGGAGCCCAAGGATTTGTCCTCGGAGTGTTTTCACATTTTCATTTCCGATTTCATCTCCGAGGACAGGTGGAACGAAGACGAAATCCTCGGAGTCGCGTCCCCGAGGAGTGTCGAACGACGCCCTTGCTTAAACCACCAGTACCTTTCTCTGCTATCGATGCCGAGCCTGAAAATGCCCTGTGCGCCAATTTTTGCCGAGCCTCACAGGTGCCGCCCCTTATGCTGGACCTGCTGCCAGCTGCTGACCCTAAAGAGGCCGTCGTTTTCTTGTTTTTACTTGTCTATCTGAAAATGGCCTCAGCAGAAGTAGTAGGTATTGAATGCGTCCCGTCTGTCACGGGGAGTCATAGCACAAATAGCCGAGAATCTTCTTCCCAAAAAAAAAACAAAAAAAACAAAGGGGAAAAGCGATAACGAGCTCTGAATGTGATTGCCGTCAGATTCATCCACTGCTGGTCAGAATTGCAGCCAGATACATTGTGGAAAGCGCTCACGTTACAGCAAAGCCAGAAATAGAACGGGCTGGCAGGCATTGAATGCTCCCCGTCTGCCACGGGGGGTCGACGCACAAACCGCCAAGATAATCCTTGCCAAAAAAAAGGAAAAAAACAACAAAAAGGGAAAGGGGATAACAAGCTCTGAACGTGATTGCCCTCAGATTCATCCATTGCTGCCCAGAAGACCAGCCAGATACATTGTGAGAAGTGCTAATGTCACAGTGAAGCTCAGAAATTGAACGGGCTGGCAGGGATTGAATGCTCCCCGTCTGTCACGGGGAGTCGATGCACAGACATCCAAGAATCCTTGCAAAAAAAAAAAAAAGGAAAAAAAGAAAGGGGAAAAGTGATAACAAGCTGTGAACGTGATTGCCCTCATATTCATCCACTGCTGCCCAGAATTGCAGCCAGATACATTGTGGAAAGTGGTAACGTTACAGTGAAGCCCAGAAATTGAACAGGGAGTCGATGCTATCCTTGCAAAAAAAAAAAAAAAAAAAAAAAAAGGGGGAAAAGGTATAAGAAGCTCTGAACGTGATTGCCCTCAGATTCATGCATTTTGCCCATAAGTGAAGGCAGATACATACAATTTTTTTTTTTTGCTTGCGACACGTGCTGGGAACCGGGCCCAGTGTCCCGTATCAAATTGTACAAATCTTTTGAGATACTGGGGCCATTACCCGGCTTCAGCTGAGAAAATGTCTGAGAACACTTAGAAAGTTCAAATGTGAAAAAAAAAGAAGGAAAAAAGGGGTAAGAAGCTCTGAGCGTGATTGCCCTCAGATTCATCCACTTTTGTCCAGAAGTAAGGGCAGATACATACTGGAAAGTTTTAACGTACGATCAAGCCGCAGTCCAAAAAGCTGGATAGGAAACAAGTTGTATTCTCAGAAGAAGGAAAAAAAAAAGGAAAACAGCGTTCCTTTCCCTTTTTGCATTCCTTTTCTTTTGAATCTCTTTTTCCCTCCTTGCCTTCAGTGTCCGCCGGTTTTCACATGCACAACAATCGACAAGACATTTTCAGTGGGCCCACGGGCTTCCTCCCCCATTTTGCTACAAGCCTAATGTCGAGCCCCGCTTTGCTCCTATCTCATCAAAGTCGCCCAAGCAAAAGAGGAAAGGAATGGTGAGGCCATCAACGGTTTGGCCGACCTCGATCGCTAGGAATGGCTCTTCCTGGAACCACGACCTTCGAGGCTGGCTGGGGAGAGGTGCAGTACGCCGCATAGACCCATTTATGGGGGTGGTGCAATGTTGTCGTGGAGGAGCCAACGCCTACTTCTGAGATCCGAGCCTCGTGCCTGGCGAGGAGAATGGGTACCACGGACTACATCCCAGCGGACGAGACTCGGACAGGCTGGGGAAGACATTTTACCTTCTTCGAATTTTTTGTGGACGGATGATTGACTTAGAATACCCAAGGCTGGCTATAAGTAGGAGCCGCCACGATCAGGGTCGATTGGAGCCAAAAGAAGTTCCGATCCCAATGACAAACTTATACGAACAGGAAAGTGAGCCCCGCCGTGCAACGACAAAGGGGAAACGTGGACAAATGAGTTACGTATGACTTTATCCTATGGGGCCCTGAAAAAACTAAGGGGCGTATAGGACCACAAGTTAAACATACGAAAAAAAAAATTATCGTTTTTTTTTAACAACGCATAGCAAAAAAAATATGACGCACCTTTATTAATTAACATATAAATCCGGTGTTAATTGAACATTCGCACGAAGATGTAACTTGATCGTTACGTTTATATCTACACGAACAAATACGTTATGGTGTCAATTAATTAACCTTTATTTCCCTCGACATGAGCATTAATAAAAAAAAAACATAAACTGATCCTTTTGTTCTCTTTCTTTTTTCGCTTGGTGTTGGGACGACTTTGTTTATGCTTGGATTTTTTTTTTTTTTTTTTTTTTTTACACTTTACGCTATAGCACTATTCTTCTTATGATAATCACATCTATATATGCACGTTCTGAGATATATTTTGTTCATCTCGATTTTTATATGTATCGCATTCCTCATATCATTTAATTTATATGTTATAGCTATGTAAAAATACATACACACACAACGGTTGATATGGCAGGGGACGAAGGTGTATGTGAGGGTTCAACCAACAATAATTTATTTACCTTTCCAAACTCCTTTTCATCTGGGGAAATGTCCTTGTATATTCCGTAGAAGCGTTGCAAACGCCTTCGGCCTTATGAGGGACCTGCTATCGATCCTTTGTTGTCTTCTCCAAAGATATCAGAGTGTGATCAATCTCCTATCATTGATTCTGGTCAAGTCGGTTTCCCTTCGTTACACCACGCTTCGTTTTGGTTGAACGATGCATTGGGATTGCATATAGGTTTGGATATTACTCCATGTCACTCTACGATTGAAACACCGGTGTCATCAGAACGCGAACACTGTAAACGTGGATGACCACCTTCCCAAAGTCGTCGGAGTCGACGGTTTTTAGTACAAGCGGTAGGTGATGCGGGTGATGAGACTGCTCGCATGAGAGATAAACAATGGTAACTCGAGATCGTGACCCTGATTATTCTATCGAAGAACAATGTAGTGATAGGTGCGGGTGATGAGACTGCTCGCATGAGAGATAAACAACCGATGGTAACTCGAGATTGTGACCCTGATTGTTCTATCGAAGAACAATGTAGTGATAGGTTTTTATCTTTTCGACAACCAATTTCGTTGGTGGATGATATTGCAAATCCTGTGTTTTTTAACCGAAGGAGTTAAAGGAAATGGTGATGTTTGTACCGGTCAGATTAGTTACTATCGAAATATCTCTATGACCTTGCAAAGTGCACGCCCTGTTGAAATTGGTACGGATGTTGCAGTATGTATAAATTATGTTCTGATGGTCGAAATAACCTTCTTAGTCGATAATTTTCTCTTCCATTCGCCACGTGTACACGATGGTTCGTCATCGAGGTTCACAGAGGATGTCCGACAAAGATATGTGGAGCCTGACCTTTGTCCTCCCGTGACAACTATTCATGCGCAGTCATGCTCTTCTGCCACAACCCTACCAAATTCGCCGAACGCAATTGTTAGAAAGTTTGTTGGATTTCATAATCGTCGAAGAAGATTATTATTATTGAAACCGATTCGTTCAAGGCGCAACATACGGTATCGTTTGTTGCGCCTTCGACAACTACGTGCCGCTAAAGTCGTGCGACGTTTAGAACTTGGATCGTTGTCGTCGATGCCTCATCGTGTGTTGCCTGACTATGATGCAAATACGATAATTGTTGAAAGTATTGTGGACGTTGGTGGTGGAACGAAACAAGTCGATACGATGAATACCAATGAACCAGGTTCTACATCACGTAGAATTTCAACCCGAAAGAAAAGTCAGGAGAGACGGGCAAACTTTCATGTTAAACGTATGCGTGCAATGAAAACTGTGAGTATCAATCGTAGGAGGAAAGAAGATGTGCGTGCTCATAAATATTTTATGCGGGGTGTGAGGCGAAGTTTGCTCTCTATGAATGTCCTTCGAGAAATTCGAGCGACCGCCTCTAGGCAGTCGAGGAGTGCATCCTCTTCGTCGAAATAAACTCGTAGTCATTGTTCTCGACCGAGGTAATCACGGAGTCTGTCATCGAGAGCAAGGCAATCACATAATCCATCTGTTACAATTCGGAATTCAATGAACAATCACGAACATAGTGAGCCGGATAGTTGCAATGAGGAAATGAATGATTCGCATGATGCTCTGCCTGCTGACCTGAATGCACTCCCATTTGGACACGTGGCAATACCATATGCGACGGTTCAGAACATCGTCGCAATTCTTGAGAATGGTACCACGGTTGAGGCATTCGACATTGGTGGTCGACAACCATGTAACTATTGTGGTGCTAAATTGTGGCATCACAAAAAAAAAAGGACAAAGATATGCTGCAAAAAAGGTGCGAGACGTTGTCGTCTGTGAGAGTGGCCTCGTGAAGGGTCTCCAGAGCATGAGATTCTTTCCATTTGGACGTCTCAAACTTTAGACGGTCGATTCGTTCGAAACAATGCGAGGATAATCAATAATAGTTTATCCCTCGCATCCTCACGGTTGAAGCAAGCGAGCGATAATGTTCAAGGATTCCAGGGCCAACTTCGAGCTCAGGGTTCGATCTCTTATCGTGCTGGTGCATTGGCTGGAGGGGAAGGGGAACGTCCTCAATTTGCGCAACTTTACTTGCGCGATCCTCAATATTTGGATGATGCGATTGATCAAAGAGTAAATTTTTCGAATTTACCTGCACATACGTCTAATGCCGAACTGAAGCGAATGAAACGAATATTGAAAAGGTTCCACGAATTGCTACAACGTTGTAACAATTACGTGAGGGACTTTATGACGATTGCTGACCTTCCACCGGAAGCGTTAAACGAAAAAAAGTTGGTCATAAATTTAGATGCCATGCACGCGGAGGAACATGCAAGGCGTTATAACCATCCCACGGGTCTGCAGAAGGTGTGCGTTCTCATGACCGGTGACCTTGTTCCTCGTGAGCTCGGGATTCGTTTGCGTGCTCCTTTTTCGAGTGAGCGGCAAACGGTTGTGGTTCCGGAATGTTTCCGAGCGCATTTGAGGTTTGTTTTGCTTTTTCTGAAGGGAATTGATAGTTGGTCTGTCCGACGTGCCCCGAAAGCTGGATGGCCGTCGAGACTTAGTGCCAAGGAGTACTATGCGTTTCACCTTCACGAACACGATGGTCAAAGACCTTGCCTCCTTTATGCAACACGTCTTTTCCACGAGTTTTGTTGCATGGCGTACGCTAAGGTTGAATCCCTTCGCAATGGGTGAGATTTCACAAAAAAGATTTGCGGTCGGAGTATTATCAGAATTTACGAGATGCCGTGGAACAAAATCAACGTGGTGACGATGTTGGGACAAAAGTGGTTTTACCGTCAACGTTCACTTGGGGCCCCGATATATGAGTGAAAGATATCACGACACCATGACAATCGTGAGGCGATTCAGAAAACCGGATCTTTTCATCACTATGACATGCAACACTAACTGGCCGGAGATGAAACAAGCCCTGTTGCCAGGTCAATGTCCTAACGACAGACCGGATCTTCTCGCGAGAGTGCTCAAAGGTTATCTTGCACAACTCATCGATGAGATAAAGAACAAACAAATCTTTGGTAGGGTGAATAAAATATTGTATGTTGTGGAGTTTCAAGAAAGGGGTGTACCACTTGCACATATATTGATTATCTTGCATCCGGATGATAAACTTCGGTATACGAATGCTGTTGACAATGTGGTGCATGCCGAGATTCCTCCGGAAGGGGAATTGAGAGAAAGGGTTGCCAAGTTCATGTTGCACGCGATTTGTGGTGCGGAGAAACGTGACGTTTCGTGTACGGAGGACGGAGAATGCACAAAAGGTTTCCCAAAAAACTTCATTTCGACAACAACATTGAAAAACGAACAAACACACCCTTCATATAGGAGAAGAGACCAAGTGACGGTGGTTTTACGATTGTCAAAATGGTATCGTTTACAATAAACGTCGTGTGGTCCCTTATAACTCTGGCTTGCTAATGAGGTTTAATTGCCACTGGAATGTCGAATATTGTGCTAACATCAAGGCGTGCAAGTACGTGTATAAGTACGTATACAAAGGTGTGATCGTGCTATGGTTTGCGAGCATTATAGTAATGTGCCCATCGATGAAGTCAAATTGTATTAAGATATGCGTGTTGTAGGTGCGTGCGAGGCATGCTGACGTCTATTTGAGTTCGACCTAGCGGAATAATGACCCGCGCTCGAAAGATTGTCCGTGCATATCGAAAACATGTAAAAAGTGCAATTCGAACCTGACACTAAGCATGATGTTGTTTCGCATGGGCCCCTGAAAATGAAATTGACGGCGTGGATGAAACACAACTCTTTGAATGGATATGTTCCTAAAGAGGAACTTCCTTGGCATGCAAAGATCGTTAATACTCGTGTATGGGACAACAAACATAAAAAGTGAAACCAAAGAAAGCGTGAACTTCACGGTGGTCCCTTCGGTTGCAACGTGAGGATCACGGAAGGGGAACGATTCTATTTGCGTGTGTTGCTAAACCATAAACATTCTCGTGGGGTGCGCTTTTTTTCCGAAATTCGTACGGTGCACGGAGTCAAATACGATTCTTTCTGATCCTTGTGCTTTCGATTGGACCTTTTGCAAACCGACGATTCATTTGATCAATGCATAGAGACAACCGCAAGACATTATATGCCTGAAGAATTTTGTAAAGTATTTGCTATGATTCTCGCCTTTGGTCCAGGGAACGATCCGATTCGTTTCTTTGAACGGTATTGAGATAAGATGTGTGACGATTTTCAGTATCTCGCATACAATGAAATGGTTCCCCCGAATATTTTGCAATCGTAAGTTTTATTTCATCTTCATCGTATTTTGCAAGAGTTTGGAAAAAATGTTTGTGAGTTCTGCCTTTATTATCCAACACCCGCCGGAGAAACAATTGTTGATAACATAACGAGACAAAATGTTATCGTCAATTCTAAACGACGAGTTGTCGAATGATCCGATTCAAATGCAACGTAGATATGAATGTAATTTTCGACGTCTTCGGCCACGCCAACGAGTGTTGGTGGAAAAAGTTGTTTGGCTGTGATTTTGTCGATGCACCGGCTGAAACAGGAAAAACTTTTTGCATTGAAACGATTTTGGCGGGTATCGGGTCCCGTTCTGCCATTGGACTGACCGTGGCGTCGAATGGCATATCGGCGACTCTTTTGACAGGGGGTTGAACGTTTCACTCACAATTTCGGGCACCTTTGAAACTTGATAATACGCGTCCCTTCTCAATTTCGAAACAAAGTGATCTTGCGGAGCTTATCTGCCGTGCCGACTTGATTGTTTGGGACGAGGCCCCGATGAGTAATAAGTTTCACTTGGAAGCTCTTGACATTATGCTTCGGGACTTGTAATAATGATGAGCCGTTTGATGGGAAAGTGTTACTTCTTGCTTTACTTCTTGCTGGGGATTTTAGACAGGTTTTGCCCGTTGTGAAACACGGATTGCGAGCGCAACAAATTGATGCGTCCATCAAAATGTTTCCTTTGTGGAAACTTTTTAAGTTTCATCAATTGACCGAAAATATCGAATCTTAAGCTTAGGCGATGATGAAATGACACGAATGTATGCCCACTTTTTGATGGGTGTTGGGAGTGGTGACCATCCTCGTGTTGTTCCTAATGAACCTGTTGCAGTCAGATTGCCACGTGAGATTTGTACAGATAAACCGATTGATGAGTTGATTTTATGGACGTTTGACGATGTGTCCAACCACGTGGGGGATGTCGAGTATTTCTCACTTCGATTAATTCTATTCCCTACTAATGACGATGTCGGTTCTGTTAACAACCGTGTTCTTGACGATTTCCGTGGGGAGGTGCGTGAGTTTTTCAACATTGATTATCCCGATTCGGATGATACCGAACTCGGTATTGACCGAGAGTTTTTAAACTCTCTCAAAAGAAAAGAAAAAAAAAAACAAGTGCGCGCAAGACGTGGGAGAGAGATTAGAGAGTGAGAGAGAGTGAGAGGCCCCAAACTAACTAACTATGTGACCCTCCCCCCCCCC
>BFEA01000620.1:620284-627784 GCA_003427395.1 Chara braunii | reverse complement strand
AATTATATACGACCATGAGTACGTGGAGGGTTTGTCATGCGATGGGAACAATGGGCGGAAAGACAAAGAAAGCGAGTCAGCGAAGGATACCGAAAAAAACAAAGCAGGGAATTGCAGTACATCTGGAAACCACCACAACCCAAATGCATTTGGAATTGCAGGAAGAAAAAAGATAGAGAGTTGCTAAAGGGACATGAATGCTTCGAGTGCAAACGTTTTCGTGACGCGGTTGGTGTGCACGGAAAAGAACGACATGATATTGTGCAAGAATGTTCACGACACAAGAAGAACCAACGTAGACCGTCGACACCACCTGGTTTTTGGAACATAGGCTTCTCTGATTCGAAAAAGTAGGATGCTTGAGAGAGAGAGAGAGAGAGAGAGAGAGAGAGAGAGAGATGTAACGCATAATATTGTGTCACGTGCTGTATTTCATTCTTGCAGCCAGTACAAGGTTTCGTTGCGGTGTCGTTATTATTTGAGTTAATCGTGTGCGCAAATGTCGAAAGACAAACTACTGAGCGACGTAAGACTCGCAATTAAAGATGTGGTCAACACTCTTGAAGTGGCTACGAAACGCTTGCATGCAGCCGAGGAAGTCCTTCAGAGCACGACTACTGATTTGCATGCTATGCGACAAGAAATCGACTTGCACGAACGACGTGTGAATGCTAGGGAAAATGAACTTCAACATTACAGAACACAAGCTGCTCATGCAAATCAGCCATGTGCTGATGGTTCTCATATGAACAAGATGATGTCTAACACATAGACTGTGAGGTGCAACAGTGAGGGTTGTTGCGTAGCATGTGGTCGCTACCCAACTGGGAGCACAACAATGGCTCCCCCGTCTTCGGAAACCTTATGTCGGAGGAATGTTCCATCGCCCAACACATTAATCCGATCAGTGAACTCAAAAAGAAAATTGTCATTTACAAACATATGATGTCGCATTTGGGACCGGGAGAATGTGCAATATATGCGGGGTTCATTTATTCGCAAAGCGATATGTTTCACACACGTAAGTACGTCTCTCTCTCTCTCTCTCGCATGCGCGGGCGACCACGCCATCGAACACGTTCGTGTCCTAATGTCTAAGCCAACCACGTACTTCAGTACCTTTGTTTCTCAAACCGGTTGACGGTGATTTGATGTATGATATCGTATTCCCCCTTGTGCATCGCATACTATACACACACTACGGGACGGTTGCTCGGGACGGCGTCTGGCGCCTGGTCGTGTTACCGCCTTATTTTGTTTCCAATGGCGATGATTTATCTGCCATGTTTTATTCTTGCAGTATAATCCAACGATGAGTACCATTCGTTATTTTTTTTCTATGTTTCTTCGTTGTTGGAGAGAGAGAGAATGATGGTTTCAATGATTGTACACTTTGTTTGTACATATGTAAGCCCTATCTCCCATGTGTTTGTTATATGTTTTCAATTTTTTTTTTTCTTTTGCCTGCTTTGCGTTCTGAAATTTGTTTTCGTTTTCGGTATGTGGAGTGGAGGTACAATACTAAGGTAATCGGTGCTCGTAATGTTCTGTTTTGTAGATTTCAAAAAATTCACACATAAGCGACAGAACAATATTCACCCTTTTCCATACATGGACCGTCGACGACGAAGGGCTGCCGTGCGGGCCGACGTAGTAGTATTTGGAAATGGGACAGATACTGATCCTTTTCGCGACGAGGAGCTGACAGTCGCCGAGATTAGGAGCCGGTGGCCGGGACCCGCAACGCTTTTGGAGGAGGCTGTGACTTTTGCTGGCCTGGAGGAGCATCTGCAACAGTGCATGAATCTGCTTATTGGTCGTGCAAATCTCGAACCCAAGCAGAATCGTTACAATGGATATGTCGCTTTTTCTCGGCTGTGCGGGCTCGTCGTTTTCCGACAGAGATTGCCAGATGAGTTCCAAACCACAATGCGGGAACGATGGTCAGATACAATCATTCGAGGTCTTGAACTACGACAATGTGATCCTCCTGAAAACGCGTGCCCACATCGACGTGCACGGCGGTAAATGTTTCACGACACGAGAGATAGATAGATAGATAGATAGATAGAGATAGATAGATAGATAGATAGATAGATAGATAGATAGAGAGAGAGAGAGAGAGAGAGAGAGAGAGAGAGAGAGAGAGAGAGAGAGAGATTATGCTTGCCTTCAGTGTGAGTATGTTTGTCAGTCCGACTGTGTGTTTGCCTTGAGTGTGTGTGCGTGATCGTAAACTTAAGCGTGGGGGTTACTTTTTGTGTGCCCCGTAACGGCCCGTGCTTGTTCGACAGGCCATCAGGCCCGGTACTTACCTATTGTCGTGACTTGCAGGGATTGCATTATGTAAAATTTGGTTTCCCTGCTATACATCATCTTCTTTTTTTTATAATCCTCGATCTCTCATTTGAAGTTCATTTATTTGTTTTTGCAGTTGTCATTGTACCATTGGCGATTCTAATCCTTGCTCTCGCCACTCAAGTTCATTCATTTAGTGTTGCAACTGGATGTCATTGTAATACTGGGTCAACGTAAAAATCTGAATTGGTTCGGCTATATAATGTGCGATCCAACTATTGCTTAAGAGCGTAAGCATGTGAAGTATGGATGTATGTGTAACTCGACATTGGTCCAATAATATCTATACACACAGGAAAAAAAAAACAAAAAAGAACAAGCACAAAATATAAAATACCATCAGATGTGTGAGAAACAAAAATAAAAAATAAAAAATAATATATATATATCGTCAAATAGAACTGCCCGGTAAACCGTAGGCAGAGAGGGAGAAGAGGACAACAAATGAGGGGCTGTGACAAACTGTTTCGTCAGAGTTTCACCGACTCATCAGGAGGCTGAACCCTGACTACCCCGGTTGACCAGGCTGGTCATGTGATGAGCAAGCCAGTCGTGGATACCCCATGGTCATGACCAGTAGGGATTCATAGCGTGCTGGTGTCCAGGCAAACTGGAAACACAAACGCCCAGAGGGGGCAGCTTTNCAAATGAGGGGCTGTGACAAACTGTTTCGTCGGAGTTTCACCGACTCATCAGGAGGCTGAACCCTATATATATATATATATATATATATATATATGACGATATATATGTATATATATATATATATATCACTTGGTTGTTTGACGATTTTTTTCGGCGCTCACACACAGACATTCTCAAACACGCCCACACATGCATAACAAGAGGGGGAGAGGTGACAGAGTCAAAACCGCACACAGACAAGGATAAGCAGCAAAATTCAACCATGCACACATGGGGGAAGTCACACAATGACTCTCACTCTCCGAAAGACTCCCAACAAACAATCACAATAAAGAACCTCAGCAAAATCACAACTGATATGATGCTGATGATGAGCCAACTCGAACGAATATCATAACAGTGTTTGTTACAGTCCCTTCGTCCCCAATCGATTTCCCTCATTCTATTAATAGAGTACAGTACTTTGACCTACACGTAGACCGGACTGACTAACCGACCAATACCGTTGCAGTTTCGCCCTCTCGGCCTCTACCGGACCCGACTATAGGCTATAGGACCGTCCATCAGCCCAGGCCATGAGGGCATGTCTTTCCTGGGGGTAGTCCGGGCCTGCTATTCGCAATAAGTGTACGTATAGGAAATTCAAAATACTGCTGGGCCTATATTTCCCATATTTACAGATGTGGCCCTCACGGATTTTCCTGACAGGTTGGTCTCACGGTTAGGCCCGAGTCGAACAAAATTACAACTTTAACCCTACGGTGTAGTATACAGCCTCGCCATCAGTCTTCACAGTCAGATTGAGCAAATATATATATATATATATATATATATATATATATATAAAATCAACACGTCAAACTAAAAAGCCAACAAATATAAAAGTGGCATGTACAAGATACTACAACATAACACAATGTCAGTCGTCGAACAACTCGGCATCATCTCCGTCCGATAGAGAATCGCATGATCGATCGGGCACGACATTTGTTGGTACAGGCAACCCATCCCCATCGCCAATGATGAAAACATCGTCATCCCCCACAACGTCGAGATCCGCACCTGAAGCAACGTCGTCCTCGTCACGGGCAATGGTATCCTCGCCTTTGCAAAAAAGATCGCGAGGCAGCGGAGGTGTCGAGGAACCGACCTCGCTCGACACATCACAGTCGTCGTACTCGAGAAGCCGTCGAACCCAATCTGAAACGCATTTCGAACCGAAGATGAACGTGGACAGTCGATCCATCCACGAATCGGTAGGTGGCCGATTGTGACGGTAGTGGCTCGGCCTTGGACGAATCGAAGTTCCAGAAGACCTGCGGACACGATACTCCAAGGGATCCTGCCATGCATGACTGTTCCATCGAATGACTGCAATCGCCAAACGCGGCTCATACGACTTCTCGAAGTGCAAGGCCTTCTTCGCGTAAATGATGATTGTGCCCTGGAAGGTCTCAACCGTCGACGTGTGACGGAACTTCGTGTAGTACGAACAAACGGTCGTGCTGCAATGCCTGCCCAACGTGTGGCGAATGATGTCATACACGGGGTCGTTGTGCGTGTACAGAGGCAGCCGAGATGGGCCACCCGCCTTTGAGCATAGAAGCTCTCTGTCCGCAACGCACCTGGAGTGGTCCCCGGCCCAATGGTCGGCGATCATCATGACATCATTGTGCAGAGTGACAAAGTCGCCGCCCTCATCTCTGCAAAGTTGGGAAGCACAAAGAAACCAATGCCCCACCTCATGCATATGGAACTCAGTCACACCATCTGCATCCGCGGCCAAGGATTTGTTGTTTGTCATCGTGCCGTATGGGTACATTTTGCTCATCACAACAGCGACGAAGTCGCTCTCGTCAATCGTTCTTCTTTTGTCGTCAAACACCCTGGTCCAAAACGGTCCGTCAAGGCATCCAACAGCTCCTTCTTCGTGAACTGCATAAACTGAGATTTCGACACGCACTGATGACGGTTGTTTAATTTCTTTGGCACCTTCAGTTTCACGACTTTTCTAAGTGCCTTCCGAATGTTTTTCACCTTATGATGGCAATCCTTCTGCCATTTAATACCCAGGCGCTCCAACTGTGGACCCAATGCAGCACAATCGTCGGAGACAACGCAACGGATCTTCAACCCCCTGGACAGCAAGCCTCTCAACAGGCGCACAACAGCAGGAACCTCAAGTTGGTTCGACGCCTTTCCCTCTTTTTTTGGCCGAAGAGTGTGAACACCCACCACAAGACGAGTATCACACTCAATCGCGGTAACGGTGCAATGATGCGCAGACCTGGCCGAGTCGTAGCGACCGTCAACCATGAAAGTGACGGGTCTCCCTGATCGCATAACCGTGTCAATGGCCAAGTCGCTATACCGCACGCCCTGCCTGACAACCTTTGCATTCCAACCCTCATGCACATTCGGCTCACCGCGCATGCAACTGTAAAAAGTGGGCTTGTGCACAGGTGCCACCCCAAGCGCGATGCAGAAGTCGTTGAGGACGGTATATGTCATACCCGCAGTGACGGTCGCATGGAACAACTGTTGCTGAAGTCTGCAAGAGTACACAACTCCCACAACCAGTGCATTGTGCCATGTCCAATGACAGGACTTCTTACAAGCGAACGAAATGCGACAAATCTGCCCAGGATAACCGACAGAGGACACATCCACAACACAACCGGCCCCGTGGCGCGGGCAACTCAAATCGAACAACCCGAGCAACTGCAGCAGCTTCACCGGCTCCACGAAGACGACATCAGGCGCTTTTGAGCCTTCCCAGTGCCCCATCGATTCCAACACATGTGCAAACCGATTATTGCAAGGTCCGCTTTGCAAAGCACCGTCCTTCGAATCATCCCAGCACAAAGGACGTACATGTTTGAAATGCGAACGCGACCTGCCACGGCTTGGTGACTGCCCGCGCGATCTGCGGCCACGCTGTGACCCGTGCCCTGAACGTGGTAGTGAATCATCCGACCCACAAAATGACCCGCCATTGCCTCCACCGCTCCCTTCGCCCTCACGCTCGCCATCATCCTCAGCGTCCGCTGTCCTCAGCGTCCGCTGTCGAATCATCCTCTCCTGCTCCGAGACGAAACACATCTGCACGACTGCCGGCCGGTAGTGTTCTCTCGATCCTCGACGCCACACCGTCCCCGAACTCTGACTGGATGGCTGGCAATGACCAATGCAACAGTCGGTCGACGACATCGCTCATGACCCCAGACTTGTCGCTCACTTCTTTCATCGCAGATTGTAAAAGGCGCAGTCTCTCCTTGCAAGCGGTAGTCAGGAACAAATGAGAGTACTTCGCGGAACCAATTGACTGCGAACCGAATTGCCCCAAGGACCCGCCCGAGTATTTAGAAGGACCCGCACCAAGATTTTGAGCGTCAAGATCGCAACGGCCGGGCCCATCTCCGCTACCACACACAATATCATCCTCGTTGAACCGGGAGACGAGAGAGCGACGGGCGGAATTACGGTCATGTGTGTCCCCGGCAGAGGCACGACGTGCATCATCCAATACACCCCCCTGCCCATGACCTGATGCGGCGAACGAATGTGAGACCCGCGGTTCTGGACTTCGACGTCCTTCGTCACGCAGTGTGGACCCTCCACTTCCAAACACCGCTGCTGATGATTGAGATTCTTGAGAACACCCCTCTAGGGGGATGGAGTCCAACCCGTCGCGTCCAACGAAAAGTAGAGGAGGAAATGGCTGCGCTGCACATGACAGAAACTGCAAACGGCGAGGTTGCAATGGCGGCGACAGCACAGGAAAACACATTGCATCGAAATCCGACAAAGGGTGTACCGGAGTGTAAGGACGGCGTGCTGAAGACGGCAACAAGGGCGGCAACGGAGAATGCACAACTGCAACGCCGGGAGTGACGACGACCGTAGGCGAAAGAGAGTGAACACAAGGCCTCTTTGTTGATCGCATGTCATCCGGGCTGCCATAAGGGGATACTCCCAGGAAAAACGCGCTGTCCGGCATGCGGTGACACCGGCGTGGCATTGCCACGCGCGGGCCAAGTGGGTGGCCGTTCTGCTGACCTGCCGTCACCAGGCGTGCAACTGGCAGGTGCGTCATCCATGACAGATGGGCGGCCCTCTCCTGCGCCGTGCGTTTGGTGCGTGCTGGACGGTGCAATGCCGACAACACAATCTTGAAACGGATGAACTGCCAAATCGCAAAAGAACAACGTCCGGTCCTGTAATTAGCAAACAGTCATCGGTTGACAGACTCAGTGACTTGCATTGTCACCGATGCACTGGAAAAGAGACTGATTTAGAGACAGACTCGCGAACTTCTTGACAGATTGACCTTCGGCCAGACCGCCTGACACACATCCAATGCAGCGCCTGAGTGACCAACTTGATGACATGTCAGAAACCCCGCACGACAAACCGGAGTCATTGGATTGATCGAATGATCGATTGAATGATTGACTTATATAAATATATATATATATATATATATATATATATATA
>BFEA01000620.1:596214-607723 GCA_003427395.1 Chara braunii | reverse complement strand
ACACACACACACACACAACAAAAAAAAAAACACAAAAAAAACGCAGCCGGCGATGAGTTACGTCCACGCAGAAAGAAAGAGAAGAAAAGTGACACTCTGACACTCTGTGTGTGTGTGTGTGTGTGTGTGTGTGTGTGAGAGAGAGAGAGAGAGAGAGAGAGAGAGAGAGAGAGAGAGAGAGAGAGAGGAGAAGAGGGCGAGAACGGAGATAGCGATGGGCACCTACGGCTCAGCCGCGATAAAGGTAAACCTGCCGTCCTTCTACTCCATATCCCATATCCCCCTCTCTTCCTTTTCTCGGATTCCTCTTCCTTATTCGACTTCCTACATTTCTGTAGGAACAGGCCACTTCAAATGTTTTGCGCATCAATGTTATGATGCCAGGGCACAGTGCGGCCTCTTAGGTTTACACTTCTTAATTAATCCCTTTTGTCTTTTTTCTTCCCTGGTGCCGATTACTGATGCATAATAACTGGCAGCCGATTTCGTGCAATATCTTTCCTGGTGTGGCCGAAGTATAGCTTCTGCCTCCTTTCCCCCCCGCCAACGGTTTTTTTTTTTTTTTTTAATGCTTATAAAAATTCGGACCATTTCTCGATTTATGCGTGACCCGCCGGTGACCGGCTGACGGAATTCTAAATATCTGCAGGCAGCAGTTTTTCTACTAAGATCTGCCAGTGGACGACACTGGACGTAATTGCGGTCACACCAGTCTCGAAATGTGAAAAAGACAGAAATGTATCGGGTGCATCTGGCCATGTTCCCGCCGGAAGTTCATTCTCATTTTCCACATTTCGAGAGTGGTGTGGCCATGTCCAAGGTCAATACTGTCAAAAAAAAAAAAAAAAAGAAAGAAAGATACTGTCAACCGCGGGTGTGGCCATGTCCAAGGTCAGTAATGTCAAAAAAAAAAAAAGAAAGATACTGTCAACCGCGGGTGTGCCCATGTCCAAGGTCAGTAATGTCAAAAAAAAAAGGGAAAAAAAAATGAAAAAAAAAAGAAAAAAAGAAGAAAGATGCTGTCAACCGCGGGCATCATACTCAGAAATCATTCAGTCGAGGGAATGGGACCAGCCCCCTAGCAGGCTTGAGCTCGGCCCAGGATTCCAGAGTCCAGACCACCGTCTTCCCCCGAACATAACGCATCCTCATTTTGCCTGTACGGGACAGGAAAGATGGCTTCTATACATTTATTATCAGAGTGCGTTATGTTCGGGGGAAGATGGCAGCCGGAGCATGGTTAAGGGGACGCTGGACCCCGTTTCCAGTAGTCTCCGGGGGCTATGTCCCACTTACACGAATTATTAAGCGATATTGACCGTAGATAGCCAAGATCAACGGCCAGAATCTTTTCATCGGTGCAAGTGGGACCTTGGCCCGGGGGCATGGTCCCACTTGCACGGATGAAGAGATTCTGGCCGTTGATCTTTGCTATCTACGGTCAATATCGCTTAGTAATTCGTGTAAGTGGGACCTAGCCCCGGGTTGGGATGAGCAGGTGGAATGGGTAGGGTAGGTGGCCTACCCTGTCAGGACAACCATTGGCTGCCCGTACAAGCAATCACCACGGATCTGGTCCTCGGCCTCTACAAAAGAGAAGAAAAAAAAAGAAAAAAAAAAGAAAAAAAAAGAAAAAAAAAAGAAAAAAAAAAAAAGAGAGGATCTGTCAGGACCTCGGCCCTGGTGAGAGCTGCCCCACTGTTACCTCGTGCCGGGGGCCAAGGTCTCACTCGCGCAAATTAGGAGATTTCGGCCGTTGATCTTTGCTATCTACAGTCAGTATCTCTTAATTCGTGCAAGTGGGACCTAGCCCCGCTAGTATGCCGGACTCTGCTGACTGGGCCCGTGAGAGTAGGGGCGAGGTCCCACTACCAAGGGGATAGGATAAAAACGTGTTTGTGGGGCAGGTGAGTGACCCAGATCCTGCAGTGCAGTACTCATGATCCCACGGTCAGTATGTTACATGTAAGACCTGAAAAGTAAGGAGATATTTGTTCCCCTACTCCACTGGGCATGCTCGTGCAAAGACAGCGTCCCGCCAGAATCTTTTCAATAGGTTGGGGGTGCGGCCAACCCCAAAAGAGGGTGGGGTCGGCCATAGGCCCACTGGATAAAATATTTGCAGTATTTTACTTGCTGTTGTGCAATTATCTCATTGGGTGAAGACCTCCTTCAATCACCGAGTATATGGAGGGTGTCAGGATCACTACTGACAGAAGTCGAGTTTATTCCAGAAAAAAGTGGCGGTTACTTTGTTCACTGTTGTTGCAACCACCACCATCAGATCATTTCTGATCTGATGGCTGGGAAGCACTCTGCCGTGATTTCCCGTGGGTGGTCTTTTGCCTTTCTCCTGTTTTCTCAGCCCAGAAATTCGTAATGAACCTGTCAGGCCGCTGCCACTCAGTGTCACACTGGATCGGCCACACTCCTATCCGACTGCTAATGGGACCTCGCCCTAGGTTAGACAAGTAGATCAGACAGCCTAAAGGCTGTGAGGTTAAGCGGGCGAAGCTAGCTAGCTAGGTTTAAGCTATGAGATAGTTTTCGGAGTTTTCGGAGTCGCCCCATTTTCAGCTGGTTAACTCTCCACGAGCGAACCCGGGTAATGCTCCCGGGGATTGATTATTCTGGAATCCGGGTAGACTGTGGTGCCCGTGGCCCTGATCCTGGTTTTCTATTATAAGGGACACTGGGCCCGGTTCCCAGCAAGTCTTGCAGCTCCCCACAAATAGATCGGAGCCTTTGTTAAAAAAAAGAAAGAAAAAAAATGAAAAAAAAAGAAAGATACTGAGAGCCTTTTGCCCATTGCAAGTGACATTGGGCCTCCCCCCACACCAGTCTGGAAATGGGCAAAATGACAATGAACTTCCTACTAGAACATGGCCAGATGCACCCGCCACATTTTGTTTTTTCCCCCCCTTATTTCGAGAGTTACTGTGGCAGGCCCAATGACCCTCGCTCCACTACTCTTCAGATGACATTGTACAAATTTAATGAAATTGAACTTTACCTGAGAACATGGAAAGATACACAGCCGTGAAGTCACGAAAACAGTTCGAAAATGCACTTCAACAGTCTGAAAATGCACTTCAAGCAATCCCGCCAACACAACACATCCCCACGTGACCCCACCGGACCGGAAACCTGGGTTCTATACATTCACCATAACCAGCCCTTTTGCCTCAAGTGCATTTTCAAACTCAAAACCTCACTGCGCCATAGTTTTCTTTTTCTTTTTTTATGCTGGCCGAGAGTCTGCCTCCTCTTTTATTTGTGACTCTCCTTCTTGTTCTTGGAAGAACTGTCCTTTTCGACACACCCCCGCACCAGAAACACCTCCCCCGACAACACTCCTTGTTCTTGGATATGTCCCTTTCGACACACCCCCGCACCAGAAACATCTCCCCCTACTTTCCCCTGCGCCAGCAACACCTCCCCTGACACGTTCGCGGGCGTTCGGGTGCCTGCCCGAACGCGTCGAACGCGTTGAGTCGCGTTCATTGCACATGTTTTCACTGCGTTCAGAACACGAACGTGAAACGTGTGTTCATTGAACGCGCCACAACACACACCACCAGTACTTGGGCCAGCTATGTATGCCGAGCCCCAGGGCACTCTGCACCCCAAGTTTAAGTTTTGACGAAACCCCACGGGGGCCAGCACTACATTTTGTTTTCATTTTGGCTGGGGCCTCCAGCCGTTGTGGTCCGGTACCCCGAAGCCCTAAAGGCGTGGCGCATTGAAGCACCAGTACAGCACACATCGGCCCCTCGGTGTCAGCACGAAACCTGCACCACTTCGAAGGCCGCTGGCTTTTTTTTTCATCAGCGCCCCACGCCGCACGGCCCCTCCATGTTTTGCTTGTGGGGACAAAAACTTTCTGCAAGGCTGGGGCTGTGTACTTGGGTTTTACCTTGGCTGGCGCCTCCAGCCATTGTTGTACGGTACAGTGAAGCCCTAAAGGCACAGCGCGTTAACGGGGAGGGAAGTACCACGGCCGATGTATGGGCCAAGTACTGGTGGTTTTAACGAGTTTTCCAGTGTCCGTATCTACCAATCCCCAAACATGTAAGGGAAAATGTGTAGAGAAAATGAAAGTGATAACATGTAGAGCATGCCTATATAATTTTGGAATTTGTTGGCAGGACATGGGGGGTCTCCCAGTTGCGAAAAGTCCACCTGCCCTTTTCTTCTCTGCACTTACTTCACTTCTGGATCAGTGTCATCACCATGTCCGGGGACGACCCCTACGGACTTCTGTATGACCGTACGTACGGGCCCTCAACGCCCGTATGGCCCGTACGTTCGGACTTCCAGCTCTCCGTACATGGCCTTCCGTGAAGGTATTGAGGGGGTGGATGGGCTGGGGGGTATTTTATATACTACGCTACCAGCCGGGCTGCCCGGGTCCCGGGTGGCCAGCCGGTGCGAGGATCAGGGAAGGTCCCAGCAAAACAAAACAAAACAAAAAAAAAATCCAAAAACTCCGAAAAAAAAACTATGTTATGCAAAAAAAAAAGCTGAACAACTTTCGCCTCAGGGTCACATCGAAACTCGTCACCAAATTTAGAATAAACCTAGGCTACCAGCCGGGCCGCCCGGGTCCCGGGTGGCCAGCCCGTGCAAGGACGAGGGAAGGTCCCAGCAAAAAAAACAAAAAAAGAAAGCAAAACAAAACCTCCGAAAAACAACAATGTTATGCAGAAAAATAAACTGAACAACTTTTGCCTCAGGGTCACATCGAAAGTCTTCACCAAATTTAGAATAGAAAATAAATTCTAAAAATAGTATTTTTATTTTTACTTTTTGAATTTTTTTGGGCTTGGCCGGGCAAGTGACCCCGGGCCACTCTGGTAGCCTAGGAATAAACAATAAAAAAAAAATATATATATATATACAGGGTTGCCGGCGTTCAGGACGGGCCGAACGCCCGAACGTTCGGCAACCCCTCTCGACGCGTTCGGCCGTTCGGCCGAACGCAAACCCAAAAAAAAAAAAAAGAAAAAAAAAAAGGAAATTCCAAAAATTCTGAAAAACATATATGTTATGCAAAAGAATAAACTTAACAACATTTGCATCAACGTTACATCCAAATTCTTTACCAAATTTGAAATAAAAATCAAATACTAAAAATAAATAATAATAATGAAATTAGAAAAAATAAAACGAAAATGAAATTATTGAGTGGGCGAGCACGTTCTTGACACCGCCATCTTTGGCGATTTTTCATTTTTTTTTGGCTGTGACAAATGACATGAAATTTTATACGTAAGTATCTTACATAATACACAATCTTCAAATAAAGTTTGAAAAAGTAATAATTTGTTCCGTGCCCCGAAATAAAGGAAAAACAAAAACTGAAAATAGAGAAAAAACAAATTAGTGAGTGGGCAAGCAAGGTTTTTTTTTTTTTTTTTTTTCAAATGAACAATGTCTTTATAAAAGCCGGGAACTTAACCCGGCGTCCCTTACAAAGTTATGTGGGGCCCTCAGTGGGCAAGGCATCATCTGCCAAACACATAGAGGACACTAGTAGATTTAACCCCACTGTCAATTTCACAATCCCAACAACTAAAAAAGTCAACGAAAATTATCATCACAATCTAAATGATTCCCGAGGAATGAAAATACTAACAACTAAAAAGTCAACGAAAATTATCATCACAATCTAAATTATCCCCAAGGAATGAAAATACTGAGAAAATCTAAAACTCTAAGTTGGTAACCTAAAAAACGAATCAAAACCACTAATTAGAACCGAGCGATCAGCCCTGCGTGATCATGTCTACCGTTCATCCGGAGTTGTTACCAAATCCGCCCTAGTACGGCGCGCCCTACCACCTGCGTGGCAGGGGTGTTTGCCCTCAGGCCCCCAACTGCTGACAGAGACCCCGCAAACCCACCCACCTCCTCGCGATTCAAAACGGATGGCACCTCCCCGCACTCTTCTTTATAAAAACACCAACTCCCACCGCGATGCTGTTTTCACAAACCAGGGGATTACCCTACCTCCCGCGCGGCAGGGGCTACAAAGCCCCGCGAAACCCACCCACCTCCTTGCGATTTAGGGTAAGCCTCTCCCTCAATCTGCATATACCCCCTACGGATGCTTCCCCTCCCCCCATGGCAAAGCCCCTGTGGAGCAATGCTCACCACTTCTCCTTAAGACTTCAGATGACAGCAAACAGCAGCCTATTAGGATGGAATGAATATCTTACCCAAATTCCACGTCTCAGCGGTAATCCCTACCTCCCGCACGGCAGGGGTCAATGACCCCGCAAACCCACCTGCCTCCTCACGATTTAGGGAAAGCCACTTCCTTTAATCTGCACCTTCTCACAAGGAAACCCCACTGCCCACCACAGTGACGTTTCTACAGAGCGGCACTCTCTCTTTCATTCTATCGCATGCAAAATGTTGTACCTATTCGTGGCAAATTTCCATAACCAAACCAAAAACTCACACCTAACCGACAACAACAATCCTACACAAACGATCCACTATGTACAACACTTCTCTCTCTCTCTCTCTCTCTCTCTCTCTCTCTCTCTCTCTCTCTCTCTCTCTCTCTCTCAGACCCTAACACGGGCTGCGACAGGTGAGCACACCCAATCCACGAAGTCCGCAACCTGTCTTCCTCTCCTTTGCGGGCTAGCCCTGGCAGCAGTGTCAGGGTAGGAGACCCCCGCAAAAACCTCCGTAACGAAGATCGAGGGGTCAGCGCCCGCAATCGGTCTCGTCAGGTATGGTGCAGTGTCCGGATCCCACCCGTCGATGACCCTCACGTATCGTGTTCTCCTTCCTCCACCGAAGCAGGATTCCTGACAGAAGTCAAGTGAGACCAGCAACGACCAGGAGCATATCGCAGCTCCCTCGGCACGCCCCCCTAACACCCCCATGTTCTTCCCTGCGCCGCCATGGTCCCGCCAGCGCTAAGTTTTGGCAATCGAAGCAGACAGATGTTGTCGGCCCCGTGAGCGATCCCCCAACGCCCGAACGCTGCCACTAGGGAGGCGCGGTAACGCTGCGCTAACGCGCCCCTCTTTCATTTTTTTTTGGATAAACAGAATGCCTTGCAAATTAATACGGATATATACATCAGAAAGAACTTACAGAAAAGCATTCAGAAAAAAAAATAAAATATTTAGGTGCCGAAATATTTTTTGCGGGGTCCGAACCCCTTCAGGTTCGCGCCCCGTACGGGGACCCGAACGCCCGAACGTTCGGGGGTCAGCTTCGGGTCCTCCGTATGTTCGGCCTGGCAACCTTGTATATATATATATATATATATATTGTCACATAACTATTCACTAAGACCGCAAGCACGTGAAGTAGAAGGAGAAATAAGACGAGGGAAGAAAAGAAAAATCAAAGGATATACAGGCAAAGAGACAGACAAACCAGAATGACATAGAACAATGTCCTCTTATTCTTCGTTTCACTATATCCTGAAGAAAGGATAAAAATAAAAAACAAAAGCACATCGAAATCATTCAGTTTCTCAGTCTTCTTAACGCCTCCTCCACCATGCCTCTAACGTACAAGGCTCGCCACGTTGATGAAGTTGAGCGCGAGCTGCCCCCATCCCCGTATGCCATAACAGGTCAGTGCCACTTGCACGCTACGGGAAAGAGGCAGAGTGAAGGAAGAGGTGTTAAACACAAGGAAGAGAGGAGCAGACAGGGTAACCAGCAGGCAGAGGGAGAAAAAATAAAAATAAAATAAAAAAAGTTAACACAAACATCTTTTTTTTTTTACTGCATTCTTCTTTCTTGCAGTTTTGGTGAAGAGTTTACCACGTTCGGTTTTCAGCACACCTGCACTTCCTTCTTCATTTTACAATCTTATTTTCACCCTTTGGACTTTTATTTTTAGGGTGTTAGGGTGCAGGGTACAAACAAAGCAAAACGACACAGACTTATGTTCATCTTTTACTGCAGCATTCTTCACTGTTTTGCAGTTCTAGTGAAGGGTTTCCCACTTTTGCACATTCTTGTACACTCTTTTCAGCGCACCTGCACATTTTTGTCAAGGTGCAAGGTACGTCTAAATAAGACCCTCACGACAAATAGGACAACTGTCATAAGGATGCGGGCGATGGTAGCAGCCCTCCTGCTGATCCATGAGATGAAAACCATTCAGGTAAGCAACTTCGTCACAACAGGAGCCAGGGCGGCTAGCATTAACCATACCTCCGAAGCATGCACGACAGAGGGCATGCCGGTTGCAAGCCATGGCGATTGTGGGGCGTTCACCATCACAGTTAAGTGCACATTCACTATAGATGGGACATACTGCATCTGGATGTAGAGGATGTTCACAATCCGGATACAAGTGGCATCCCTGCCGACAGCGGGCCCGAACAATTATATGGTTGTAGTGATGTCGACGAAGTCGATGTTTTCCACAACCAAGTGTAACTGTGTCAGTGATCTCACAAAGAAGGAGGTCACAAGGTGTTAGTGCAGTGTAGGGGGGAATAAAGACTAAAGCAGGCACAATGACAGACGTGGAGGTAGGCACGGAGACAGACACAGAAACGGGCATGGAGACAGGTGTGGAGGCAGACACAGAGGGAGTTGCAGAGGTGGGGACAAAAGTACATATGGTACTGATAGAGTCAATAATCTGGAAGGAGACAGACACCGAAACAGGCACAGAAACCGGCACAGAAACAGGCACAAAGACAGGTACAGAGGCAGGCACGGAGGCAGGCACAGAGATAGGCGTAGAGGCGGGCAGGGAAGTACAGGAGGTACCCATAGGGTCAATGACCTGGAACAGTTGCAGGTTAGGGTAATGACGCACGAGATCAGAGATGGCAGTAATTGTTTGCACCATAGCACCGCGATTCCATAATTCCCAAGAACCAGAGGCACGGACAAGATCAGTGTAGTGGCCAGGAGTATGTAGAATATAGGCACAAACGCGCGAGCAGTGGTCCGGGTCGCCACCCGAAGGGGCACGCTGCACATCAAGCCGACGCCTTATCAAAGCAGTCTCCAAAACCGAGACATTGAATCCCCCATGTCGAGTGTAATTACTATCCTGTGGGGGGTGCAAAGACGGGTTAATGCCATATAACTCACGTTCCTGAGCATCAAGATTGGAAGCAATGGCCAAAAACTCAGAATGAGTATATGGTTCCCGATGATAGGCTTGTAGGCAGATGTTAGTAGCAGCGAGGCCACACAGATTTGGTGGAGGCCGGTCAGGGGGATTTTCTACAGAATCTCTTACAGGCCCCTTGCCAAGTTCATCCTCAGACGGTCCCTCACCATCATCCCTCCTATTTTGTGTTAGCCGCGTTGTAGAAAGATCTGCAGTCGAAGAGCGTTGCAGGCATGGTAAGGACGCTTGGGGCGGCAAAAGACGGGGACGGGATGTTGGGGAGGGCCGTGGTGGGGAGAATGAACGGGTTCTTCTTTGTCCAAGAATAAAGATGGAGGAAAGGGGAGTAAGGTGAGGTTGGGAAGTAGGTCGAAACCGAGGTCTAGGACGACGAAGTGGGCTTTCTGCAGGGGAAGAACATGATGACGGAGTTTGTGTGGACGAGGTGGTTTGTGGATTAGGAAGAGGGGTAGCGGATGGAGACAAAACCAAGGGAGGTAGGAGTGGTGAAGACAGCGGCGGTGTAGTAGTCGGAAGGTGGGTAACAGACGGAGATAAAACCAGGGGAAGTAAAGGCGGTGAAGATGGGACGAATGAAGTTAGGGGTGGTGAAGTGGCTGAAGCTGATACAAGGGGGGCAGTCGCAGGTGAGACCCGAAGAGGGAACTCTGCAGGTGGTAATGCAGGCATGGCCACAGATGCCATGGAGGAGCACACCAAGACCAAGGGCAGCACATCAGCTGTGGTGGCCACGGATGCCATGGAGGAACAAACCAAGACCAAGGGCGACACAGCAGCCGTGGTGGCCACGGATGCCATAGAGGAATATATATATACATATATACAGCGTGGCTGGCGTTCGGTACGGGCCGAACGCCCGAACGTACGGGACCCCTTGGGGATGCGTGCCGAATGCACGGCCGAACGCGGACCAAAAAAAAAAAAAAAAAAAAAAAAAAACTCAGAAAAATCTGAAAAAAACTTTTGTTATGCAAAACGATACAATAAACAGCATTTGCCTGAGCATTACATCCAAATTACTTACCAAATTTGAAATAAAAATAAAATACAAAAAATAAATACTAATAAGAAAAAAATAAAAAAAATAAAAAGACAAATTAAAGAATTAAAATTAGCCATCTTTGGCAATTTTTCATTTTTTTTTTTTACATAGCCAAATGCCCTGAAAATTTATTTGTGTCAAATTGTGTGTACTCCAGATAATAGAAAAATCATTAAAAAAGTTTGATAAAATAATAAACTGTTTAGACCCCGAAATAAAGAGAAAACAAAAAGTGAAAAATGAAAAAAAAAAGAAAATTGTTTGTGGGCGAGCACGTTTTGACACCTCCATCTTTGGAGATTTTTCGGTTTTTTTTTGGCTAATCAAAATGACTTCAAAATTTAGAGGCATGTACCTAACATCATAAAGAACTTACAAAAAAAAAATTCAGAAAAACGAAGTTATTTTTATGTCCCGAAATAATTTTTGGCGAGGGCCAAAGCCCTTCAGGTTTGGCCCATGACGAGATCAGGCGAGCTATGGATTGACGAAATCCACTAATAAGGGATTTATGAAACTTGCGACTGGACGAACTGTTTCTGCTTTTTCCTTTGATATAAAGGAAATGTTCAGCAAGTTGCCTCATGACGAGATCAGGCGAGCTATGGATTGGATCATTGATCACCATACGAAGAAGGGACGAAAATTCGTTTGTGTGAATACCCGAGGGAAGGGTGCAAGTTTTGGTGTAACAACCGGCGCTGATCATTGGCGACGAGTGGATCTGAATGACATCAGATCCTTTGTTGATCTGGAGTTGAAGCATACTTTCTTTTATGCTACCGGGGTGCTATTGAATCAAGAATTGGGTATTCCAATGGGGAAGAGCACAAGCCCCCGATTGGCCTGTAGTATGTGCGCCTTTGCTGAGTACCGTTTTACATGTACTATTGGTAGGTCTGCCCGACGCATATTCGCCTCACGATTGATTGACGACGTCATGCTTGTTGTGTCCTCTGGAGCCGGTCAAGATGATATGGAGATTCTACATACCTTCGAGAGTTGTTACCCCCACAATTTGACTCTGAAACGCATTGACGATGGGACTGGCCATTTTGAATTTCTGGGATGCTGTGTTACCGCGCGTTCATTGAACGTGCGTTTCGCGTTCAGGGTATGAACGCGGTGAACGCGCGTTCACTGGACGCACGTGAACGCGTTTGACGCATTTGCGCAGGGGGGTGTGCGGGGTCGCCCAGTGTGGGAAGTGGCGGCGGTGCTTGGGGGAACTGTGGGCAGTGTGGGGAGTGGCGGCGGTGCTTGGGGGGGGGCTGTGGGCCAATGCCCCAAGCAAAACGAGCAAAAAAATAAAAATAAAAATAAGCGTGTGCG
>BFEA01000620.1:569101-584557 GCA_003427395.1 Chara braunii | reverse complement strand
AAACAGTTTACCATGGGCCAATTAACGAGCACCATCGCTTGCATATAGGGGCTCGTTTGACACTCCTTGGGGCGTCCTCGGGGTCCAAGGAAGTTTCCTTGGGGGTTTTCAAGGAAATTCCCGCCATCGTTCCACCTGTCCTCGGGAACTTCGCCCGAGGACATTTCCTTGGAGCGATGTCAGACAAGAAAAAGAAAAGAAAAAAAAAATCAAATGTATTTGAGGCCTTCAGCCAATAGGGTGCCGCCACGATCCAGATTCTCTGTTGTAACGTCTCTCTACCCATGTGCCCGCTCCTCTCCGTGAAATGCGGATTCCTTTTGCCCAAGGGACCTCGTGAGGTCCCTTGGGCAAAAGGAAGAAATGGCTGAGGAATCCTCGAAGCCCAAGGAATTTTTCCTTCGGAGCGTTCGGAGTGTTGTCACTTTTTTTTTTCCGACTGCATCCCCAAGGATAGATGGAACGAACAATTCCTCGGGGAATTTACGCGCCCGAGGAGTGTCGAACGAGCCCCTAGGATGGTGGGGTTCATCGGAGAGTAACCCCACATTTTTTTTCAGTTTTTTTATTTATATACTTTTTTATTAAAAAAGAAAAAGAAAAAGGGAGTCAGCCGAAATAAGCATTTTTGTTTGTTGTTTTGTAGGTTATCTTAACTTTTTTTTTTTTTTTTTTTAATGTCATTACGATGTGGGACTTGTGGCGACGGTGGCGGGATGAGCCGGGAAAAAAAAAAAAAACACCGCGCTCTCATGGTTTGGCCAGTCACCGTGAACGGCCGTTCACGGGCGCAGCGGTATATGACTGGCCGGTAACCGTTCACTGACCGGGGCCGGTCACGTTCATGGTGCCAGCACTGCTGGCGGCAGAGATGCAGAAAAACAGTCTTTTTTTTTTCTTCTTCAGCAGCCACCTCAGGCTGGGGGACTGCTATCAGGGGTGGCAGAAAAGAAGATCAATTGCTTTACCCGTTTTCTTTTTGCCCCAGCCTATAGGCAGGTCTATTTGGCTATTTGGCTATTTGCCTATTCGGCCTGTGGGACCAAACCATA
The DNA here is from genome assembly GCA_003427395.1 of Chara braunii. Taxonomy (NCBI): domain Eukaryota; kingdom Viridiplantae; phylum Streptophyta; class Charophyceae; order Charales; family Characeae; genus Chara; species Chara braunii. Next base: position 583,505 of record BFEA01000620.1, on the reverse strand, counting down.
AGCCTGATCTCGCAAGCCATGTACTATCTGGTTAGTGCCCTACCGGTGTTGGTACTGGTCAAATCCAGTCAGTCCGCTGGGGGTACACCTCACCTGCAGTGTGTTTCATTCTTCATTCTGCATTGCGTGTCTTGGAGTACAGTGGACGGTGTGAGTCTATGGTGTGTGCTCGCCGCTCTGTGCTGTCATTGTCATGCGTGACCAGCCTTCAAGCTCCAACCTCATCACCAGTGATTCACCACCATCTCTCTCCCACTTTCTTCTTCACAGACAGGATCTGCCATCCCGGCGCAGTCCTAGACTCCTAGGTCATTTGCCATTTTGTGCACCTCTCCACAAACACATCCAGATTCAGGCTTTAGATCCCATCTCTTTGCTAGTGGGACCTCTCCCTTGGATTCAGCAAATCAAACCAAGCCTTGGCCAAATGATTGCCATGGACTGGGGAAACAAATTACAATAAATCAGGAAAGAGTTTCTTTGGCCAACTTGAAGGCTGGTTCTGGACACCCTGCTCCTGTATGGATATGCCAGTTTCGCAACTGGCTGAATGGCTGAAATGCAGCGTCAGCACCGTCAGGTCTTCTGTTTTTTGTTTTTTTTTTCCGTCAGGTCATTTCAACAGAAGAGATAAGGGTAAAGGCCCAAGTTGAACTTGAAGAGGCGCCTCGCCACGCCACTGTCCTAATTTCTCGCAAACACAATTAAATTATTCGATAGTTTCTCATGCCATTGGCCACACAGCCTGCTGAAAAATTGGAGATGGGAAGAAATTTCGCAAGTTGTGAATCTGGTCATGTTTGAGCGGGAAGTTCATTCCCATTTTGCACATTTTGAGAGTGGTGTGGCGATGTCATTGGGTCTCGCTCTACTACTGTCCACTATACAAAAAAGGACAGTGGTACTTCGCTCCACTTACTGTCCACTGTCCATGGGCAAAATGGCTTGGACAGTTTTGAGAAACCCCGTCGGAAATCTACTGTCCGTGAATGTACAGCCCCCAGCCTGCAGAATTCGTTTAGTGGAAAGTCCTTCAAGGGACTCACCGTGAGGACCCGAATTTGGACAGTGCACCTAGCGTCCGGGCGGACAAAATCCTTTGGATGCTGCGTCCGTAGTGAACTCACGAATTTGAGAGGTGGACAGAGGACAGTAAGTGGAGCGATGTTGCGTTTTCCACTGTCCGCTGTACAATTTTTCGCTCTGACAACTGTCCAAGAAATGTCCGAAAAATTGTACAGTGGACAGTAGTGGAGCGAGACCCATTGATACCTCCTCCTTCCGAAAGTTGTTGAATCCGGAGACTGCTACTCCGATGCTTTCAAGAGTCCTCAGGCTGGGCGATCGACTTTTTCTCGTCGAAATTTGGTGAGTGGGCTTGAGGTCGGGGGAATCCGATGGACTACGCGTTCGTCTTTTTTTTCCATCTTGCACTTTGCACTCACAAGTGCGTCCATTCTACAGTGCTGTGTGGCTAAAAGGGGGGCAAACTGAGGAGAGCGCGCTGTCGAATTTATTCTGACAGCCGTCGAATTTTTCACCCTTTCGACAGTGGTGTGGCGAGCCCCTAACTGTAGAGAGCGCGGGTGTCGAATTTATTCTGACAGCCGTTAAATTTTTCACCCTTTCGACAGTGGTGTGGCGAGCTCCTAAGTCCAACTAGTAACCGGGGCTTACACTTGGTTTCAACTACGCACCAGCTCCTGCCACCCGATCTGAAATTTTCACCCTTTCGACAGTGATTATTCCACCAATCACCACTGCTTCTGGTGCAATGCTGTCAGCACTCCAGTTCCAAGGGCGGCTGTCTCAAGGGTTTTGTGGAACGAAAAAACGAGTACTAAGGGGCTTGTTCGACCTTCCTCGGGCGCGTAAAGTCCCCGAGGAATTGTCCGTTCCACTTATCCTCGGGGTTGCAGTCGGAAAAAAAAGAGTGAAAACACTCCGAAGGAAATTCCTCGGGCTCCGAGGATTCCCCAGCCATTTCTCCCTTTTGCCCAAGGGACCTCACGAGGTCCCTTGGGCAAAAGGAATCCGCGTTTCACGGAGAGGAGCGGGCACACCCGTAGAGAGACGTTACAACCGAGAATAGGGATCGTGGCGGCACCCTATTGGCTGAAGGCCTTAAGCACATTTTTTTAATTTTTTTTTCCCTTTTTCTTTTCTGACATCACTCCAAGGAAACGTCCTCGGGCGACGTCCCTGAGGACAGGTGGAACGAAGGGCCCAAATTTCCTTTTGACTAAAAGGAATTTTTCCTCGGGCTCCGAGGACACCCCAAGGAGTGTCGAACGAGCCCCTAAGGGGAACTCAATCACCCTTCGTGAGTTAGGGTGCCCTTGAAACTCAAGTATTTTCAAGTGGTGTAGAACGAGGCCCTTACTCTATGAAGTCGCTATTGGTTTTTTTACCTCAGTTTACCACTGGTTCTATTTCTTGTCCTCTTCTTCTTCTTCTTCTTCCTTCCTCCTCCTTTCCCTCCTCCCCTCCTTCTTCTTCTTTTCTACTTCTTCTTCTTCCTCCTCGCGAGATTTGGTGTGGCTCTGTACGATTGTGTCATATAATGTCATTTGATCATGTTAAACTACCATACATGGGCCACGGAAAAAAATAGAGTAGAAGGGGTTCTAGACGAACCGACGCGCCTGGCCCTATGTATGGGCCGGCTCTTTCATCATTCTTGTGGCTTGTTTACCGCTACGCTGCGACTTTAGGAAGTACTGGTGCTTGGGTTTTCTCTCTGTCTCTTCTCTTTCTGTTTTCCGGCTGACAGTGTGTGGCGGCACTGTGGCCCACTCATCGTGCAGTCTAAGCCAGTGCCGTGAACGATAAACAACTAGGCTGTAAGAGGAAAAAAAAAAAAAAAAAAAAAAAAAAGGCCAACCAGGCTGTTGAACTGCCACTTGTTCCAACTTCCCAGCCCGCCTTTCCCAGTGCTGAGCTGTCTTTTGTTTTGGCCCAATCTCACCCCACTAGTACTTGGAGAAGTAGGAAGTTACCAGGTACCTTCCTTCTGCCAGCGCCGGCTCTGTCCTGCCCAGCATAAAAAAAATGAGCCGGTGCGCTTTCTTTTTTGGCTGGCACCGCAAGCCATGATTGCGCTCTGGCTGGCTGTGCCCCGTTGACCACCTCTATAATGGAGAAAGATGGTGGGGAAAGGTACGGGTGTTTTAAACCACCAGTAGTTGGCTCAGCTATTGATGCCGAGCCTGAAATAGACCAGCGAGCCATTTTTTTCCGAGCCTGTGGGGGGCGGGAATAGATTCGGGACAGTTGTTGGCCGACACTGGTACCGTCCCTTATGTTGGACCAGCTTCCAGCAGGAGGACCGAAACGGGCTGTATTTCATTTGTCTTCACTCTGTAGCACCCAGGCCTGGCCCCAAGTGGAGTCGGATACATTATGGAAAGCCCAAGCATGAGACTGCCTGACGTTGCAATGCTGGCAGGACTTCAATGCTCCCTGTTTCTCACGGGGAGTCAATCAGCTACTGCCGACATTCTTCTTTTTTTTTTTTAGTTATAAAAAAACGAAAACGAAAATGGAAAAAGACAGGCATCAGGTACAGGAGCCAGGACCAACTAGGTCCGATTTTACGCTTGTGCTCTGTGAGTCTGTGGTTCTCGATCACGTGCGGCCGTCCGTGACAAAGGTCAGTCGTTGATCATTTTGCGTATCGACTGCTAGTGTCTATTCTCTTTGTTTTCATGGAGGCAGCTGCCCATCGGCCAGTAGAATTTTCTTTAATTCATTTGTTGGCCATTTAGTTGGCCACATTGCGTTGGCGCGAATCTTCAATTCTATGGTTTTTTTAGGTGGGGGGGGTGCTTTTGAAGCTTCGCGCCTTGCTTTTCTTTTTTTGCAGAAATTGAGAATATTGAGATTTCCGTGGAAGACTGTGAACAGGACGGCGGGAAGGTCTCATGCAGATGTACCGGGTTGGTGGAAGTGTGGATGCACTGAAGTTCTGTCATGATGTCTATGTCAGGCCCCATGATTTTTCATTTTTTTGGTCCTTTTCTTTGCATGCGTGTAAATGATAAATAGCATTGTTTATGCGTTTTTAAATGAGAAAAGAATGCCACCCACCGTTTCAAATGATGCTAGTCTGTCCCGGCCCCAGGGCCTCTCTACTCTCACAAAAGAGAAAAATCATGGTGGCACCGCCGGCAGGGTCACCAGCCCGTACGTACGGAGGTCCCTGGGCCGACCTCCATATGTACGGACGTTGGGGATCCCGTTCGGGGTCCGAACCTGAAGGTGTTCGGCCCCCGCCAAAAATTATTCTGAGGCCTAAAAATAAGTTTTGTTTTGAAGTTTCTTTTTTCGTGAGTTCTCTATGATGTGAGGTACATGCTTATAAATTGTGAAGTCATTTTGCTAAGCCAAACAAAAATTAAAAATTGCCAAATATGGCGGTGTCAAAACGTGCTCGCCCACTCACTATAATTTTGTTTTCTTTCACTTTTTACTTTTTGTTTTCACTTTATTACGGGGCCGAAAGAATTTTCTTATTTTTCGAAACATTTGCAATGCGTTTTTTATTATGTGAAGTACACATCTGTAAATTTTCAGGGCATTTTGCTGTGCTAAACAAAAAATGAAAAATCGCCAAAGATGTCGGTGTCGAAAACGTGCTCGCTCACTCACTAATTTTAATTCTCTTTTCATTTTTTTTCATTTTTAGTATATTTTGAGTCTTTTTGACATTTAGTTTTATTTTCTGTATTTTATTTTCATTTCAAATTTGGTAAGGAATTTGTATGTTATGCTAAGCAAATGTTGTTTATTTTACTGTTCTTCATAACATATTTGTTTTTCATATTATTTTGATTTTTTTTTTTTTTATTTTTTTTTTTTTTTTTTGGTCCTGGTTCGGCCCGAATGGCCAAACGCATCCCCAAGGGGTTCCGTATGTTAGGGGATTCGGGATTCGGGTTGGGCGTTCGGCCCGTCCCAAATGCCGGTTACCCTGGGCGATGTATATTTCCGTGTTCAAGCGGAAGATTCACTCTTGTTGTGCACATGTCGAGAGTAGTGGAGCAAGGCCCACAAATGAGGCTTCTTTGGTAGTCGTTAAAAAAAAAAAAAAAAGGGATAGAAAGTTGGCTACGCTACTGCCCTCAGATTCATTAGTATCTGCCTGCAAGTGAGGGATCATGCATTCTCGGGATAGTGGTTTCCCTTGTGTCACGTGAGATGCAGCCGAGAATCTTGTTTTTTTTTCCCTTTTTTCTGCAAGAAAAAGAAAACAAAAATGGGAAAGGATAGTAAGATTTTTTTTTGTAGTTGCAAGGGAAAAAAAAGGACGGGAACAAATGGTGGCTACACTACTCCCTTCAGATTCATCAGTATCTGGCGGCAACTGTGGAAGGATACATTATCGGGACAGTGGTTTTCCTTGTGTCACATGGGATACAGCAGATGCTCTTTTTTTTTTTTTTGCAACAAAAATGAAACTAAAACGGAAAGAAAGTGCCCCAAACTCTACTTTCCTGGGGCACGGTTCCACTAGCACACGAGTAAGGTAAAGTGTATCCCACAAACACCTGTGGGACATCGGCGGGACATCGTCCGACCACTGATGCAGGAGAATCCGATGGCAACGAAATTGCGAGGGATCTATATTCTGAAGTGGTGTTTTTTTTTTTTTTTTTTGTGCTTTTTCTTTTCGGTTCCCAAGAATGGGAGGGGGGAAAAGAAAAAAGAAAGACTCATTTTGATTGGCAGCTCTTCAAAAAATTAAAAAAAAAATCAAGTACTCGAAGGGCATGGTTTTGACCACCTTTTTTTCCCGGTCAAATTGCAACCTCATCCAGTAGTCGAATTTTCTCTCAAAATATACGAACTGCATGCTTCAGCATGGCAACCGTCAGAGAAGGGAGTCCCATCAGGCACACAAAGGGACTCCCACGTGGTGGTCCGCCAGACTGCAACAGTTCCGTACCGCTCTGTCCTGGCTCGGTGGGGAGCAGGGGGAGGAGACGGGAGGGTTAGTGGGACGGCCGCACTTTCAAAAGTCGGCCGTCTTCCCATCTAAGACTTGGGATTTGTGATGTCGCCATGTTTTTTTTTTGAAGCCTTTAAAATAACTTTTCTTCCTTTTCTTACAGTGCCACACAGGTCATAATAGGCCATGACTCGTGTGCTAGTGGAACCGTGCTCCTGGCAGGCAGTTGGATGCTCCCCGTTTGTCACAGGGAGTCAGCTGAGAAACTGCCAGGAATCTCTCTTGCTAAAAAAACAAAAAAAACAAAGCATTGCTCACGTCATGTGCTTCAGGCCAAAACTGCGTTTTTTTTTTTTTTTTTTTTTTTGAGAAAAGGCCCTTTGTGCAAGACCGCTATCCTGGTGGTGGTAAGAGAACCACCGGGATTGAGGCTTTGCCTAGCGGGCCGCTCCATCTATTGGTGGGGAGCGTCACCTGCTGGAAACCGGGTCCAGCATCCCATAATTACATCTTGCTGCACAGTACCATTATGAGAGTGACCCCAGAGTGCTGGAAACCGGGTCCAGCGTCCCATATCCACTCTACACTTCCCTACCTAGCCTGCAGCAGGGTCGGGTATTGGAGGGGGGGCACCGGGGGGCACCAGTGGGTTCTCCCTCCCTCCCCTAGCCTCTGCCATCCACCAGCTAGTACAATCAACTAAAATCAGCCAGAATCACCTTGAGAAGTACAGAAGAATACTGAAGAATCCTGAAGAAGACCTTTGCTATCCTGTACCTGAATGAAAGTGATGCCAGAGTGCTGGAAACCGGGTCCAGCGGCCCATCTCCCCTCTACTCTTCAGCTGGGGTCTTTGAGAAGTACCGAGAGGGGAACTGAAGCGAGACTGTTGAAGACTGTCGGAGATTTCTAAGAGGGGGATGAGCAGAAGAATAGAAGAATAGAAGAATGGCCACCTGTTGGGTCCCTTGGCTTATGCAGGCAGCAGAATTTCAGTTAAGGAGAGTGGGTGGGGGGGGAAGGGGTCCGCGAAGTCCTGAGCTGCCCTTAATGCTTCACCCGGGTCTACGTTGGTCCAATCATGGAAGACCAGCCGGTAATCCCTTTCTATCTCTAACCCGGTTTCCTCCTGTGGCCCCTTCTCCACTAGATCACTCCTAGACCACTTTACCTCGGCCACCCATCCCTCCCTTTCCTTTCCCAGCCATTTCTTGCCAAAGCCAGAGATGGGTTTGTTTATGTCCCCCCAGTTGTGCATTTGGTCAAGCTTGTCTTTAACAGCCTTCCATTGGGACGCGATTTCGTGTTGGAATAAGGTCCTGATCTGTTCCATAACTTCTCCGTCTTCCACCCGCGCTCCTTCTATCTCGAGGATACATCTCTTCCACCATATGGTCCATAGGACACACCTTCTTCCCAGGCTGAACATATTCTCTTCGAAGATATTCTCCCGAATTTGCGGGTAGTAACCCAGGAGTATAGCCCTCCAATCCATGGCCATTCCGCACCGGGAACGATATGCCGCCAGATCCTATCCCAGGTTCTCCACAGCAGTACTGATGCAGGGCACTGCAGAAAGATATGTTCAATAGTTTCAGCCCGCCTCCTCCCAGGGTAGCTCTGGAGGCATTTACGACACCATGGCAGCGCCTTCCCTTGTTGTTCTAGCCGGGTGTGGTCTATCAMCCAGTCGTTAGTAGGTAAACATTTGTGTTCTATTTGCCATTGGAGGGCAGAGATTTTAGCAGGTCTGTACCTATACTGTGCAAACCATTGAATAGGCTTGAGCAGGCTGCGATCAATGTTGAGATGGCGGTACCATCTGTCTTCCACACGCTCCCGCAGCCCCCTCTTGGGTCTCAGCGTACGCTAGGCTGATTTAGATTTTAGGTTATATACTGATAGTGTGACAGGCCCCCCTTTTCCAGGCCTAGCACCTTGGGTCCATTTCCATTCATCGGGGTCTAGGGGGAGGTCCTCGATCGGGGTCATTGGGCGATGCACTTTTTGATGGCCTCCTTCCTCAATGATCCTGATGCGATAGACCCCTTTTCTCTCCTTCCATACGAAGGGTTGTTTGTTCCATTGTAGCCCATCATCCTTTTAAATGGAAAAGACTTCTATTAATACGTGAGATGGATCAGTCAGGTGCACCCGCCCCACTTCCTTGTTACGGTCGGGCAGCCCCACCCAATCTTCCTCCTTTACGCAGGGGCCTTTTTTGGGGGTGGTGTACTAGTGGAGGGGAAAGCTATCAATGAGTTCGTTAAGTGCCTTCTCAGTGAGATGGCAGTACCGCAGCCAAGCACGCATTTGTCCCGTGTTCTTCCAACTCCTTGTCTCCTGGTCCATAGGTCCCCTACTCTCCGTACCCCGTGTTTCACCCAACCCTTCCAGGGCGTGTTCGAGCTGCACCATACCCGCCTTTCGGGGTCTGTTATCAGTCGGTTGCCAAAGATTGGTTGCCTGAATATTTCTTCCCACCTTTCTGGCGCTGGACGGTCGCGGGGGGGAGTCTCCTCCTGGTACGTAAAAGACGCACCCAATGTTTGTCGGAAGGGTCTCCGTTTTTATACTTCCTAGGCACCCTCTAGTACCTGTCCTCTAACCATACCCGGGGGTCAATCTCCGGTGGGGTTTCCGGGACCAGGTCTGCGAGTTGGGCCAGGGCTAGGGTTACCCATGGGGATGAAGGCGAGAAAATAATGTGTTGGATGCAGCGAATGGTGAGGGCGTGGAATTGTGTGACCGGATCCACGATTCCTAGTCCTACTCTGTTCTTGGGCTGGATCACCGAGTCCCATGCAACTTGGCTTATAGCGTGGGATGTGTTGTTGTCGCCTCTCCAAAGGAAGGCCGCCAGCTGTTGTTTTAGTGCTTTGAGACCCCCATTACTCATAGGCCATAAGATGGCCTTGTACCAGAGCGTAGCCAAAATTACATTATTGATGACGAATGCTCTCCCGAAAATCGATGTGTGTTTATTATTCCATTTTTCAAACTTGGCTTTCGCCGGTCCAGCCAACCATTCATCATTAGTTGTCGACTTTCCTCTGGCAGTCATTAGTGCCCCCGGAACTCTCAAGGGATCCTCCTGTGGGAGCCATGTGATTCACGGGTTTTCCAAGGGTCTCCCCCCCTGATGGTGCATCCACCAACCCACTGTTTTCTGTCCCCAATTGACCGTCATATCGGATAACTGACAGCAACTGGATCTCCTTCGTGTTGGATTCTGTCGCTTCCATCATGATGGTTAGATCTCCCTGAGACAGGGAACAAATAGGGATTGCTTCCTGCAGAATATTGAATATCTTAATGCACGTAAGGTCCTTGTTTTGTCTCAGGTTAGCTGATAATGCTTCCATAATTACCAAGAAGAGGTATGGGGCAATCGGGTCCCCTTGCCGCACTGATCACTGGAGCTCAAAGGGCCGTGTCACTGACCCATTGACCTGGACACAGGTAGCAGCATTTCGGTGAAGGATCTTAACCCAGCGCCGAAACGTCGCCCCGAAGTTCATTTTCTCCATACATTTGTCAAGGAAATCCCAGTCCACGTGGTCATAAGCTTTTTCGAAATCGATGAAAATGATGGCCGCGTTTGCCCGGTTCCGTTGCGCCAGTTGGACCACGTTGTTTACCAGTAAGATGTTTTACTGTATATTCCTGCTGGACATGAATCTTGTTTGGGACGGGTGTATGACCTCTTCCAAGACTGTTGCCATTCGATTAGCCAGTGCTTTGGAAAACATTTTGTAGACCACAGTGAGCAGAGTACTAGGCCTGTAGTTTTTTATATTCATTTTATCCCCTTTTTTGTAAAGGAGAGACAACACCCCTTTTCCTACAATTTCCCCCATTTCCCCAGCCTCCCATACGTCTTGATAATACTCCCATAGGTCGATGCTCATGTCTCTCCATGTGGCTTCCCAGAACTCTTTGGGAAAGTCGTCAATACCGGGGGTTTTTTCTTCCTTCATTTGGAGGAGTGTTGTCCATACCTCTTCTTTCGTAAGTGGTAGCTCCAAACTGTCCCGCTGCTGAGGGGATATAAGGCGGTCCATTGGGGAGAGAAATTCGTGTAGTCCCATAATTCTTGTCTCCCCCTGCGGGGATGGGATTTGGGAAGTATACAGTTTTTTAAAGAATTTCCTGGTAATCAACATTCAGTGTGTTGTGTCAGTGGCGATGGTGTCACTATCCTCCGGGTCGAAAAAAACCTCGATAGTCGTCCGTCTAGATCTAGCGGTGGCCATCGAGAAAAGTTGGGTGTCCATTGATGCCTCGTGTGAAAGTTTAGTCATTTTCCCTCGGATTCTAATCCCTTGCCATCTGTGGGATGTGAATTGCAAGAGCTGGTCTTTCTTATTTTGAATAGTTGCAATAAGGTGATGCGGCTCTTGGGTGGAAGAAGTAGGATGCTGCGACTCTACCTACTGTTCCAGGGCTATTAGTTCGTTGTGGGTGGTCATTTCTTGGTGTTGTCGTAACGCTGCTTTAGCCTTAGAAAATTCCTTGTATTTTTTTGCTAGGAAAATTAGACCATTGTTGAACCATACCAGACGAGAGTCAAAAAGATGTTTCTATTGGCGCCAAAAGTTCCATTCGTGCCTGATCATTTGCAAGAAGGAGGTATCGTTAAGCAGGGAGGTATTTAGTTTGTAGAATTCGGGTCCTTGATCGGGTATTTTCGTCATAGTTAGTACTATACCGCATGTCTTATGGTCCAAACCCGGATGCGGGCTTCGCGGGAGGATCAGTGCCCATCGCAAAACCCCTTCCAGATGGTTGGATAGTAGGATAAGGTTGATTCTGGATTTGGACAAGCGTGCCGGGTCGTTGTCGAGTATGCATGTAAAGACTCGTGCTTGGGGGTGAAGGCGACGAAAGGTATCGAAGAGCGAAAGTGACTCACAGAGGTCAACTACTATTTGTTCGTCCTCCGCCGCCGCAAAGGAAGGTGATTCTTGGGGATTCCATCTGTCCAGCCCTTTGTCGGGCGAAATCTCTTTCTATAACCAGAGGAATGCCTTCCGGGACTTGCATGCCGATCCTCCCCAAAAACTTCCTCCTTTCCCCTACTGTGTTTGGAGAGTAAATACATAGGACACAAAGTAATTCTAGCTTTAGCATGTCCAGGACCGAGGCCCAGCGACCCTCTTCTTCATCCACCACCCAGTAGACTGGTTGAAATCTAGAGTCTTGAGGGACCCAAATTGCTACCCTTGCTGAGCCAGGTCTTGGGGCATGAGCTCTTATGGCAGTGTGAGACCAGATTTGCTTGTGCGCTCTGTTATGCTCTGGGTTGTCTTGCAGACGGGTTTCTTGTATGCAAATTACATCTGGTCATCGCCTGCCTCCAATTCCTTTGAGTTGATCCCAAATGGCTTGGCGCTTTTCGGGTTTGCTTGATGCCAGGCCGTTTACGTTGATGGAGCACAGGTCAAGGTCAGTTGAATCGACACATTTTCGCCACGCTGGGCTCTTACAATATAGTGTTTCTAGGTCATCCATTTCTTCTTATCCTCTTTGGTTCCTTAGATCGTTTCCATTTGAGCGGATGCCCTAGCTTAAGGTCTCGTCCGTCTGGGTGCGTTATAGCGAGTGCCAATGCTTAAGGTCTCATCTGTCTAGGTGCAATATTTTTTTTCATACAATCCGACATAGGCTTCGACATACGTCGTCCTCGGGCCAGAAGTCTCCGACTTTGATTTTTGCGCATTGAAGATCCAGTAAGGTGTTGTGGCTAAACCAACCCAAATTAGAAGATTTATTGGGTTCAAAGAGCAGGTACAGGTCGTTTCGAGCTATTTGTTCGCAGGAGGCTTCAAATCTCAACCCTGCCCTTGCACCCGGAGCGTAGTGTTTGGGAATGAAGGTTGGCATTTTGTTAGTAAACACTCTGCCTCTTTCCATGCGGTTCTCCTCGTGGAGCGAGAACTCCCAGCCATGCAGCGTCACACCCCCGTAATCACCAACCGGGGAGAGGCCCAACTCCCATTTCCCTTCCGCTTTCCTGAGAGGGATTATCACCAGCCCATTCGGTTTGGAAAGAGGTAGCTCAAAGAGGCCCCGTTCTATGAGTTGTCTAACCTTGAGTCTTCGTGAGGTCATCCCCTCCTTTGTTGTTCCTCTTGCGTTATTCGGCCCTGAACGTGAGGGTTCATGCCCGGGTGGATGCCGATCAGATGGCTCTGTCGCTGGAGGCGGGTGAAATCGTCCCCGAGCGACGACCAATATACGTTGAAACGCTTCTGCCCATGTTAAGTGGGGGGGGTGGGCAGAGGTAAGCGCGTTCCTTATGGACGGGTTATTATTAAGGAGCGCCACTAGCTCGACGTAAGATTTATCCCAGTATTCCTCCCCCTCGTGTGGGCAATCCGCTTGCAAATGTTTAAGAATCCAGTCCGCCACAACCTCGACCTTCTGGTCCAAGCTCATTTCCTGCGGGGGGGCGTCGAGATCTGTCGGGTACTTGGAGGACTCCTCCATTTCTACATCAGGCGGGGGGCGGGGGGGTGTATCTACGTCCATCTGTTAAGCCCCAAAGGCATCCGAGCAGAAGTGTGGAGCCAGCTGATCAGGCCATGTGGGGAGTGGGGGCTGTTGCAAATCATATTCCTGTTGTTGGCACTGCCTCCCTTGCTGGGGCGGGGAGGATTGCGGTTGCGGTTGTTGTGCGTGTGTTGGGTGCGGTTCCGGCAGGTGTGGTGACCGGGTCCTTGCCTGCTGTTTCAATCACGTTCCGTGTTGTTTTCCGAGGGCTACATCCCTTCCTTCTTCCCCCGATAGTGCTTTGTGTTCTTCTGATATTGAACGGGCCTGAGGATCCTGTTTGTAATGTTCCTGGTTGCTTATCTCCTTCTCTCTCGCTGCCAAGTTCGAATGAACTGCCGGTGTCTAACCCTGGCTACTTGTCTCCTTCTCTCCTACTGCCAAGTTCGAATGAACTGTCCCTTTTGACTGGTTCTCTCCTACGGAGGGCTCCTTCTGGGTTTCCTGGGCTTCCTTAATCAAATCAGGCCCATCTTTTAGGCAATCAAAGCGGTTTCCCTGATTCCCGGCTGCTTTTTCCGTTTCTGCCAATTCCTTCTGTGGGGGCTCCTTCTTCTTGTTGTTGACTGCTACCCAGGAGCCGTGTTGTTTTTTCAGCTTGGGGAGAGGCTGTAGGTGTGTCTCCAGGGATTTGATGTAGACCCACCCCTCATGGTCAGGGTCAACCGTCCGCCACCTGGTTTCCTCAAAAGGATCCTTTCTCAGATGTTCGGTGGGTTTCGCTGTGCGCGAGGGGTGTCGAGTGCAGGCTGTATCCGTGTATAGGTGCCCGTAGGCCTGACATTTGAAACACCAGGGCCTATGTTTATGGGCAGTGTGGATACGATATAGCTAACCCCCCACCCAAAAGGGAATCACATCATCAATTGAGAAGATATGTTCATCAGCAAGGTTGATGGCCAACATTAAGTAGTCGTCCCTCCGGGCCACATGAGGGGGAAGCGGGTTGATGAAATCGATGACATCATATTTCTCGGCAATGTCCTAGACGAAGGCCGCTTGGATCTCGATCGGAATGTGCCGAAATTCTACCCAGAAATGTTCTCTCATCATTTGTTCTCTTCGTTCCTCTGGGCGTTGTGGCTTCGGGGAGGCCCATGGGTAAATACGAACCTCTGATCTGTCACACCGAAGAGATCTCCAACCATCCATTGTTCTTTTGTCAGCCTCAGATACAAAGAGGATGGTGATGAGAGACGACGAGGCTGGCTGGATGAGGAACAGTTCGCGTGCATTCGCCGGAGATCCTTTGAATGCCGCTAAGCGTTCTCTGATCCACCCAACCTTGTCGTTTGTAGACTTAAAGGCTGCGTCATCATGGAAGGCCAAGTTACTTGCATGATGAGTATAGATGAGGTCCCTCGTTCTAACTGCCTCCTCCGGGAGAGCTCTAACAATGGATGTCTTGCCCCCCTGCTGTACGATCCTGTTTTCTAGGGTAGCCAGGAGGCGGGAGAGAAAGAAGGCCCCTGCTGTTGTCAAGTTCCCTACGGGGATCTTCCATTCCTCCCCCCCCCTCTCACTTAGACCCTCCTTCCTACGCTTGACTGCGAGGGCAGGCTGTTCTTTGACCTTCTCCACCCAGGTTCTGACAGTCGAGCCCTGAGAGGACGAGCACGGTTCAGCTTCGGTGGATGGTGTTATTTCCTTGTCTTTTACCCGGTCCTCCCTTTTGTTAACCTTCATCTGATCTGGGTTCAGATTTCCTATGGGGGCATTATCCCTTTCCCCCATTAGGCGGCCGTGAGCATACTGTCTGACTATCCCTCTATATAATAGCATAGAATCTAGTCTCTTGTGGGCACGCTGGTGGCGAGTCTTCATGCTGTTGTTCACCATCCTGCACCACCGCGCGCCCTGAAGGGTGAGGAGGTAGAAGGGAAGTTCTAAGTCGGGATG
>BFEA01000620.1:555753-562248 GCA_003427395.1 Chara braunii | reverse complement strand
CACACACACACACACACACACACACACACACACACACACACACACACACACACACACACACACATACATTTAGAAATTGTGCTTATATAATGGGCCCTATTCGAATTTGGCTATTTTAATAAATATTTAATGAGCATACGAGCTGATAAGTATATAAATTGAATTATTGCAGTTATTGAATAATGGGTATCTTTAGGGGTAATTTCTATAAAAGCGTTTTTCTTTTGTGTAATGGAGAAGGTAAAGGTGAAACTAATAAAATATCTGCTATCTATCATACCCTTCCGATGGGGTTGTTGGTCCTACCTTTCGGACTGGGAGCGGTTCCTCGGGAAAATGGTGCCCTCAACCCAGCCCGAAGGCCTGAAATTTTTCTGCCCAACCCCACCCCTCTTATGAACTTTGGAGGATAGCTGCCAGTCCTAATTGTTATGGACGACGCATTTTTTCGATCCGGCGGAGGTATTTATTCCAGCATTTGTGCATGAATCGTCCTCTCGCTTCGAGTACATGAGGGTGTGGTGCCTTGGTACTCGATGGAATGCTGAACCAAGGACCACCCAACGACGCTGCTCGTCAACTTTGGCAACGTGATTACGGCGCGGACCGGACTGTTATTCGCTTAGGGTTTCTTGCTTCGTCTATCTCGTCTCGCCCAACTTCTTCCCTTCACGCTATCCTCGGAGTTTTCCCTCTTCCTCTTGCACTGCTCGTGTGGTCTCTTCATTCATACTGAGAGCTTGTGTGAACTCCAGTGACCTTTGTTTTCTTCCCTACTCTTTAGTAGTGCATCAAGGTGTTAGTTCGCAGGAAGTCATGAATGAGGCAGCGGCTTCGTCAAGTGTGGTAAAATGTCTTTGCCCACCTTCCTCCATTGCCCCCATATCCCCTCCTTTCCCTAGCTTGAAAGAAAGCCGTATCCATTTCGACACGATAACTAAGGGTGTTATTTCCCTTGACGAGCCAATTAGGGTAGGAATTGGCGAAAAAACTTTTGGGATCTCGTACTAAAAACCCTACTGTTTCGGCAACACTATGGGGTCGTTCAGTCGAAATGGAAATTCTGTTTATGATGTATTTGTTTTCTCTTTCGGGATATGTGGCTGCCTAACCTGTTCTGCCATATCTATTTCTATCTCTCTCCCCCCATGTTTTTGGCATGTCATTTGTATGTGAGTGAATAGATTGATTAGGAATTGGTGAACCCTTGTTAATATCAACTCCCGTACTACGTGCATTACGAATGGAAGATGCTCACACATCGGTCGCCATAGTTGCCATCTTCGCCATCTTCCTTGCGTTGCTGGCATTCTTCATGGTGATGGAGCTTTCTGCTTTGCATCAGCAAGGTTGCGTGCTGAGCTACTCTTGCAGCAATTCGTCGTCAAGGGCTACGCTGTCTAAATTTTGCCACAAAGAATAGTATAATGGAGGGCTTCTCGTTTGTACTTGTGGCTTTATCCCTTTCTTGTCTTGGCGCGTGGATGTCTTCGTGTGCTATGGCATTGATGATGCTTCACAATTGGGCGCATGGGTGGGAGGTTAGAGAAGGGATCTGTACGGCAAAATATTGGATTTCTCCCATGCTTTTCATAATGGCGGTATTCTTGGCAATCCTCATAATCGGTTTTTTCTGTGCCTGTCGACGAATTTTGTCGTCTACCATCCTTGTAGTATTCTTTCGACCTGCGGGTGATTAGTTTGATGTATTTGCTGTGGAATTTCTAATTCGGGGTAAAGACAGGGTTCCTCTCTTTGCAGGGTACTAGCTATTTGCAAAACGAAGGTCGTGTGTATGGCGCGTTTTTTTCCGGATCTACAGAAAGGGAAGTCATATGTGAGGAGGAAAGGAGTGTTTCTAGGATATGATGTATGGATCGAAGGGCGGTGGGTTCACGAGTTGTGCCAATGAGGAGGAATCTTGTTGGATGCTTGGTGGGTATCGTCGGTAGTACTTGCGGGGATAGGAGGAAGCTTAAAAGGGGCTGTGAGAAGTGAGGGTGGTAGTCGGATGGGTTGGCAATGGCCTGCAATGAAAAGGTTACCGAATGACCTGCATGTGTCATGAAAGCACTCCTATCTAGAGCGCTGTTTCCGCTCCGTCAAGAGTTTGGATCGCGTGCATTTACTCGATTAAATGCTCCTCGCTGTCTAGGGTAATGAGGCGTTTACAATCCCAGTTTTTTGTGGTGGTTGGTGTTTCCTGGTTAGCGGTAAGCCGGGTCATCAGCTATTTATGCGATACTCCTTCGAACTTCGTGCGTGTAACTTGGATAGTTATACCATTTCTTAGAATTGTGATAAATATTGGGTTCCTCTTTTTTGCTCGGTTAATGGGTTAAGTAGCGGTGGTTTTGGATATCGGTGGCAAGCAACGCTTCGGGGATGGCATGATTCATATGGGTCCAAAAGGAGGGATTTGTGGAGAAAAGGGCATGAGTGGTTCTAATGATTGCTAAACGGAGCGGTGAGAGATGGACTTGTAATGGACGCAGATGAGGTTGAATATTACTGAAGAATTGCAGGGATAAATAAAGGATTTAGTGAAGTTCATGTGGAGAATAATCGGTAGTCGGATGGGTTGGTAAGAGAGTGGATTTGGGTTTTGATAAGTAACCAACAATGTCAAGTGCTATGTCTGCGTTCCTACATAGATCACTGTCTTCATTCTTTCGTAATCATTCATCACATGTGTGTTTACACGTCTCATATTCATTCTGGAATAGTTAGATGTGTATATGTGTAATTCTGGTTGGTTAAAATGCATATTTTCTCATATTGGTAAGGTATTTGTGTAATGCCCTAATGCAAGAAGCTTGATTCTCAATAACACCTAAGATGAATGGGTATTGATTTCTAGCCGAAAAATTATGGATATTTTGCCTCGTTAGTACCTCTTTAAATGGGGTGTTAGCTTGATGTTATGAAGCTTTCATAATCCTAGCTTGGCTCATATGAAACAGTGTTTTGTCGCTACGTCTTCCTTATTCTTATGCAATGAGCGTAAATTTGTATGGAAAAATTGACCAATCTTTGTTGATAGCCTCATTTGCTCTTGATTCAACCTCCCGTTTCATTTGTAAACGGCACATGACTCATTCCCATGCGACAAGTATTTCTTGGTTAATAATGGTATCGAATGATTCGAGTTTGTGCAGTGCAACCCCTGGGAAATTTGTTTCGAAACTCCAAAAAACCATTATCTATGGATCGATATTATTTTGGGCAGTTTACTTATTGCGCATCATTGTGTTAAGGGTAGGTTCGCTGCGCCGTGTTGCGCAGTAGAGTACTGTTCGAACAAACCACACACACACACACACACACACACACACACACACACACACACACACATACACACACACACACACACAAATAAAAACAAGTGTGACAATGCATATTTTCATGTTCTAGCAGTACATTCATTCGATTTTGCTTTTTTTTTTTCCTCTTTTTTTCACCACGGAATTATTTTATTTTATTTTTTTTTAAATACTAACGTGCCCCTTGAGACCCCCCCYMCCATCCCTGGGGTTCMACCCCCCCCCCCCCCCAACACCGAGCCTTGGCACGTTCGGACGAAGATCATCCGTACACCCGTACGACCGTCCGTCCGTTCATTTACACGGGCCGTACGGTGATGCATAGTTCTGAATCCGAATCAGAGGGTTATAGCCTCACTGCTTTCTGGTTGTATTCCTCCTCACCACGTGTACGATAGTTGAAGCCTTGGGCTTGAAATCGTTGTGAGCGGCGACTATCGCTGTAGAAAGTGCGAGGCGATTTGGGCCCAATCGTCGGTCACGGAACAACGATCAGTTCATTGAAGGGGAGGGAAAAAAAATATGGAGGGGAATGAGTATCTACAATCATAAAATTTGCATTAACAAACCCTGAACACTGTGCTTCGGAAGGGAACTGATAAGGGTCGACTATCTTGGCAACAACTTCTCGAACGTCCCGCTCACAGACACGTGTCCTGTCCTCGTCGTATAGGAAAGGTCACATGCAGCGAGATTTGAGAAGCTGGCTCCCCGATGGCTCCGCTGACTCGTTCAACATGGCCGATATGCACGCAACCACCATGATTCACAAGACAAGGCAATCAAGTCTCATTAGATCCGGGGATCATCTCCACGTCGGAAATGAGACAGCGCGATGCAATCGTTGTGTCCAATATTCCGCTGCGGTATGAGATTACCCAAGAAACTAATGGAAAAGTTCTGGAAGAAGTTCTTTCAAGCATTTAATAGTAAGTAGATTAAAAGAAGGGGGTGAAGACAAAAATATGTCTTAGATATCATCAACAAAAATCACTTCCGCGCAGAAAGTATTTAACATTTCTTGTTGGGCGACACGAAAACATCTACAAGGGGTACTCGTCCGAGGGGTTAAAACATTCATGGGATCAGGGATCGAGGGAATTGCGTGTTCACCGTCGATAGGAACACAACGAAGTTCCTCACTGCACTCCTCCCTTCGAAGGGAAGATTATCCCGAGAAACAAGTTGGTTGGGATGATGGGAAATGCGGAAATACCTCCGACGAAATCCTTAACAAAATAAAGTGAATCCGCATTCATCCATCGTTAGCGCATCACTTCCACAAAGAGAGGGAGACACATATTTCTTCATTAAGTAACCAACAC
The DNA here is from genome assembly GCA_003427395.1 of Chara braunii. Lineage (NCBI taxonomy): Eukaryota > Viridiplantae > Streptophyta > Charophyceae > Charales > Characeae > Chara > Chara braunii. The sequence goes on along the minus strand of BFEA01000620.1, from coordinate 557,600 downwards.
TTGTCATTGCGCTTCAACGATCATCGATTGACGAGATCTTCACAACCCAAGGACTGGTGGGGACTCTACCTACACATACATTCACCAAGTTGAACACCTTCCACACACACATCCATACAATGTCATAGGATTCCGCTCATTCATTCATGAAGAGAGAGAAGAGACAAAAAAAGAGAGAATATACCATTGTTTAAGATTAAGAGAAAAACTGACATGCCGCCATATAAAACTCCAAAATGTTATTCGCACTATCTAGTAGAGTATTCTCGAGCTATGGCCTCGGGCCATCTAACCAGTTAACATGCCTTTCATGGCTCGAGAACTGGCAGTCCCAGCCGCTGCATGCTCAACGCTTAGGCTCAGCAATCGTCACCCCATCCACTCAACTACTACGTGAATTCGCCCAGATCCTGCAGTCCGTCGCAGGCTCCCAGCCATCGAATGTACAATTCTGGAAGGTTGCAATCGATTCGTCAAGAGTTTCTGTCCTAACTTTCCGAAATGTCGGTCACCACCTCATCTAGCCACTACTTCTATAAGAGTTGGCCGATGTTTTTTTTTTTTTTTTTTTTTTTTTTGTGAGAGAGAGAGAGAGAGAGCAACGCGTTTGCAAAATTTATAGTTGCAAAGAACTTGAAGGGGGAGAGAGGATGCAAAGAGAGAGCAAAGAAGGGAGGAGATGAGAAAGGGGACACCATTCAGAAGAGCCATGTCGATACGCGTGGCGTACTTCATAGCCAATCAGATCGCAACGTGAGGAGTTTAGAGTCTTTTTACACATTGTCGTCTGGTTTCTACGGGGGATCGACAAGACTTTCCTACGAGTAGACGGAGGTGGGAAGTGAGGTTACGAGAGAAAGAGTATAGCAAGACCGAGATTCTATGGAAGAAAAAAGAAAGAAGAGCATGGAAAAGGGGAAGAACATAGTTATAGCTTAGCGCTAATGGTATGAAAACAGTCATTTGGTCAAAATGGACATATGATGTTTTTTAAAGGAAATTAAAATTGAGTTTTTGGGCCGAAATCCAGTCCAGAATTTTGGCTCCTGGGGGTACGGCGTTCCTAGAACGCTGGACCCCCTAGATGTATCTGGTCTCAAGCCATCTAGGGGGTCCGAACCCCCAGGAGTCAAAGCTTTGAACCGGATTCCAGCCCAAAAACTCAATTTTAATTTCGTTAAGAAAATATAATATATCCGTTTTGACGAAATGATTGTTTGAAGAAAGAGGTTGGGGGAGGGAGGAAAAATTGTCCATGGAAGCACGGCGCAGAAAGATGCATGCGCGCAGAATCAGAAAGACACCAAAGCAGTTATAACAAATCCTAGTAAAGTCGCGCCTAAATCTCAAAGTCGAATTGAAATTGCAAAGTTTGAAGGGGGTTCGGTCCTCCAGGAGCCAAAAATTTGGACCTTATTTCGGCCCAAAAACTCAATTTTTATTTCGTTCAAAAAATATAACATATCCGTTATGACGAAATGGTTGTTTGAAGAAAGAGGTTGGGGAAGGGAGCGAAAATTGTCCGTGGAAGCACGGCGCAAAAAGATGCATGCGCACAGAATCAGAAAGGCACCAAAGCAGTTATAACAAATCTCAGTAAAGTCGTGCCTTAATCTCAAAGCCAAATTGAAATTGAAAAGTTTGAAAGAGAATTTTGCGCGAACATTATAAAACACACGAATTCCTACGCCTATTTCCATTCTACCGTTTATCAACAAGACTTGTTTAGGGCTTGCAGGGGTACTTCCACAAATACGTAGGTACAAGGAAAGTATTCGTTGCCAAATTTGCCAATAGGCACCTGTGATTTCTTAATTCAAGAAAAGCTGAACAAAAATAATTTTGAG
>BFEA01000620.1:545753-550753 GCA_003427395.1 Chara braunii | reverse complement strand
TTCAAAAAATATTTTTTTTTTTACGCCCCGAAATAAAGTTAAAACAAAAAGTTAAGAGTGAAACAAAACAAAATAGTGAGTGGGCGAGCACGTTTTGACACCCCCATCTTTGACGATTTTTAATGTTTTTTTGGCTTAGAAGAATGGCTTCAAAATGTATAGGCGTGTAGGTTACATCAAAGAGAACTCACAAAAAAACATTCAGAAAAAAAAACTTTTTTTTAAGCCCCGAAATATTTTTTGGCGGGGGCCGAACCTGGAGGTGTTCGGCCCCGAACGAGACCCCGAACGCCCGAACGTTCGGGGGCCAGCCCGGGGGCCCCCGAACGTTCGGTCAGGTAGCCCAGTATATATATATATAAGTTTGTCACAGCCCCTCGTTTGTTGTCCTCTTCTTTCTCTCTGCCTACGGTTTACCGGGCAGTTCTGTTTGTCACGATATATATATATATATATAGGGTTACCTTACCGATATATATATATATATATATATATCGTCACAAACAGAACTGCCCGGTAAACTGTAGGTAGAGAGAGAGAAGAGGATAACAAATGAGGGGCTGTGACAAACTGTTTCGTTGGAGTTTCACCGAATCATCAGGAGGCTATATATATATATATATATATATACAGGGTTACCTGACTGAACGTTCGGGTGTTCGGGGTCCCGTTCGGGGGCCGAACACCTCCAGGTTCGGACCCTGCCAAAAACATTTTCGGGGCCTAAAGATAAGTTTTTTTTTCTTGAAGTTTTTTTTGTGAGTTCTCTATGATGTAGCCTACACGCCTATCAATTTTGAACTCATTCTGCTTAGCTTAAAAAACATTAAAAATCGTCAAAGATGGGGGTGTCATAACGTGCTCGCCCACTCACTATTTTGTCTTGTTTCACTTTTAACTTTTTGTTTTCACTTTATTTCGGGGCGTTAATAATTTTATTGTTTTTTGAAAAAAAATTAATGAGTTATTGATTATGTAAACTATATATCTGTAAATTTTCAGGGCATTTGTCAATGCGAAAAAATAATTAAAAATCGACAAAGATGTCGGCGTCGAAAAGGTGCAGGGACACTCACTCATTTTATTTATTTATTTTTTTTTTTATTTTTTTTTTTCTATATTCTTCTCTCAACTTCTGTTTCTTTTACCTTCCACTACCTATTCCTAAGACTATCTAGAGGGGACCCCTGCAAGCATAGTTTCCTCTCTCTGTGAAGGGGAGATTTCATGTTGCCCCTTGCCCCTAATGGTTAGGGTATAGGGTTGGGGTCGCCAGTGGGGGTCTGGCTAACACAAAGACCGAGACCTGCCAGTAGTTGTGCCTCCCATAGTGTTTATTTTCTCTATTTGGTTCTTAATTCAAATTTGGTAAAGAATTTGGATACAGTGCCCAGGAAAATGTTGTTTAGTTTATTTTTCTCCACAACATGTGTTTTTTTGGAAGTTTTTGAAAACTTTTTTTTTTTTTTTTTTTTTTTTGGGGTCCAGGTTCGGCCCGAACGACCGAACGCCTTCGGAAGAGGTCCTGTACGTTCGGGCGTTCAGCTCATCCTGAACGCCGGGTTGCCGGCGTTCGGGACGAGACGAATGCCTGAACCCGAATGCCCGAACGTACGGGACCAGTTCGGAAGGTGTTCTGTCGTTCGGGCCGAAAGCGGACAAAAAAAAAAAAAAAAAAAAAGGTTTTCAAAAACTTCCGAAAAAAACATATGTTGTGGAGAAAAATAAACTAAACAACATTTGCCTGGGCACTGTATCCAAATTATTTACCAAATTTGAATTAAAAACCAAATACAAAAAATAAACACTATGATAAAAATAAGAAAAAATAAAAAGAGAATTAAAATGAGTGAGTGTGCCAGCGCCTTTTCGACACCGCCATCTTTGTCAATTTTTAATTATTTTTTGGCATTGACAAATGCCCTGAAAATTTACAGATATATAGTTTACATAATCAATAACTCATTAATGTTTTTTTAAAAAATAATAAATATTTTTAGGCACCGAAATAAAGTGAAAACAAAAGATTTAAAGTGAAAAAAAACGAAATAGTGAGTCGGCAAGCACGTTTTGACACCCCCATCTTTGACGATTTTTAATGTTTTCTTGGCTTAGCAGAATGGCTGAAAATTTATAGGAGTGTAGATTACATCATAGAGAATGCACAAACGGAGGCCCCCGAACGTTCAGTCAGAAAAAAACACTTATTTTTGGGCCCCAAAATGTTTTTTGGCGGGGNGTCCGCGTTCGGCCCAAACGGCCGAACGCATCCCCAAGGGGTCCCATACGTTCGGGCGTTCGGGTTCGGGCGTTCGGCCCGTCCCGAACGCCGGTTACCCTGTATATATATACATACAAACATATACATCCCATAAAAAAAAAATACAACCGAATTGCAAACACTAAAAATGAATAATACAAAACCAATATATATATAAATATATATATATATATATATATATATATATATATATACCTTCGGTTTGTTGTCCTCTTCTTTTATATATATATAAAAATGAATAAAAAAAATAAAAAAATTGAACATAAAATAGTAAAAACACAAGATATGTTCAAATGTGTTGGCACATTGGCAGGGTACCGACAGGAAAACGGATGGTTCCAGAATAGAACATGAAAAAAACAAAACCCAAAAAAGAAAAAAAAAAAAAAAAAAAAAAAAAAAACACGAACTCCAAGAAATCCAGGGTGTCGTTCGGGGCCCGAAAACATCCAGGTTCAGCCCCCGCCGGAATTTATTTCGGGCCCTAAATAAACCTTTTATTTATTTTAGTTTTTTTTACTAAATGGTTTCATGTGTGTTGCCTTTGATGTAATCTATATGAGAATTGTTATTGTTTTTTGAAATAGTCAGGGAATTTTCGAATGCCATAAAGAAAAAAAAAATTGGCAAATATGGCAATGTCGAGAAGGTGCCGGTACACTAACTCATTGTATATTGTTTTTTTGGTTGTTTTTTTTGCATTTTTGCCTTAGTTTTACCATAGTATTTATTTTCGTCACGCAAATGTTATTTAGTATATTTTTATGAAGGACATTTTTTGTTTTTGGAACGCAAACCGGCCTGTCCCGAACGCAAACCTGCATATAAATATATATATATATATATATATATATATATATATATATATATATATATATATATATATATATATATATATATGGCCAAGGTTACCAGCCCATACATACGGAGGCCCCCAGGCGGACCTCCGTACGTTGGGGCGTTCGGGGTCCCATTTGGGGGCTGAACCTGAAGGGGTTCGGCCCCCGCCAAAAATTATTTTGGCACCTAAAAATAACTTTTTTTTTCTGAATTTTGTTTGTAAGTTCTTTATGATGTTAGGTTCAATGGTTCATGCCTTGAAATTTTGAAGTCATTTTGCTTACCCAAAACAAAATGCAAAATCTCCAAAGATGGCGGTGTCAAAACATGCTCCCCCACTCACAATTTTGTTTTTTTTCACTTTTCACTTTTTGTTTTCACTTTATGTCGGGGTCTAAACAATTTTATTAACATTTCAAACCTCTGTCATAAGTTTTTTATTATCTGAAGTACACATATATAAATTTTCAGGGCATTTGGATATGTGAAAACAAAATGAAAAATAGCCAAAGATGGCGGTGTCAAAAACGGGCTTGCACACTCACTAATTTTAATTCTTTAATTTGTCTTTTTTTTTTCTTTTTTTTTTTCTTAGTATTTTTTTTCCGTATTTTTTTTTTTTTTCAAATTTGGTAAGGAATTTGGATGTAATGCTCAGGCAAATGTTGTTTATTGTATCGTTTTGCATAACATATTGCTTTTGCCGATTTTTCTCAGCTTTGTTTTTGTTTTGTGTTTTTTTTTTTTTGGTCTGCGTTTGGCCCGAACGACCGAACGCATCCCCAAGGGGTCCCGTATGTTCGGGCGTTCGGCCCGTTCCGAATGCCAGTCACCTTGTATATGGCTGTAGAGCATGGAACGCTCTACAACCCCCTTTTTCTTTTTTGTCCTTTTTTGGGGGGGGGTTCGGCGATTCGTGCGATCGTACAACAAGCCCACGGTTGGTCATAATTTCTTATTGGCCGTGTTTGATACGATGACCCGCAACCCACACACCGCCACGGTGACTGACGGTGACTCTATAGGGGCGCACATTTGCTCGTTCCCATCATTGTGCTGAACACAACGTTTAAGGCAGCCTTGCGGGCATTTTGCAATAATTTTGGCAGCCCTGGCCCCCAATTGAGACTAAAGATGGAAAAGTTTGTGGTTACAGGCCGCCGACACCCCAAGTCCTAGCTGGTCCAGATGTAGTCTAAGAGGCATTGTTCGGGCAATAGTTTAGAAAGGGAAAGAATCGTGCCTTGCGTCCCCCATTTAGGTCACTTAGAGCCTTGGTCCCGGAACGTCGAGGCTGGTTCCGGAACCGATGAATCCCCCACGGTCATGACCGCGGGGTCAAACTCAGATTGGCAGATTGCGGTCGGGATCCCCACCGCAAGCCATGGCCTCTGCGGTTGGGCGCGGCCAAGAATTTCACATATTTTTCCAAAAAAGTCTAATGAACCAAAAACAAAAACAAAAAATATGAGGTAACCGTTGTAGGGTTTGAAAATACCTACAACCCTTTTTGGATTAAGAAGTGTTCGATTTTTTTTTAATTAAAAAAAAATAGAAAACGAAAAACAAGTCATTAAAATCAAAAGAAATGTAATAAAAAAGGGATTTTTTTATTTTTCGTGTGTGTGCATCACAGTGCGTGTGTGTGTGTGTGTGTGTGTGTGTGCATGTGTGTGTGTGCGTGTGTGTGTATGCATGTGCGGGGGGGAAGGGTGACCCCTTCCCCACCAATCAATCAATCAATCAATCAATCAAAACAAAGAAAAAGTAAAAAAAAATCAACAGCGGGTTCCACCCGCGTGTGTGTGTGTGTGTGTGTGTGTGCAGGGGGGAAGGGTGACGCCTTCCCCACCAATCAATCAATCAATCAATCAATCAA
>BFEA01000620.1:403846-415011 GCA_003427395.1 Chara braunii | reverse complement strand
AGGAAGCGATTCATCCCTTCCATCGTCACAGGGAGCTCCTCATATCGGATGATTCGGTGGAAGCGGGGGAAATGATCGCCACTGCGGGGGAGGGAGGCGAGGTAGCCGCGATAGAAGGAGGAGAGGGTACGGAAAAGCGCCGCTCGAAAGATCTCGAAGTGGCGGCAAGCGGGGATTGTCCCCGTGGCGATGCAATAAACTTCTACCACGTTGCATTGCTCCTATGTAGCACTGAACAGCACAAGATGTCAGCAGAACGTGGGAGCGGCGGACTGAAGGGAGGCGTGGGGGTGGACGGTGGCGAGTAGACGGGTAGAGTAGAAGTCGCGGTAGAGATGGGGATGGAAAGGATGGGAAGGGAAGGTGACGGGGGTACGAATCCGAGGGTGAGAAAATCAAGGGGTCGGCGGGGCAGCGTCCGAGGTCGAAGGCCTATCGCCCGCATTGGTACGTGGGCAGACTGGGGGACGGGTGGGGTTGGAGGAGGAGGGGGATCGGCGCCGTCTCTGTCGCCGGGTACTTGAGGTGGAGGCTGCAGGGTCGCCATCTTCGGGCCTCGGCGGCTCTGGATCCCTGGTCGGATCGCTACCGATGCGCAGGCTAGCCTCGCTAGCGAACTGACGCTTTCCGGAGGCAATCTCTTCGTGCTTTCGCGCCGCTTCCAGATCTTTCGCCTCCGTTCCCGTACGCGTCGCTTCCTCCGGCGGGGCTTCCCACTCGGACCCGGTTCCTTCTTCTTCCTCTTCACTCAGCTCGCCCTCACTATGTTCAATATAGCTTCCCTCCTCCGATGTCTCCTTGTCGTCGTTTTCTTCTTCGTGTGTCGTTGTCGTCAATCACCACTTCTTCTGCCCTCGGGTAGAAGGCGTAAGGGATGATCTCGTACGGCTTCAGATACTCCTGCCGCGATGGTAGCGTATCCTCATCCCTAGGTTCCTCCAAGCACGAAGTCCACTGAAGGTACGGATYCAAGGATCGCTCGAAAATGTACGGAGCAAGACTGTTGTCGCTCTKAAAGTAGATGTCGGGCGAGAGATCGTCCGCCAATTGCACGATCAGTGCGATGAGCTCCTGTGCAATCAACTGATGGCGACCCGGTCGTACCGATCCAAAGAGGAATCCCATAAGATCTCCTTCCGCGTTAGTCCTCCAACCCTGTATGATCAGCAGCTCCGGATTCTCGATCCATGTGGGGTGCTCAATAGTGCCCGTCCACTTCACTTGTACTCGGGTCAGGCAGAAGGACAACTCCTCAAAAGTCTCGCGCCACAGCCGCCAATGTCCAGGATGGATAAGAGGGACCGAAAGAGGTTCGAATGAGAAGGAGAGAGAAGGGTGGAGATCGGATTGCCAGAAGGTGGGGAAGAGAGAGGGGAAAGCAAAGATAGAGAGAGGGGCGAGAAAATTGGCATGGTTCATTGGGGATGGGGGAAGGGAACGAGGGTTGGGATCTCAACTGGCCAATCGCGCGGTGATCGGCGAATGCCGTCAATGTCCGATGCAAAGATCAGGATGATGTTATACCCCTCCCGGGTGAGGACGTGCTGCCACACGTTGGACACTTGCTCCGTCCACTCGCGCAGCGAGCGCGCAGCGAGCGCGCAGCGAGGCCACGATCGCGGTATGCCGCAGCGGATTGACCGAGCTGATGTCGCCGGTGAATGGCGCCACTATGGTGACGTGGCTCGTTCTGGGACCCGCTCGCCGATGAACTGCAGTAACCTCCGCGAACACTATCGTGTGAGGGCTTCCTTCTATCCGAAACGCGGCGGCGGCACAGATACCTTCGTCGCAAAAGAATCGCATCAAACGGCTTAGATTCGTATTGAGCCGAGGGTGACAAACTTGTCGGATCTCTGAGATGTGGCCACGTGGCTGCCGCAGCTGTGCGTCGAGAACCCGCTCCGTGATGAAACTCATGGTGAGGTCGGAGAGGAGGACGAGGGACAAGAGGGAGAAAGAGGAGAGAGGGTTAGATCGTCGTCGTTTTCCTCGCTTTCCGAGGAAGAAGAGAGAGGAAAATCGGAAGGAGAAAGGAGACGGAGGTAGGAGGTATGTCTGACGATGGGGACGGAGCTATGGCTAGCGCTAGCCTCAGGCGTGACGCGCACCGTGTTGGCGGCGTTGGGCCCGAGTTCGACAACGCGAAAACCGCCAGAGAACTTGGGAGCGAGTTTCCGATCGCGTGCACATTTATGTACCTGCACTAGGTCCCCCAATTTATACTGGTACTGGGGCCCAGCATTTTCGTTCCAGGCCTCGTAGATACGGACCTGTCTACCGTGGGCCAGCTCGGTCATCCTTTGTCTTTTTCGGGCTAGCTTCGGAATGGCTCGTTCCATCAAATCGGTGTACCTTTTGGCCTTGGCCTTGAGGGCCGCACGTGTGTCTCTACCCCCTGCTTCGACAATTTCCGAGTTACCCCGACAATCGACACAGGGGAGGCTATTAGTTCGAAGCTGGAAGGGGGTGAACCCCGTAGACTCATGAGGGGTGGCCCGGTGGATCCCAACGATCAAATATACGATCTCGGGCCAAGGACGCGTGTCGTGTGCCGCTAAGTTTCTGCGAAGGGCGGTTTTAATCATACGGTTGGCATTCTCGGCCAACCCGTTCGACCGGGATACGTGGGGTGCCGTATGTCGGAGCGTGACGCCCCTTCATGCAAGCAGTTCCTCTACCTCACCTTTGAATTCCGACCCATTGTCATTTAGAATTTCTTCCGTATCTAGATGGGTATGGAGGAATCGTTCGATGTATGTGGCTATTTGGGCGGCCTTTCGGGTCTTACAAGGATAGACTTCAATGTATTTGGAAAAATGGTCAATTAAAACTAACAGGATGGAATATTCACAGCGGTTTGGGCCAGGTGGTACGTCAATATCTGTCGTGTCCATACTGACTCGCTGGAAAGGACGCTCTACTTCCACTGGCACGATCGTGTTTGGTCCCCGTATAGGGGCGCGATCAGCGGCACAGACCAGACAGTTAGCGACAATGTATTTGACATCATGTCGTATACTGGACCAGAACCATCGATTCTGGTCTACAGTTGCCTCTGTGACACGTATCGCTAAATGAGCGGTCTGTTCCTCGTGAGCAGATCGGAGCCAATCGTATCTTTGGAAGGGATAGGGAACTGTCATCCATGAACCCGATCCGTCAGTTTTACGCTTTTCCAAATGACCGTTGATCCATCGATAGTCCCGAGATCTCTCGGTCGCCCTACGTCTGTCGTGTTTGGTGAGGTGGCCCAATGATAATCCCGCTAATTTCGCCAATAAAATTTTATCCGTCCAGACTTCCGCCCGTCGATATTTTTTGTCATATTCAGGACCGTCCGTACGGGCGGCCTCGAATCGAACCTCTGTGGGGAGTTTGTTCGTTCTACACAGGGGGCACCTCCATTCCTTGCTACTCGTTCGATATCGAACGCAGGCTCCGTGCGCACGATTGACACACGTGGCACATTCCACCCAATCGACAAATCCGGTCTTGAAGGGATGACAGTCGACCCCGTAAACCTGTGCAATATAGGTGCAAAAATAGCAGAATTTATCGGGGAGGGTGCTGAAGAAAGTTGAGGAAGTACGAGGGGCAGAATTAGTAGGAGAAGAAGGGGTTGTGGAGGCAAGTGGGGTAGTCATGGTGGCAGAGGAGGAGGGGATGCAGGGAGAGCAGAACATAACAATTAGTCCTCGTGTCACTTACTGCTTCGATAAGATCTCCACTTGGTCGTACCGAGGTCCGATCTCCTGTTCGGGTTCGTTCCACGGAATTACCTCCTCACCCTTTGGAACCTTTTCAGGCCGGTGCAGTCGTGTCGGTCCGTCCGCATTCCCGTGTCTCTCGTGCTTTCGATGACGAATGTCAAAGTCCATGCTCTGCAGCACCGTTGCCCATCGCTCGATCATGCCCGAGTAATCCTTCGACTTCTTCAGAGCCAACAGGGGCTCATGATCAGTCACCAGGGTGAATTTTCGCCCGTACAGGTAAGCACGGAAGTGACTGATTCCCCAGAGAGCCGCATAGTATTCACCCGTTGGAGCGGCGTAAAATCGCTTGCAGACGAGCACTGATTTGGATGCATACTCCACTACACTCTCGAGTCCGCTCGGTCCGACCTGGGCAAGGATCGCCGAAATCGCCTCTAGCTGCCAGTCGGTGATGAGAACAAAAGGTTTTTCGGGATCCGGTCTTATAAGGACCGGAGCTGAAATGAGAGCAGCCTTGGTTTGGAAAACGCTTGATCGCACTCCGGCGTCCAGATCAACGGCTGATCCTTGCGCAGGAGATTTGTGAGGGGTCCCGCAATCGCCGCGAAGCCCTTGATAAATCTTCGGTAATACGGGGCTAGGCCCAGAAAGGCTCGAACTTGCGTGATAGTGGAAGGTACTGGCGCATCCCTGACAGCTGCCACCTTCTGCGGCTCCGGTTGGAGTCCCTTGTCTGTCACCACGTGCCCTAGGAAAGAAATGGTGGTGAGGAAAAACTGACACTTCTCAAGCGCCACTTTGAAACCTTCATCTCGTAGTGCATGCAGTGCCCATTCGATGTGTTGCACGTGTCCCTCATAGGAGCTCGAACACACCAAGATGTCATCCATGTACACAATCACGCAGTAGTTGATGATGCTCTACGCCAGGCAAGTCTTCCGCACGAAATTATGAAAAGCCATGTTCATGGCCCGCTGAAAAGTCGCAGGGGCGTTGCAGATACCCATCGGGCATCGAATCCATTGTCACGTACCTTCGAAAAGCACAAATGCCGTTTTCGGACGATCTTCTTTTCGGACAAGAAGATGATGGAATCCATGGCGAACATCAAACTTGCTGAAAAATCGCGCACTCCCAATCGCATCCAATAACTCATCAATCCGGGGGAGGGGATACACATATTTGATCGTGATATCATTCAGCTTTCGATAATCAATGCAAATGCGAATCCCCCCTGCCTTCTTGGGTACTATCACTACAGGAAAAGACCATGGTCCTACAGCGGGTTCGATCCATCCATTAGCTTCGAACTCCTTAATCCGTTGAAAGGCGGCCGATCGTTAAGCTGGCGAGTATCGGTAGGGAGCGCAGCTAATGGGCAGATGATCTCCCATGAGAATGGCATATTCAATTACATTAGTTAACCCAATATCATTGGCATGCACGCTCAACACTTCTGCGTAACCATTCAATACACAGATTAACGACTTCCGAAGTTCCGCGGGAACATGACTCGGGAGGGGATCGTCGATTCCCCGGACATATTAAGGGGCATATCGATCCAATCAACCGGCCGTTCCCGCCGCTCATGGATACTAGAGAAAACGGAACTACTGGTGCGAACAGAAAAGACAATTGCTATCATCTGGGACTCAGCGGGGCTGATCATCTCCGTTTCTTTAGTTCCAGCATTAGTCTCTGAACCAACCGAAGTTCGTTCCACAGTTAGCCCAATTAGATCCGTCATTTCTTGCATCAGATTAGGTACATCATTTACCGGTGCTTCTGCCTCTTGTTTAATCAAGGCAATGGTGGCTCCTGTCGTTAGTAATGATCGAGGTGGAAAAACAAAAACGTCCAAATACTATTCTGTTTGCTGATAACGCGTTCGTAAGGAAAGAGCTCCCTCGTACAAGGTGCGAGGGGGTTCCAAATCATCAGCCAGATCGGAAACTTGTAATATGGGTTCCTCGAGGAGGACAGAAGGACTGCTTTGGGTTGTTAGAGGCGTGAATGCACTGTCTTCAGAATTCACGTGGAAGCTTCGAGCGGTGTCGGGGCACAATCGAAATTCTTCGGGGGTTTCATGTTCAAAAAGTTCAACTAGATGCTTTTATTCCTCTTTGCTGAGCATCTCTTCTTCGTATTCTCGTTCCCTGATTCCATCCCCGAGGCGTGAGGGGGAGCACTCCTCGGGATCAATGCATCGAATCATCCCTATTTGGGCCGGGCTAGGGATCCGCTTTATCGTTCGGGTGGAAACTCGCAAAGGAACAGTTTGAGGTTTTCCCCCGGTTTGTGTGAGTACCAGTTGTCTCGAATCGAAATGCAGACGTGCGCCCACCGCCATTGCCCAAGGTATTCCTAACAACACAGAGTAAGAACGTACATCTATTACGAGTGCGTTAACGAGGACGTGTACTCGCCCGACCTTTATCGCCACGTTCTCGATAATGCCGACAATGTTCATTGCTTCCTCATCAGCAGAGACATAGTTGTGTTTGCCATATTGAGGAAGAATGGATCCAAGTCGTTCCGTCTTTTTAACAGTCTCCAATGATATGGCCACTGCAGAATACCCTGTGTCGATTAGGGCATTAAACGGTTTACCCAAAACTTCACAGTCACATTCCGCACTTTTCCATAGTACTGGCCGAACTCGTACGACGTGATCCTTTTCTGCTAAAGAGATCGCTGCTATTCGTGCGGCTTCGGGTTCTTTCGTGTCAGGCTCGGGAGGTGTAGTCTTCTCGTTTCCGTCCTTCTTCTTCAACATCCGTCGTATGCGCTGATAGGTGAAGCGCTTTTGATTTTTCTCGCAATGTTGTAGAAGTTTATCGTTCGCTGCTTCAGATATGGTAAGCAGATGTCCTGCTGGGATAGGTACACGAATATCTAATTGCTTGAGCGTTTTCAATACATCAATATCTCCTGTCCGAAACTGTGGTCCAAGATTGGACTCACGATCGACCCACTCGAGATCATCTTGGGCCGATCGGCTCGCTCCGATCATTCCGGCAAGATGGAGATACTTGAGGGGATCGACCACGTCAGCAGCGTCAAAGGAAGAAGCTCCTGAGGTCGACGCTATTATCGCTGAAGAGGAAGGTTGTTTTGGAGCATACGCTATGAGCTCTCCTCCCTGGTCCGTGTCCATCAGAGCGGTCACTCGTCCTTGATTAAGGGCGACAGGGGCCGCAGCAGGGGGAGGCTGATTACATTTCGGTTGCGGACAGTCTCGGGCAAAATGTCCGGGCTGTTTGCAGTTGAAACACTCGATCTTTCCCGCCGGATTAGCTAGATGGGGATACTGAGGGGCGAATCCTGGAGCAGGCGGAGCAGGTAAGAGCGGAAACGATGCAGGGGCAGGCCGAGCAGGAGCTGGATTAGGCTTAATGAGCCTGCTCATTATTTGTTCCATTAGTTCCATATGAGCGGCCTGCATTTGGATCAGGTTGCCCATCCATTCGGACTGCTTAGTAGTAGCCGTGTGGATCATTTGGGCAAGCTGTAGATTGGTTACGGCCGGCGAGAGGGGCTCAAATGAAGTTCCGCTTCTAACGGCTGCAATCCATTGATTCACCGGGGGAGAGGGAGGAGAAACAGTTGGGATATTGGAAACGATCCCGCCGGGAAGGTCATGGTCGGGGCGGGGATAAAACCGTTCGACCGCTGGTAGCCATGATCGCCTTTTGGCCGTTACATCCCGTATGGTATCTGTAATGTCCTCGCCTCCCTGGCTGACATATTTTTTTGCATCAACCAAGTCTAGCTCCAACGCTTTAGTGATGATAGCCGATAACTGGTGTGTTTTCGGCGGAACTTTTTTCTACAATATCCCTTTCAGTGTCGGACTTCGTAGGTGATCGATGAACAAATCTCGAGCGGATTTCTCATCCCGCCCGGATCTGTCCAACGTGGTTTGAAACCGATCGACGAAATCGGGCAACAACTCCCCTGGTCCTTGGGGTCGATTTTTTAGCACGTACCAGGCGGCATCTTCACTGACTGTATCGAATCGAGCCAAAAAGGTTGTCTTGAAAGTAGCCCAATCTACTCATCTATGTTTCCTAAACCAGTCATGTGACGTGTTGCGGCGTAGCAATGTCAGAACGCGGGGGAGATCGGCGGCGCTGTAGTTCTGAGCTTCGACAGCTTCCAGCCAAGCCTCGGGATGAGTATGGTTAGGGAAGAAGGGGAAGGGGGCAGGGATGTTAACGATCACCCTAGTACCATCCACCATTGGTATTGCATGTGCAGCCGCACTAAACTGAGACCGGGTTACTGGGCGATCCCGACGACTTAGTTGAGGGTCTCTCCTACCTCTCGCCAGTTCGACTTACTATCATCAGAACCGACACGTGTCGGCTCCGATACCAACCTCACGCCCTGTCCTGTCTTCCGTTCGGAGTGTTAGGGAGGCAGAAAGAGGCCCAGAAAAACAGCAAGATGGGGTGTGCCAGGGATTTTTGGAAATTGAGTGTGGGGACACAGATGGAACTGAAATCCCCCGTGTAGGTACGATGTAGCAAGTCGATTAATTTCGCGCATCCGGAATGCGCGCGCGATCATGGCGCGAAAACAGAAAGATTCAAATTCAATCCAAAAAGTATTGTCGTGCCTCCCACCGGGCTACAGCCCGTCGTTTAGAACAGAAAGGCTTGGGCACGCTTCGCGTGTCCCGTTTTCGTATCAAGTCTCGTCGTCGTTCGCTGGTTAGTTCCGAGTCTGATGTGGAGGGTCTCAGTCGCGTGGCTCTTTCTTTATGCTCCTCTTCACTCCGCACACGGTAGTGGAAACCCCTGGACTCGTAGCACTCAAAACGATGACATTTAGTGCACAAAGTGCGCGGCCAGTGGGGTTCTACTGCCGTCCACGAAATGACGATCAACTCGTTAAATGGCAACAATACCGAGTAAGGTGGGAAGTGCGTATCGATAATAAAAAACCCGGCGTCTACGAACCCAGAACAGCGGTTGGCCGGAGGGAAGTAATACTGCCCGCCGATTTGTGCAACAGCTTCTCGTACGTCCCACTCACATACACGTGTCCTTTCCTCACTTTAAGGAAAAGGTCGCGTTGGGATGGGAGATACGGAAGGTTTGCGCCCAATCGAAGGGTACTTGTCAGTCCACATGTCAATCAATCACAAAATATCATGAGACGTCATTAAGAACAAAAGCGATTCGCGCGTCCCTCAATCAATCTTTTTGACACAAGAGCGACAGCAAACACACATCCACTTGATCATGCATATGAGTAAGGGACCGATCTGCGACTCAGTTCAACACAACGTTGGTCCCTCGCGCCTTATTTCTCAAGGCCGCCCGGTGGCTTGGCTGCTGATGTCATGCAGCATAAGGCAAATGGCATGCGTAGTGCATTCGGAACCACAGATCTAAACACTCTTACATTCTCGAACAAAATCCCGGCGACAATCATCTAATCAATACGAAAGGAGTCACACATTTTCATACGTGCCTTCACTGTGGAAGGTGCGAAAATGAGACATGCACAGGAAAAGATGGATTGCATTGCACAGTACACACGCATCCACCGTTCACAAGACAAGACGACAGGGTCCTTTCGTAGGAGGATTACCCAGGAAACTAATGGAAGAGCTCCGGAAGAAGTTCTTTCACACAGAAACATGATGCCGACTCATTCCCGTTCAAGAGAGGGACAATCATTCAGACGCATCGTCTTTCGAGAAGAAAGAGAGAGAGAGAGAGAGAGTCGAGGGAAAGAAAGTCCAAAATAGAAGATGACAAGGTCCAGGAAGAGAAAAGTTCGGCGTCATCGCCGTACACTTACGCCAAAGATAACAATCCGTAACAAAGGCGCATTCGTCGTTAATTCCAATATGGCCCCGGACCAATCAACTCAACATCGATCCTCACACCTGCACCGACGATCCCGGTCGTCGCGTGCTAACTCCCACCACTGCGATCGTAACCCCGTTGTCGTAAACTCGATACGGTTCACCCAGATCCCACAGTCCGTCGTGGCGATCCAGTGCGCAACCGGCCAGTCTATCGTCAGCCCGACAGGACTTTCCGACTCGCTTCAAACACTCTGCCTAGCCACTGCTTCCCTGAAGTTGGCTCGAGAGGAAGAATGAAAAACAGTTACGGGAAGAGAGAAAAAGGACGGAGAAGGGAAGGGAGGCGCGGGAGGGAGCGATGCGGGAGACAGAGAGGAGGAAGCTTTTGCATGCATGGTGCTGTCAACAAAAAAAGAAAAAGGCACCAAAACAGTTACAGCTTGCTTCTATCCTAATTCAAAATTGAAATCACCATATCCGCGCGCGAAAAAGCGACGCGGGAAAAGAAAATCCTACGCCTATTCGTATTCACGCAAAATTCCGAGAGTTTTCCCTGATGCACCCAAGAACATTCACACACCCAAAAAAGACACGTCGAAGTTCCGCTTATCCCGGAATTCCCAACTACCGTGCCCAATTCCCAGTGCGCTCTCTAAGGTGCACGTAAATTCTCATGTATTTCCCGACTTTGCAAGAAGAAAAACAGAACTCAGCAGTCCAAAAAGCTCTCAAAAAGGAAAATACGGCACCCGAAAGCAAGCACTCAAAACGGGGTTTTCCTAGGGTTGCTATGATACAAGCAAAAGAAAGGGTACGAAAGATGGCACGGGGTCGGGAAGTGGTTCGTCACAGACGTGCGGCAGGTGGCATTCATACTAACGACGGTGGAAACGGGCATTTGCAGTGGCGCAGTGGAGTCGTCGTAAGTCTTCAACGAATTTGTGCGCGCCCCGCGAAGGTTCACTTTTCAATTGAACAGTGCACATGCCATTACTGCACATATTTGTGGCTAAGCCACAAGCGCAGTCCCGGACGGTTGAAAACGTACTGTAAACCACGAGTACCTTTCCCTGGTTGAAAAAAAAATAATGCGCTGGGGAACGGTACAGCCGGACCCAAATGGCTGGTCGCGCCAGCCTGAAAACGGGCAGTGCCAGTTTGTTTTTTTTTGGCGCGCAGGGCATTTTCAGGCTCGGTAACGATAGCTGAGAAAGGTAGCGGTGGTTTAAACCACCAGTACTTGACCCAACTATGGGCCGCGGGCGTGTGCCGTTAACGTTCTGCATTTGGGGGGGGTCGTTCACGTGAGCGGCCGGTTGGTGAGAATTGTGACGTAGAAACCATAAAAAAAAATAAAGGGGCAAGTGCATTTGTGGCACAAAATAGTTTCGAAAGGGCAAAAAAAACATCTGTGGGCATCTTCATCGGGGCCCGACTTCGAAAAGGCAAGCGAAACATGGGAGTGCAATAACATCGAGGCCGAAGTCCGATATGAGCGGTTGTGGCAGTTTTAAATGGGTGGCTGTGTTGCAGGCACGGTACCGGTCTGGATACCGGTCTGTCCCAACTACGTTGCCACTTGTACGCACCCTCGTACGAGTATGGACTCGTACTCTTGTACTCAT
>BFEA01000620.1:349800-379968 GCA_003427395.1 Chara braunii | reverse complement strand
TCATCTTTTAGGATTCGTCCTAAAAGGTCTCCCGCGGCTGGTTTTCATATGCGTATACGCAGCCGCGTCCCCAATGTCCATCCATTCCTGCCAACATCCGTCCAATCCCCGCCAACGGCTACCGTTCGTGGGCGATGTCCAACCACTGACCCGACGGACTGCTTCTGCACCAGCAACTCCATGTCTACGGTGCCATGCGTGCGACGCAATGAGTCCGTGAAACACGGGAATCCTAAATTTTTCAGTAGGTCGGGGGCTACTGGAAAATTTAGGATGATTTTGCCTGCGGAATCCTAAATCCTTCAGGACTCGTCCTAACGCTGTTTTCACATTTTCGATCTAAAAATTGGATTTAGGATTGCGTGCAACCAAGACGCAATCCTAAAAGCAGGCACTTTTAGGAGTGTCTAACGAGACCCCTACTATCCCATCCCTCTTCTGCTTCTTCTGACGTGACTTCGGCTGACTTATGTTGGTATGAGGCACATTCGCGTATTCTGACTATCGCGAATGTTGCATGCACAGACCAAATATTGCTTGGATACATTCTTCAATGTCTCAGTGTGAGTATGCCCGTTGGAGCAGATCACGGAACACACCGTGCCTCCCTGGCAGGGGACTAAAAGATAACAAAAGAAGAAAAACAAAATGAAACTTTTAGTAGAATGATTCATTTCTTACTCTACCAACTTTTTGAGGGCCTCTCAGACTGCTATCCCTGTTCAATTTTTTTTTTTTTTTTTTTTTTTTTTTTTTTCCTTCTGTTTTCTCACCTCTTTTCAAGGCGACCGGGTGTTGACTGCCCTACCCATCAGCAGCCTGGCGAGTTAACGGGCAAGCCCGCGGCCGATAGCCGGGCCAAGTACTGATGGCTTAAGTAAAAAAGGAAACGCCTACACCTAAGACTGGGGAGCACGAGCCTTAGGGGCTCGTTAGACACTCCTCGGGCCGTCGTCGGGGCCCGAGGGGTTTTCCTTTGGGTCACCCGAGAGAATTTCCGTCGTCGTTCCACTCATCCTTGGGACGGTCTTCCAAGAAGGATTCCTACGGAAGGCCCACAGCCAGTCGCATAATATTATTGCCGACCACACGTCACCTCAGGGTGGGTTAGGGTCGTTGGTCCATGGGCTCCTGTCCTGTGGACGGGCGTGGTCCAGCTTTGAGTGGAGGGAAAATTTGAATCTCGCGGCGACCCACAAAAAAAAAAAAAAAAAAAACCGCACGAACATCCCGGTTCGAAATTCAAAATTTGAATGACGCTGTTGGGGTGAGGCCCGTGAGGGCAGTTCGTCGTGTGGCTGCGGTGGGCCGGCGGCTGGTGGAGGACGTCGGAAAGGAAGATCCTTCCACTGCGCGGTGGGGGGGTTGGCGTGAGTACTGCGTGTGGCCAGGCAAGGAAGACGTCCCGACTCCCGCATGAAGACGCCATCGCGGTTGTGCGGAGAGTAGCGAAGTGCGTCGCATAGGTAGCTTCAGTGGCCTTGGTTGCGTGATCACCGTCCATCTCCAGTGGTGCGGTTGCTAGTGCGGTGGAACTTCGGCGAAGTCTGTCGCCATCGTTGACGATGATGTCTTCGGCACGTTTGGTGGCGATGGAGGGCGGTGGCACCGTGGCAGTGATGAGCGTGGGAAGCTGATGACGGCGGAGAGGACAGCAGTGGCAGCGGCCATTACCGCGGTCCTCTTCCGTTGTCAGGTGGAGAGGACGGTGGGGAGAATGAAAACGCAGATCCGCGCGCAGAGGAGGAAGGCGATGCAGTGTATGGTGGTGGAAAGGTTGGACACCGCCGCTATCTGCGATGTCGTCCTTCAGGTGTGTTGTGCCTTGGTTTGCGGAGTTATTCCCAGAGTGACACACACACACACACACACACACACACACACACACACACACACACACACACACACACACATAATTCCGGGGAATCGGCGTAGAATGGCGGGCAGTGACCTTGGGAAGGGACAGCGCCTTCGTAATGGTGGAATGTTTATGGACCGGGATGCAGTTTAACCGAGGGCCTAGGAATGACCTATAATCCAATTTCGAAGTAATTGGAGTCTGGGACCTTGTACCTACCCGAAATTGGTTGGCACTTGCTGGGAGTAGGAATAGCACAGGGTCACGAACTAGCCCCGGTCTTTCGGAGGGTCGCCCGGGTGTTGACGCGGATAGGGCAATCGATCAGGGGAAGAAGGAACGTGGGCTTACGGACCAAGGTGGAAGTGGGGAGCTGACGGGGGTTCAGCGCACCGGCGACCCCGCTAAGATGTCGGGTGCCCCGGTTCATGATAGACCTCATCTTCAGGAGCCTTCCGAGGGCGCAAGATCTGGCGGACTGAGTAATAGTCTGGATAGATCACTTCCCACCTCAAGCCATCAGGATGTTTTATGACATCTCCGTGGAGCATGGGCCGTTCCAGGGAAACCAGGCCCAGGAGTTACTGGAGGTTATCAATATTCTGATATTTGGGTTGTCATGGTTAGCCTGTGCGGAATACGAGCACATAATTCGGAGAGAAATCGAGATGGGACGGAGGATGAGACAGACAATCGTAGAAGCGAGGGAGGACCGGACATAGGAGGCATCGCCGTACAAAGCGAAGAGGGTCAGAAGGACAGAGAATCGGTAAATCCGGATGGTATCAAAGGGGAACAGGAAAGAGATCTCCGCAAGAGAAAGCTCAGGAAAAGTCGGGGGAAGCAAGCAAGGGACCCAGGAAACCAGGGAGGGTAGAAATAAGGAGACATCGAGCCCACAAAATTCAAATGGAGCTGTATCAAAGAAGGTGAGAGTCACGAACACAAGGCAAAAACTAGCCGAAATAGAAAAGATAACCGCAGAATACAAGGCAAGATTGATCGAGGAAATGATGATTGGAAACGTGGAAGACCTCCCGCAGGAAGAACCGCGGGATGAACGGAAGGTCAGCCGAGGCGGAATCGGGCAAGGGGGTAAGGATAGTGATCACGGAGGAACGCCCTGTAAGAGAAGGAAGGAGAGAGAGAACTCCTTTGGAATGGAAGCAGAGAAAGCTACAAACCCGCCAGCCATAGACAGTAGGGTTAGCCGTCTGTCGGCCGCACCAAAAGTAATGCAGGGGTGCGAGGGGCTCTGGAGCCTTAGGGAAAAGGTATTGAGATGGTTTGATCTGGAGGGGACAGCGAAAACCAGGGAAGGACAAAGGGTCAACAAGGAGGGGCAGGAAAACAGTACAGCAGGCGAGACCAGCAGCCCCGAGGGTGACCTCATGAAGATGGTGTCGTCCCTCACACGAGCACTAAACAAAAATCAAGCCTACCTCGCAAACGCTAAGAAAAAGTTGACGTTTGACGGGGCAAACATCATGGAGTTCCTAATAGACTACGAGAACTTGACTGCATTACTGAAATGGGGTGAAGAGGAAAAGATGGACCACCTAGGACAGCATGTGTCGTTGAGCCTATGACGCGATATAATGGCTATCGTGGCCTCGAGCAGGTCTTGGAAGGAGACCCGGGATGTGATGATGAGGAAGCCGAATTAGCGGCAGTACAAAGGAAGAACTCCGTCACGAACAATGACTTCCTGAGAGAGTTTACCCTGGTGGCGCTAAGGATCCCTGGGTAACAGACCGAATAATGAGCAAGTATTTCCTTAGGCAATTCTCCGAGTTCGATAAGGACAAAATCTTGTCAGCCTACTAGCAGACGAGCAAATTCGTTAACACAAGGGATATTCATTTCAACACGGTAACAGACCTTGCCGAGAGAACGGTAGTGACCGAGTCGTTAGCCTTGCTTAAGGAATGAGAAGTCATAAATCTGACCGGCAAAACGGGAGATAAGGTGAAAAAGGGGATCGAGAGCCTACACGAACGCGTGCACGGAGTTGACAATAAGATAGAGAGGGTGGAAAATGCGATAATGGTAATGCAAGCGCAAGTATGCCAACCTTCCCCCCCCCCCAAAGAAGCCGTGTCCCAGCAGGAGTGGCCAACCGAGGATTCAATCGGAGAGATCTCGCTAATGAGCATTGTCGATATTGCACCGTGATCGGACATTTTGTACGAGCTTGCCCAAAGCTCAACCACGATATTATAAAAAGGAGATGCACCAGGTCACTAAAAGAGGACACATTCGGACCTCGAGGAGAACGAGTAAAATGAAACTCGCCTGGAGGGATGCGACGCGCCGTTATAGTCCTCAATGGGTTAGAGATAGCAGCGGTAGAAGTTGAGTCGGTGGCCGATATCGTATGAGATCAACTCCGAAGACGCAGGACTCAGCTCAGCTTTAACCTATAAAGTGACGGACGCGACAGGGTGAATGCAACTACTCAACTAGGAACGGTCGGAAGAAGAATTATCTATGACACAGTGATGGAGGAAGTTGTCGGAGGCACCGCGACCCAAGCGGAGCCTGAAACCGGGGACCGAAGAAAGTTTATGGAAAGCCTAGGGAAGAGGAGCCCACGGACAAGGTCACAGCTGCAAAGAAAAAGTTCAGGTATCGAATTTCGATCCTAACCATGCTGGAGATCGACGACACTCTTAGCAAGTTACTAGGGACCATAGTATCAGTATCCTTTCAGACCATGTTGCAAGCAAGCCCCAGACTGCTCAAAGGGCTAAGACAACTATTGACTCGCCGGCGAGTGGAGATAGATGAAAATCCAGAATCGCAGGAAGAGGAAAATGAGGAGGAAGCTCCGCAAGAAGTCATTAATCTTCAAAGGAGTCCTGGAGAGGTAGAGGATCTAGAAAAGGCTTTCGTGGACATCCGCTTGAACTTACCAGACTGTGAGGGCGGGAAAGTCATGAGGGCTCCACCCGGGACGAAGCTTAGTTTTCATGCACTGTCCGTAGGAAAGTTAAAAGTGCAGATCGGGACACATCACACGAACGCTCTAGTAGATGGAGGTGCGGAAATCACACTTATAAGGAGAGATTACACAACAGTTACCGGCTATATGGTTAACAAGGAAGTAATGAGGAGCATCCGAGAGGCCGGTGGCGAGATCTTATTTTAATGATATGTTACCAAATGTGCGGTCAAGGCAGGCGTCCGGGAGTCGATCTGATCATTTCAAGGGATGACCGTATTAGATGAGATGGACCACGATATAATCATCGGGAGGCCATGGTGCGTCAGTGCAGAAATGATAGGGATGCATCTGCATGCCGGGACGTACATGGTAGACTTAGAGGACCCGGTAACTGGTCGTGCTGAGCTCCTCCGACTCATCGGGACCGGAGAAGACCCTCCTAAGGAAAAATTCGCGACATGGTCGCCTTCGTTCGAAGAGAGTGCTCGGAAGGGGGTTTTCGCTCGAATGCAGGGAATAAGTGAAAGGGTAGAAATCATGATTGAGGAGGCGTTCAACAAGAAGGAATGGATCAAGATGGGCCTGCCTCAGAAGAAGAGGAGACAGGAGGACGAGGCCTTAGGGGTCATGGTAGTGGAAAGGGAATCGGAAGTTGAACTTGGAGTTAGTCTGCCCAAGCTGAAAGAGGTGCTGAGGGAGACGTCGGAAATCGCACTCGAAATACCCGACTTACTACAGCTCATCAAAGCTATCAGATATCACAGAATAGGGGTGGACTCGAGGACGCTGGTCAAATTTGAAGAGGAAGTACAGAAGGGATATTGTCTGAATGAAAAGGTGATCAGTATTCAACCACGGGTCACAGAGACAACAGGGGCAATCCCGACCGTTCATTTTTTAGGAGAAAGATCCCGGAAGGAAGTGTTCGAAAGTACAAACCAGTAGGGAAGAAAGCTAAGTCGGTCTCAATACTGCTAGAGACATCTAAGGAGGAGGTCATGGAAAAGAAAAAAGAAGTTCTTCGAGTAATCAAAAAAATGTGAGCGACGGAAGGACATCGGATAACAGATGAGGTGGCTGACACCATGAAGATAGGAATAGAAAGGTTCTTAACAGAACAAGCGACCAACCTGATCAAGCGGACGTGCCAAAAGTTTCATCTGGCATTCGCCTTTTGTGATCATCAGAAGGGGCGGTTAGACACGAAGTTAATTCCTCCGGTTAGGATCCACATAGTAGAGCATAGTGGGAGAAGTGACGGACCTACGTAGAGCAAAAATGGACTCCTTCGTCGTGGAGCCTACCGCGTCTCCGTATGCAAATAGATGGTTCGTCTTTCAAAAACCCAACAAGATGTTGGGGTGGGTTCAAGATCTGCAAAAGTTGAATGCGGTGACCATCCGGAATGCTGGTTCGCTACCGCATGCCGACTTGTTGGCAGAATCACACGCCGGCCAGAACATTTACTCCCTGATAGACTTGTATTCAGGGTACGATCATCTCCCATTGGACGCTCGGGACAGACCATACACCACAATGCATACTCCTGTAGGACAATTGCAAATGCATGTAACCCCTATGGGCTATACAAACGCAGTAGCCGAAGCGCAAAGGAGGATGCTCAACGTAGCCAGGGACATGTTCCCAGAGAAATGTGAACCCTACATCGACGACAACCCGGTCAAAGGCGCCCAAGAGAAGGACGAGACAGAAGTTCGGCCGGGAGTTCGAAAATTTGTATGGGACCATCTACAGGACATCAAGGACTTACTTCGCCACTTCTTAGTATACAATATTACGGCTAGCAGACCAAAGAGTATTCTGGCAGTTCAGGAGGTGACCATATTGGGGTTTCGTTGTGGGGCCTATGGGAGGAAGCCGGACCCAGCAAAGACCGATAAGATATCTCAATGGCCAACGCACCTGCGCACGACGACGGAGGTAAGAACATTCTTAGGCGTAGTTGGTTTTTGGAGGATATTTATGAAAAAATTTGCCAAGATCGTTGAGCCTATCTGCGCCATGATCAGAGAGGAAGGGACAATGGATTGGACTGAGGAGCGAGAGGCATTCGTCCAAACCCTCAAGGACATGTTGACATCGGAACAAGTCACTTTGGCAGCACCCTGTTTTAACGACGAAGTTGGACGACCATTTATTATTGAGACGGACGGAGGATCCTTGGCCGTAGGAGGCATTCTGATACAAAAAGATGAGGGAGAAAAAAAAAAACGAATTACAAGGTTCGAAAGTAGAACTCTGAACTCTGCAGAACGACGATACTCCCAGTTCAAGAAAGAGGTCCTAGTCGTTCTACATTGCCTCAAAATTTTCCAAGCCTACCTGTTCGGGAGACGTTTTATCCTAAGGATCGATCCGACCAATGTCATGAGGGCTTTAAAAAATTATTAGCCTATAGATCCGACGGTTGGGAGATGGGTAGGCTTCATCTGGCAGTTCGATTACAAGATCAAACGAATTGTTAGACTCAGAAACAAGGCCGATGGGATAAGTCGGATCTGCATCACACCCGAAGGGGTAGAGGACGAGGAACCCATCGATGCTTTCCTTGAATACGAAGGAGGAACCCTTGCGGTGGATAACGAAATGATGAGGGAAGGATGCGCGTCGGGAAGATTGTTGATTCAGACTTTGAAAAAAAGAGCATCTGCCGTAGTTTTGGAGCTCAGGGAAGGATCAGTCATTGCACAAAGACGCAAAGAGAAAAAAAAATTGTGGGGAGTAATAGTAGGTCCGAGAGAAGAATTGATAGCAATGGACGTCGAGGGAGGTCAGGAAGTCGTGATGAGTTTAGTGGAGTCTTGGAAACAAAAGGAGTTGCGGCAAGTGGTGAACCAAATGCAGGAGAGGCAGGGGGAGGAGCATGTAGAAAATGAGTTTTTCTATGTTCAGATGTATGAAACGATCTTTCCAGAAATCGGATTGTTGCTGGTAGGAAACAAGCAGCCCGTGGTCAGCCTTAAAGCAAGGGAGGAGGCCGAGAGATACGTCCTAAGGAACGGTCATCTATTCAGAAGGGAGGAAGGCGTTACACCTAGGAGAGTCGTATACGGGAGGTCTAGGCAACTGGACATAAGCTAAGCGATGCACAACGACCTAGCCGAGGGACATCGATCGTCCAAAGGGATCCTTGCAAAAATAACACCTCTCTATTATTGGTCAGGCATCGCAGGTATGGTGGCCACATACTGTCAGACCTGCCTGATCTGTCAGGAACGGGGCTCGGCCCGTGTCTTCGAGCCACTTAGACCAACACGGGTGCTAGGGTCGGAACATCTGGTCCATCTTGACCTTGCGGTCATACCTGTATCAACAGATGGATATAGGTATATTCTGGATGCACGAGACAACTTGAGTGGGTTCGTGGAGGCAGTCGCCCTCAAGAAAAAGACGTAGAAAGGTGTAGCAAATTAGATAGAGGATATTTATCTGAGACATCCCTTCATCAGGAGGTTTATAGCAGACAATGAAACGAAATTTGTAAGCCAAGAAGTACGAGGAATGCTTACAAGACTATGTGTACCTATCAAGCTCATCGAGCCATATCACCCTAAGGTCAATGCATTTGTGGAAAGAGGGCACCGAACCTTAAATAACACAATTGCGAAATTTGCGGCGGAAGATCTGGGGAGTTGGCCTAGATACCTTAAGCAGGCTGTCTTTTCGAGGAACATGATACCTAAGAGGACAACGGGATGTATCCCTGCGGCACTCTGGTACGGAAGAGAGATCAATTTCCCCGTGGAAGTCTTGATACCTATTTGGAACAGGTTAGATGACGATCCTCATATGACCACGGAAGAGCTAATTGAGTCACGATGTCAACAAGTCTTTGGCAACGAGGAGATCATTGAGGACATTGTCAACCGGGTACTAAACAGCAAGATGAGGGATAAAGCAAGATGGGACCAGGTTAAGAATATCTGAAAGGAGCCACTTCAGGTGGGAAAAATGGTACTCGTAAGAAACTTAGCACTAGAAAGCACATGGTCAGTGCAACTGAGCAGAAGGTTCAAAGGCCCCTACCGGGTCGCCAAGCGTGTGGGACAAAACACATTCGAATTGGAAGATTTGAATGGAACTGGATGGAAAGGACTTTTCCCAGGGCACCGACTGGTCAGGTTTCTAAGTCAGGACCCAGTGGAACAATGGCTTCAGGAGGCCCAAGAAAAGGAAACTGAGGAGTCTACAAACTGAGAGTTGGTGGCAGCCTTCCCCACACTATGTTTTGTGTCTGACTACGTCTATGGGGCTTTTATTTTTTTGGGAAGGGGCAATGGCTTGGGTTGATTGAAAATGGGAAGCGGGATGCCTTGGGGTCTTTGTGTCATTGGTTTTGTGTGTAAGAAATGGATGGTAGTAGGAAAAGCTGCCTGAAGCATTGTACCATGGTTTTTGTGGGGATAATGGGGTCATTGCAACTGTGGCATTTGTATGGAGGAGCAATGTATAATATGACTTTGTACGAGGGATACGGGGAGCACCCGGGGGGAAAAAGGTACCTCCTACCAGACTGGGGGAATGTGTATACGAGGAGCTTGACGGGTGTTGTTTTGTTATACAGGATCAGGGAAGAAGCCTTAAGAAAACGAGAATGAAATTGAGCAACGAGAACGACAACAATGTGATCAACAGGCCCAGCGAGCGGGAAGGAGCGGGACCAAGTGGGGAGCAGAGAACTATAAAGAGAAAATTGTATGTAGGGTACCTGTCCAAACAAGTAGTGGGCAGAGGAGCGAGAAAACATGTGTGTAGAGAGTCTTCGCCTCTCAGAAAGGGAGAAGGAATATATATCTCATTAGGGAGTGAGAGCGAGGAAGAGAGAGCAAGTATGGGAGAAAGGGGCGTATTGGGAGAAGAAAAGGTTTAGGTTAATGCAGAGAAGGAGGTCGAGGGGTGCAAAAAAAATGAGCAATGGTACGAGGAGGACGAAGAAAGGCAAGATATGAATGACGGGTGTGAAAAATGGGAAGAAAAAAGACAGAGTCCGCATGACGAACGAAGCGGCCACGACAGTTGTGAGGGGGGGTACACGAACTTTGGGGAAGGATAAAGAAGGAGGATGGACATCCCTTAGAACTTAAATACGGAAAACTTCACGTGTGAGTTTAGCCCCGTATGAAAGGAAGAGGGTGAGGACGAGGAGGAACAAATGCAGGAGGTCATCAAGATAAGTAGTCGGGATGAAAACGATGAGATCTTGGAGCCCAAAGAAGAATGACGACCTTCTACAAGCAGGCCACAAGAGAGAATCTTCAGGTGGGAAAATGAGTTTGAGCCGACGCCTAGCCATTAGATTGAACAATGGGTTAGCATAATCAAGCACGGTTGGATTATCAAGGGCAGGGAATTGATGGATGCAGGAGTGGCATCCACGCCTTTGGACTTTTACAATGAGAGGGAGTTGCAGAAAATTGCGAAGAGAAAGAAAGAAATCCTGGTCTCCGACCTAGAAGTCAAAGTGTCAGCAGGAAGACAGGATGAGCAAGGGACCAAGCAAGGTAGGACAGATGACAAGGAGAGAGAATTGATGTTCTGAGCATTGAAAAAAAATTGTGTTTTTCTGTTTGCAATATTGAAGTGATAAAGTTTGGATAGTATGAGTAAGCGTGCTAGGAATGAGTGGTACAAGGACTAGCAAGAACTATGCCACAATGAGTTAGAAAACAGTAGTTGGAAGCTACTTCCTGGAATGAGCTACCTTTGAAAAACTAGGTACAAAACAAGGGAATATGGGGACGAGACTGGTTGGGATGATTGTATGTGAGCTTTGGATGAAACGGAGATTGCACCTTGGGAAAGAAACTATGAATTCGGATTGACGAGCACAGCAAGACGTTGAGTGTCGGTCGAGTATAAGAGAGGTTATGGGACCTATGGGTAAAGAAGCGTGAGATTCCCTCTTCCCTAGGAGCCTAATTGAACCGTGTCATGAATGAGTCAAAACTAGCAGGGAGCCTGAAAAGTCAGAAAGAGTGAAAACAGAAAGGATGCCCTTACCCCTTCGCTATGGTTGAACGGTCGGGTGGGTTAAGTACTGCTTGAGGTTGCAAGCCTCAACTCAAGCACCAGATGCTAAGCTAGGTGTATGCATGAGGAACAACAAATGGTATTGAGAGAGGATAAGAGATATCGCGTGCAAAAAACTGTAAAAGATGGTCACCTTCTAACCCCTTAGACAATGATGGGATCCGTGTCCTCGAGGCTCACCCCCTCGGGCGCTAACATTGGAATGGATAAGGACGACCCTAACAAGGCCGTTCAATTGAAATGAGTAAGGACGACCCTAACAAGGTCATTCGACTGGAATGGATAAGAATGACCCTGATAAGGTTGTTCGACCGGAAATGGAAAAAAATGACCCCTGATGAGGGTCATTTTGAGAATTGTTACTAGGGTCCCCTTGCATGGCTGAGTGAGATGGATTGAGCATGAAAGATCTAGAGTTTGCATTGGGAATTGCTTGAGGATTGGAAATTGCATATCGGGGGTCATAGACGAATTGGAAAAGACATGGAAATAACATTAGAATGATTTCGTTTTTTTTCTAGTCTCAGACCTCAGCAGGAGGGGGATACCGGTGCATGCACCGCGACCCCGAGACTTCTACCCTTCAAGGGAAAAGTCTCAGCGCGACATGTTCCTCATAAGGGAGAATAAGGGTTAAAGGACCAAGGCATCCTTCTTTTTGGCTGATGTTAGTCATCCGGAACTAACTCCGACAACGAACTCTAGTCGGGGAGTTCAAACTGCATCTCATGTTGAAAACCTAAACGTCAAGGGTATGAAACCAAATGGGTGAGGTACCATTCTTTTGCTAGTCTTATTTGCTCTTCCCAACCACACGTCATACCGTAGAGGGTCAGCGTGGCCGCTTGGGATAGACCAACAACAGAAAAATTCCCACGAGAAATAAAAGTTAAAAAGACATTCCATAAAAATAAACTCCTTCATATTTATAAATGATCATTGCAATGTTCGTCCAATTCTAAAATTTTCAATTTAATTTGATAAGTTTTCGTCTAAATATGAGTTTTCTCTTCCAACTACATCTATTTGTTCAAAGTGGAATGAAAGTCTGGACGAGTTTATGAAATATTTTAATTAGGATTTCATTCTATTACAACAAATATCTTCTAATTTACGTTGGATTAACCTATTTATGACTATAAATCCTTACTTAGAATGACAGTCAAATTAAAATATTTCATGAACTCATCCAGACTTTCATTCCATCTCTTGCATGCATTTCAAATAAGAAGAGATACCCCATTCTTGGACGAAAAGTTTTCAAGTAAGATGAAAAATTTTAAAATTGGAATGACATTTTCTAAGATGGAATAAAAATTTGAAATTTAGAATGTAATTTTACTCTAGAATGATTATTTAATTCTGAAAAAAATTTTTGTTGAAGGCTGCTCGCATTAAATTGAGCAACATTGTCCAGAGGAGGGGTCAGGCGATGTATCGGGTGGAGTTCGCGTCCACCACAGGACATTGACACCGCCCTGCCGGATCATTACAACCGTTCCGCGATGAACCGCGATGTCTTCGTAACTGCACTCGCAGACTAATAGAGAGTCTCAATTCTCTTGAAAGGAAGAGGCCGGATCCAAGAAAATACCACTAGGGAAGAACGGTTCGTGGGAGATGTCTTTACGGAAAGACGGGGTCCTGGGAGGCTTGGACTAGACCTACCTGCCAGAAGTGAGGCGGTACCTCAATAATGACACCCGTCTCGTAATAGCAAAAGGTTGGACTAAGTAGAAGAATAAGGTGTTGCCTGCTGAGGAGTGACCGATCACCCTTCCTTCTAGGAACAGGTGGGCAGACATTCTTGACTCAGTTGGTGGGGCAAGGTTCCGTACCTCCGAGTGAGAACCTGTCGGGTGATGGGGACATCACATTTTGAATATAAGGAAGACGTGCAATCTACTGATGAAAAAACATGCAATAAGGAGAACAGCGGTCAAAAGGATAAGGTTACCGTAAGTTCAAGAGAAATGCATGTGAAATTGATTGAGTTTGGGTTTGAGAAAGGTCTGGCAAGACGTCCAGAAGTTAAATGAATGTGAAATTGATTGAGCTTGGGCTTGAGAAAGGTCTGGTAAGACGTCCAGAAAATTTGCATGTAAAATTGATTGAGTTTGGACTTGAGAAAGGTCTGGCAAGATGTCCAGAAGTCAAATGCATAATTGATTGAGCTTGGGTTTGAGAAAGGTCTGGCAAGATGTCCAGAAGAGAAATGCATGTAAAATTGATTGAGTTTGAGCTTGAGAAAGGTCTGGCAAGGTGTCCAGAAAAAGATGCATGTGTAATTGATTGAGATTTGAGAAAGGTCTGACAAGGAAAAGATGCACGTGAAATGGATAGAGCTAGGACTTGAGAAAGACCTGATAAAATGACCAGAAAGAAATATATGAGCATGAGATCGAGAAAAATGATCGTAAGAAGCATGGATTGCACGAACCAGAGAGCCGATCATAAGAGGGGCGGAGGGAGATAAACGTCGGAAAGGGGACATGATCGGCATGGGACGAAAGGCGGATCCGTCGAGGGCATTAGGGATGACAAGGCTCGAGGGAGAAGAATGGGCTGCAAAAGACGGGAGACGAAAAACTTGATGTACTACGGGTGATGAATGAGACGAAAAAAACCGAAAGGAGGCTTGATGTTCTAAGAGTGATGAATGGGACAAGAGAAGCCTTAACGTTCTAAGGGTGATGAATGAGACAAAAGAAGGTTTGATGTTCTTAGGGTGATGAATGAGACGAGAGAAGGCTTTATGTTCTAAGGGTGATGAATGAGACGAAAAACTTGATGTACTAAGAGTGATGAATGAGACGAGAGAAGCCGAAAGGAGGCTTGATGTTCTAAGGATGATGAAAGGAGCCGAAAGAGGACTTCGTGTTCTAAGGGTGATGAATGAATTGATTGAGTTTGGACTTGAGAAAGGTCTGGCAAGATGTCCAGAATGAAATGAGAGAAGCCTGAAGGAAATCCAAAAAAAAAGAACTTGACCCCATTCCTCACACACCCCTCCCCGCCCTAAGGAGCGGAGACTATAAGAGACCCCGACAAAGGAACAATACAAAGTGTCGGGGGTCATCGACGGACCAAAGTGTTGGGGACCACCAACGGGAAAAGTAGCGGGGACATAAGAAGGTCTCAAGAGAAACGATGAAGCGACATGAGAGAAGAACAATTAAAACAAGATGCACCGTCAAGATCGATATTTTGACGGCAAAAAATATTAGCATCACTAATGCAAACATGAGTGGTAGCAAACGGGAAGGTCAAAAGGAAAATAAAAAACAGTAAAAAAAATATGAAAAGGGAGGCATGAAAGCAATCCGAAAAATCTCGGATCAACCTCACTAAAAAAAAT
Source organism: Chara braunii (assembly GCA_003427395.1). Classification (NCBI taxonomy): domain Eukaryota; kingdom Viridiplantae; phylum Streptophyta; class Charophyceae; order Charales; family Characeae; genus Chara; species Chara braunii. The sequence goes on along the minus strand of BFEA01000620.1, from coordinate 365,754 downwards.
GGAGTCAAAAGAGACTTCATGTGAAAGTTAGGCCTCCGGGAGAAAATCGGAGTAGGAAGGGCTACTTTTTGAGAGAAATAGAGGTAACATGAAGCTTCCATGGGCATGAGAAAGTCATTATTGCAGTCCGAGATATAACGGACTGCACCATGGGCATAGGGAGGGTCAAACTAAGAGGAAGGGCCTAGAAAAGGGCCTTAATGGCCACTTGACACTTGACTTGCTAGAAAAAGAAAGAAAAGAAAAGAAAAATGTGGGAGCATAAGACAAAACGAGTGAGAGGGAGTGAGTGAGTTGGTCATCGGTAGGGAATGCCACAAGTAGGGACTGTCTTGTCCCTGTCTCTTATACACATCTAGATGTGTATAAGAGACAGGGCATAGGGAGGGTCAAACTAAGAGGAAGGGCCTAGAAAAGGGCCTTAATGGCCACTTGACACTTGACTTGCTAGAAAAAGAAAGAAAAGAAAAGAAAAATGTGGGAGCATAAGACAAAACGAGTGAGAGGGAGTGAGTGAGTTGGTCATCGGTAGGGAATGCCACAAGTAGGGACTGTCTTGTCCCTACTGTCTAAAAAAGGATGAAAAAAATAATAATAATAATAAAAATAAAAAAATAAAAAAGACCTTAACTGTAAAAAACGGTCACTTGGGGAGATGCATTCGTAACCAGATACATTCTGGAATATGGCGGTTGTAAATAACATTGATTTTCTCTTGATTTTGCAGAGAAAAAAAAAAAATCAAGGCTCCATGCAACCGAGATACAACGGATTGCATGGGGGAAGAGAAACACATGTTTTAGGTTCATCCGGAGCCAATATTGAGCCCGGATGCACTTGAAAGTTTGGTGTTTCTTTTTCCTTCAGTTTTGGGCTAGTTGTGGGGCAATGGGGCTACAAAATTAACCCTCATTATAGTCCGAGTTACAACGGACTGCATGTGGAAGAGAAAACTAATGTTTTAGAGGCATCCGGAGCCAATATTGATCCCGGATGCACTTGAAAATTGAGCATTTCATTTTCTTTCAGTTTGGGGCAAATTGTGGATCTGTGGGACTATGAAAATGGCCACAGTTGCAGTCCGGGAAATAATGGGCTGCATAAGGATGCTTAGGCCAAGGGAAAAATGAGCCATGACAAGCACAAAGTGCTAGGAAAGAGTGATTTCGGCATGAGGCAAATAGAGACGGTAAACGACAACCATCAGATGAAATCTCGCGGTTAGGAATAATCGGCACACATAGGGCACTCGAGGAGGGGATATTGGAACTTACAAGGGCGAGGAGGTTCCAAAATAAAAATGGGACAACATCCGGGACGATGCCGGGGATTAAATAGGCCCAAAAAAAAATAGCCGAAAATAGGACATGCGCCGGCGGGACTACCGACGGGACAGAAAAATGGAACTAGTACGGAGGAAAGTGGCGGGGACCTGAGATGTCCCGAGAGAACCATGAGCCAACGTAAGTAATGATCATGCAAAGCAAACGGCACCGTCTAGATCAAAGATCTAGATGGTTAAAAATAATAAGCACCACTAGTCCGAACACTAGTGAAATCAAGTGGGAGAGCCGTGAAATAAAAGAAAGCAAAATAATGATGGTGGAAGGGTTGCCCAGCAGTCCGGGGTATCTCGGACTAGTTAGGCATTTTAAAATAGAGCCCCGAGGGACTTAACATTATAAAAAAAACTGTCAAAAGAAAATCGGAGCAAAAGGGGGTCAAAGTTGAGGCTAACGGAGGCAAAATGAAGCCCCCTTGAGTGTGGGGGCTTCATTATTGTAATCCAAGATATAACGGTCAACTGTTGAGTTTGATCCGGCCATGGATGAAAATCATGATCTAGAAAAAGACTCAACAGCCACTTGACACTTGTCACATAAGAAATAAAAGAAAAAAATAAAATAAAAAGGGAGAAAATGGAGGGAGAATGAGACAAAAGGGAAGAAAAGGATGGAGGAGAATGTGCCGGTCAGTTGGGACTGGCACAGTAGGGACTGTTAGGTCCCTACTGTGACCTCATCCCTCCAAGATTCAAGGAGGGCAATCCGGATTGCAGAGATAAAGTCTTTGGGGCATTATCTCTACAATATCTGAATTGAAAAAAACAAAAATGAGAGAAATGAAAATGAAAGATGACCGGTTTTCTTTTGGGCCATGGATCTGAGATTTAGATCCGTAGAGGAGGGAATATAGTCATTTTTTATGAGGCCTACCCAAATGGACAACTCCGGAATAAGTAAGCAGTCCAAAATAAAAATAAACAAAAGAGACAAAATAACGAAATTGTTTATTTGACCCAAACGAATGGCCAGATGCACCAAAAATTGAAAAAGTGAGCTTAGAGGCTCAAATTTGAAGCAAGGACTACTTGGGGGTGACACAGAATATTGTTGGCCTTGGATCTCAGCCAGATCCAACGCTGAGATAGCACCGAGGTATGAGAAAATACCTCGGCCTACCAAAAATGGGTTAGATCTGAAAAAACCGAAAAAAAGGTTCACTAGGTTTTTTTCTCTCAAGTGGGGCTACCCCTTGGGCTTTATAACTCAAGGGGGCAACATTTTGAAAATGAAATAGAGACTGAAGAAGGCCAAGAGGCAATCCGAGTTGGTACCAACTACTCGGATTGCATGTACTTGACCAAAATAAGGTCCATGTACCCCCGAAAGGGCCTACTGGTGAATTTTTGTCTTGGGGGTACCTCGGTTCACCTCAAGGCACATGGGGAGGCCCGGAGTGCTGGTTTCAGCCTTCATAAGCTGAGGATTCAGTCTACCACACTCACATTTGCATGAGGAGTGTCCATGCTGCCCAAGTGAGCTCATAGAAGCACTTCTCTCACTTGGAAAGAGGAGAGGGGAACCCCTGCCAGTTTGAGAGCTTAGAGGAGACTGTGAACTAGTTTGAGGAACTTTAGAGGGTAGTGGTAGTGAGGCTGGCCTAAGGAGGTGATCCGACATAGAAGGCGAGGCTAGAAGAAGCCCCATTAGCCCTCCTAGAGAGGAGGACTTCATAGCCATAGTGGAAGAAGCTTGCAATAGCTTGGGAGAGGTTGAGAGAGGAAGGATAAGAGGCGCTTGAGGAAGAAGGGAGTCATTGTCAAGCGAAGAAGAAAGCATCATCAAGAGTGACACTTCAACTACACGATACTAAGGAAGTGAGTGAAAAGGAGAAGACTCTTCTTCTTCTTCTTCTTCTACGTCTTCTCCTTCTTCCTCTTCTTCTCCAACTTCCTCCGCTCCTCTGCCTTCTCTTACTCCCCCAATGTTCTCTCATCTACATTCTCTTTCTCTCTTTCTTCATCATCTCTCTCTCCTTAGGAACCTTCCAAAGCTTAGAGTAGATGGTAGAAAACGTTTTCACTAGTAATGGTCTTTCCATGGACCATTATTTACTCTCATGTGAATCGTCACTTTCCACCTTGTGATTTCATGCATTAGAGTGAGTTTCACTAATCTCCTCTCACTTTCTTTCCATTTCTTCACTTAGGAGCAAATCACAACTCTTGTTTATCCTTGATCTAGTGTTTTGATGATGTTTTCACTCTTGTTTAGTCTACTTCTTCACTCCCATGTGAATCGTCACTTTCCACCTTGTGATTTCATGCATTTCAATGAGTTTTACTCACTCTTCTCTCATTTTCTCTACATTTCCTCACTTGGGAGCAAATCGCAACTTTTGTTTATGCTTGATCTAGTGTTTTGATGATGTTTGTCTCTTGTTTAATCCATTTCTTCACTCCAATGTGAATCGTCACTTCCCACCTTGTGATTTCATGCATTTGAGTGAGTTTCACTTACTCTTCTCTCACTTTCTCTCTATTTTTTTCACTTAGGAGCAAATCGTAACTCTTGTTTATGCTTAATCTAATGTTCTGATGATGTTTTCACTCTTGTTTATTCAATTTCTTCACTCCCATGTGAATCGTCAGTTTCCAGCTAGTGATTTCATACATTTGAGTGAGTTTCACTCACTCTTCTCTCACTTTCTCTTCATTTCCTCACTTGGTAGCAAATCGCATCTCTTGTTTGTGCTCGATCTAGTGTTTTGATGATGTTTGTCTCTTGTTTAGTTCATTTCTTTACTCCTATGTGAAACTCCACTTCCCAGCTTGTGATTTCATGCATTTGAGTGAGTTTCACTCAGTCTTCTCTCACTTTCTCCTCATTTTCTCACTTAGGAGCAAAATGCAACTCTTGTTTGCGCTTGATCTAGTGTTTTGATGACGTTTGTCTCTTGTTTAGTCCATTTCTTCACTCCGATATGGATCGCCACTTCCCACCTTGTGATTTTAAGCATTGGAGTGAGTCACTCTTCTCTCGCTTTCTCTCAATTTCCTTACTTTGGAGCAAATCGCAACTTTGATTTTCAATTACAATAGTGCTTTTATGACTTTTTTCACTTACTTTGGTCAGTTCCCTCACTTGATGATGTTCTGTTTCATTCTTGGTTGATCACATGAGCTTCATGCATGTGTTTGAGCAAGTCTCTCTCACATGTATGGCTCATATCTCACATGATAATTTTCCATTTCATTCTTGGTTGCTTACATGAGCTTCATGCATGTGTTTGAGCAAGTTTCACTCACCTGTGTAACCGTTTGAACGTCGTGAACATGCGTTCACGTTCAAATGTGCGTTTTAACGCGGATTTCAATTCGCGTTCAAAATTGAACGGCGTTCATTTTTTTTTTATTTTTTATTGTTTTTTTTTAAATCATTTCGATACCTAAACGTAATTTATTTTTTCTGATTGTTTTTTTATGAGTTTTGTACGATGTGAGGTACATGCCTCTCAATTTTGGAATCATTTTGCTGAGGCAGAAAAATATGAAAAATCGCCAAAGATGGCGGTGTCAAATCGTGCTCGCTCACTAATTTCAATTTGTTTTCTACTTTATTCTATTTTCTGTTTTCTATTTTTTTTTTCAATTTGGTAACGAATTTAGATGTAATGCTCAGACAAATGTTGTTAATTTTATTTTTCTTCAAAACATATTTGTTTTTCGGAAATTTTTGAGGGTTTTTTTTTTTTTTTTTTTTTTTTCCTGCGTGGAATTTAACTCCACGTTCGGTTCCGTTCATTGAACGCACGTGCATTCCGTTCAGTTTTTGAACGGAAAACCCGCGTTTAATGAACGCGCGGTTTCACAGTCACTCACATGCGTGGCTCATCTCTCACATGATGATGTTTCGTTTCATTCTTGGTTCCTTACATGAGCCTCATGCATGTGTTTGAGCAAGTTTCACTCACATGTGTGACTCATCCCTGACTTGGTAATTGTCTGATTCATACTTGGTTGTTCCACTACTCATGTGAATATGTTCTCATTAGTCACACCTTCACTTTGTCAAGTTCATGCATTTGGTGATTGTTTGATTCATACATGGCAGTTTCACTACTCACATGCATGTGTTCTTACTAGCCAAACCCTCACTTTTAGCAAATTCATGTATTTGGTGATTATCCAATTCATACTTGACTGTTCCGCTACTCATGTGCGTGTGTTCTCAATAGTCACACCCTCATTTTGTCAAGTTCATTCATTTAGTGATTGTCTGATTCATACTTGGTTGTTTCACTACTCACATGGATGTATTCTCACTTGTCGCACTCTCACTTTGTCAAGGTCATGCATTTGGTGATTGTCCGATTCATACTTAGTTGTTCCACTACTCACATGCATGTGTTCTCACTGGCCACACCCTCACTTTGTCAAGTTCGTGCATTTGGTGATTGTTTGACTCATACTTGGCTGTTCCACTACTCACATGCATGTGTTCTCACTAGCCACACCCTCACTTTGTCAAGTCCATGCATTTGGTGATTGTCTGATTCATACTTAGTTGTTTCACTACTCATGTGCATGTGTTTTCATTAGTCACACCCTCACTTTGTCAAGTTCATGCATTTGGTGATTGTCTGATACTTACTTGGCTGCTCCACTACTCAAATGCAGGTGTTCTCACTAGCCACACCCTCACTTTGTCAAGCTCATGCATTTGGTGGTTGTCCGATTCATACTTGGTTGTTCCACTACTCATGTGTAGGTGTTCTGATTAGTCACACCCTAACTTTGTCAAGTTCATGCATTTGGTGATTGTCCGGTACTTACTTGGTTGCTCCACTACTCACATGCATGTGTTCTCACTAGCCACACCCTCACTTTGTCAAGTTCATGCATTTGGTGGTTGTCCGATTCATACTTGGCTGTTCCACTACTCATGTGTAGGTGTTCTCACTAGTCTTACTCTTGTCTTGACTGTCTCACACACTTGGTGTTAAACCGGTTCAACCAACTTGACACACATATGGCCTAGTAGGACCCCTGTGTTCTAATCGAACGCAGCAAGTAGGGGTAAGGAAAATGACTATTTCCTTGCCAGGACTGTGGTTGTTGTTGTGGTTGTGCACAACAATGGGTATTGTTGCTGCTGCTGACTGACCAAGTCCTTTGCTGCAGCAGCTGCTGCTGAAAAACCGACGGCTAACCTTCGGAGCCCAGGCCGGCCCAAAGAATGGGACTAAGGGGGCCAATGCAACCGGGGGGCACTTTGGTTGAGTCCCGTGAAAACAAGGATATGGGGGTTGAGACTTCTCAGACCTCATATGCTAGGTATAAACAGATGACCTGCAGAACCTGCAGGTCATCAGAGTCCATTTTCCTGCAAAAACGGAGAATGGACTTTACCGAACTGTTCGCCTTGAGGCCCGGACGACGCCTGAAAACGGCAAGTATGGGCAAACGATAACAAAATCCAACCAAATTCGGTAGCATGCTTCCATAGGGCACAAACAATAAGCTCACCGAAATATGACTGATGCTGACCTCGTTTAGCTTAGAAAATGCAAGCCTGTGTGTTTCGGCTCTCCTCCTTAGGCAAAAGTGGCGAAAACGGCAAAATCTGCAGATCTACGGATCTGCAGATCTGCAAAGGTTGCGTTTCCTGAAATCTGTGTTTTTGTGCAAAGTTTGTGCTTTCTGCATATCTACTGTGGACTAGTACTGCGAGTCTGAAAATTTTGAAGTTCGGGGCAAGGGATGACCTAGGAACAAAGTCGGACGCGTGAAGTAGGACGAAGGATCGGCCGCCTCACACCGTCTCCCTCATCCATCTTCCTCACCCATCCACCATAACCATCCGCTTCACACCATCTCCCTCCTTCATCTTCTCCACCCGTCCACCATAGCCATCCACCTCACACCATCCCCCTCCCTCATCTTCTTCACCCATGCACCATAGTCGCCCACCTCACACCATCTCCCACTTCCATCTCCTTCACCCATCCACCATAGCCAACCACCTCACACCATCTCCCTCGTCCATTTTCCTCATTCATCCGCCATAGCCTTCCACTTTACACCATCTCCCTCCTCCATCTTCTTCACACATCCACCATAGCCATCCACCTCACACCATCCCCCTCCCCCATCTTCTTCCCCTATCCACCATAGTCGTCCACCTCACACCATCTCCCACCTCCATCTCCATCACCCATCCACCATAGTCAACCAACTCACGCCATCTCCCTCGTCCATCTTCTTCATCCATCCACCATAGCCATCTGCCTCACACCACCTTCCTCCTCCATCTTCTTCACCCATCCACCATAGTCATCCATCTCACATCATCTCCCTCCTCCAACTTCTTCACCCATCCACCATAGTCATCCCCCTCACACCATCTCCCTCCTCCGTCTTCTTCGCCCATCCACCATAGCCTTCCACCTCACACCATCTCCCACCTCCATCTCCTTCACCCGTCCACCATAGCCAACCACCTCACGCCATCTCCCTCCTCTATCTTCCTCACTCATCCACCATAGCCATCCACCGCCCACCATCTCCCTCCTCCATCTTCTTTACTCAACCACCATAGCCATCCACCTCACACCATCTCCCTCCTCCATCTCCTTCGCCTGTCCACCATGGCCAACCACCTCACACCCCCTTTCCGCTTCATCCCGTTCACCGACCATCGGTCATGACCAAAGGGGCGCAAAGAAGAAAGGGCATAGAGAGAGAGCCTTAGGTAGGATGGTGGGGATAAATAGGGGATGAATTGATTAGGAGTAGGAGCGCTCTCTCTCTCTCTCTCTCTCTCTCTCTCTCTCTCTCTCTCTCTCTCTCTCTCTCTCTCTCTCTTTCTCTCTCTCTCTTTCCCTCTCTCTCTTTCCCTCTCTCCTCCCCTACCCTTTTTTTGCCCTTCTCTCTCTCCTGCCTCGTCTGATTCTTCCTTCACCTCCGCTGCCTCTCCCCGACGGCATCCTCCTTTCATACTCTAGGACCTTGACCTTACCTCCTTCCCCTTTTTCCCTTCGCATATAACTAACCTTCCTCACTCACTTGTCACATTGTTAGGGAACGAACAGTGAAAATAATATGTCCTCACTTGGTGGAGAAAGTGGGCAAGGGGAGGGTTATCGGTTCATTATGCCGCCGAGAAGGAAAGGAAAAAACATGTGAGATATTGGGGCTGGATAAAGTTGGTACTTAAAGCAAGGTCAGATTGACTCAACCATCACCCCGACTGCATGACTAAGGGAAGAGATTGAGTTGGATTGAGATAAGGAAGAGGAAAGCACAAAGGGCTAGGGAAAACGAACTTAGGTTTATGGGAAGGATTGTGTGTTGACCCCATGTGGGGGATGCCTTGCATAAATTTGTGTTGAATGTGCAGGTAAGTAGATTAAAGAGACATTGAGCAGGAGTGGGCCCCGGGAATGTCGGGCGGCAAAGAGAAAGTGGGGATAAAGACGAACGGGTTGTGGGCTTAACCTTTGCCCTACTAGGGCAATTACTTGAGCATGTTTGTGAAAAACAAAGTCGACTATAACAAATGACAAAGACATAAGGCGACCGAGGAGGGAAGTCGGCGAAACCCTAGGGAGGCGACGGAAGGTCGCGGGACATAGTCTGTGGGCCGAGCCGAATGGTAGTCGTGGCCTCGACAAAGCTTTGGGGACTCTCCGCTTAGTGAATGGACGCGTGGCCCAAGGATGACGCTTGGTTTACGCATAAAAGAAAAACAACTCTCAATAAACTCCCTGGACTGTTTGTGTATTGGAAGAAGTTATTGCATGACAACCGTGACACCTCAAAGCATCAAGAAAATTACGCTTGACGAAAAGATTTGCGAGTCTACCATCGCGCGAGAGGGCGGAGCTACATCCCCAATGTCGAAGCTCTCTCACAAAAATACACATCCCCATTCATCACAAACATTAGGTGGGGTTGCCCCTGTGACGAACGCTCCGCGCCCTTAGCATGAAATCGGGCAAAGCAGAACCAACTGGGACCCGCAGCGGGTCGACTTAGGCTCGAAAGTCTAATAGGGTAGGGCCCTACACCGTCAATGTCGAGAGTTTTTCCTAGCGGTAGCTGTTGGATAGTTGTCCTCACTTGTAAGAGGGAGAATGCAGAATCAACCGTTGTTTTCTCTTGATCTGTTAGACCAGTCAGTAGTGTTGGCCAAACATGTGTTTGGCAATGCAGGGGCATGTCATCAGTGTTCAGTCTAGTAGTGAAGAGGTCTGTATAGAATTCAGCTGCATATTGTAAGATAAGGTCTGTGGTGTGTGCACTGGGCTGCGCTGGTTGGAAAGGATGTTGTAATTCCAACATCATTGAATCTGTGTGAGGTGGCCTACCTCTGGCAAAATGTGCTTTGCTCACTTTATTGCGTACAGCCAGCCACTTGGGTTCCGTCATTATTGCTGCTTTTTCAAGTTCTGCTGTACAAATTTATAGCGAGGATGTCGTTTTTTATTGATATAGGTCCAGCAGCACAGCGTCTGGAAGTGTGGAATCGGATAATTGGGTCAAAACATCATTTATTAACAGTGTTTGTTGTTTAGCATGCCTCAAGTGGTGATATTTAGTCGGTTTTACCATGCCAAGACGGACCAGGGAATCAAAAGCCAAAGCCAATCTGCGGGTGGTTGAAATTGAGGTGGCATTGTGGACAATTCTTGTTTTCACATATCGTGTGCCTCTTTGACAAACTGCTTATCGTGGCTCAACCATGCTGGGAGCCTACACATGTCTCTGTATCGACGAATGTGTAAGCCCCGTTTGAGTGTAACCAGCAAGGGGAGGTGGTCCGATCCTAGGGCCGGAATAACCTCAACCTGTAGCAGCAAGGACAACATTTAGGGGGTTAAAAAACAGATATCCAAGCGACTGCGGGGCAGTCGTTGGGATGTCGTCAACGAAGTCCCTATCCATGTATACACCGGATCTTGCTAATTAAGTTGTCTGTGTGCATCAGTCCAATTGTATTGGGCTGCCAATGCCGTTAGTTTCAATGTTGTCTGTGATGGTGGTTGCATTGTCGTCAAGTCTATGTGAGGTTGCAGGACTGTATTCCACTCTCCGATAAAGATTAGGTTATCCAGTCAGGGGACTGTAGGAGACATTAAATCAAGAAAAACAGATCTTTGTTTGGCTTCCGATGGGGCATAGATATTGTATATACCCCACATTTGCCCGTCCAATTCAAAAACCACCCAAATCCACTTACCATCACAGTCCCAGAAAAAAATCTTTAAAAGTCATAGGCAGGTTCGGGGCGAACAGGATTCTCACCCCACCCTTTGTATCATCGGCCGGTGCCCAGAACTGAGGGTCTTGCCACCAGGATAACTGGGTATCCACCGCTTGTCTGTCTACTTTTGTTTCTTGTATGCAGACAATTGTTGCTGCGTTAGTTTTTACTACAATTTTTATCAATTATCGCTTGTACGTCACTTGACGTGATCCCAGTCCACACCTATTCCATGACATGATTTTAACTTTATCCATTCATTAAAAAAAAAAAAACTAGAGGAGAGGAGGGTTCCAACACAAAACCATCAAGAAAAATATAGACGAGAAGAGATGAAAGAAAAATAAGAAATAAAAGAAAAAAGAATAGAAAAGAAAAAGTGAAAACACAGAAAGTGAAGTTAGTTTGATTCTGTTTGAAGAAAGGAGATTATTCTGCTCATTTCTGCATCATGAGACCAGCAAAGCTAGACTCAAAAAGCTTATATTGCAGCAATAGATGAGAAAAAATGAAAGAAAAAAAAGAAATAAAAGAAAAAAAAAAGAAAAAAAAAAGTAAAAACTTACAAAAACATAGGATTCGTGAAAACCTAACAAAACAAATTGTTAGGTTTTCACGAAATCTATTCAAGATTATGATAGTACGTTTTCCAGGTCTCCTCCAGGAACGAAATTCTACGTGAAGTGAAACATCCGCAAAAAAAAAGAACTGAAAATTCATTTTCAGTACTACTGGAGGGGGCGAGGAAAAAAACGGGTTTTTTCATAGAAAATCACGACCTGGTGAAGCACTGTAGGTTCAAGAACTGAAATATCCTAATTTTTTGTTATCCAAAAAAAAAGTGTTTATAGTCCTATAAGATGTGTAGCACGATGAATTTATTCGGGGTTTTTCCGAACGTGCAAACATATTCTCCTATTCGTGAATACGTTCGTTTGAACATGGTTTCCCATACATGGGCGAATATATTATTTTTTATTGTTTGTTTTCATTTTTTTCCCTATATTTTTATTTTAAACTTGTGTTTGGCTAAGAATTTCAAGGTGTCTCCGAGGCAAAAGTTGTTTGTATTCTTATTTTAAATGACATATATTTTTTGATAAGGGTTTTATTGTTAAGTTCAAAAGTGATTTATAGTCCTATAAATTATTTTGTGCAGAGTTTGGCTTTTACCTAACTGTGGAAACTGACTTATAGTCCTATAAATGAGTATTCACCAAAACACGTTTTTTTTCACATCTTTCAAGTTTGCCTTGTCATCCTTAATAATTACCCTTTTTGAACTCTGTTTTTTTGCCAATCTACTGGGAACGACTTATAGTCATATAAAAGCATTTTGCAAGGAAGGGTTTTCTTGCACATTTTGAGGAAAGCTAGACTTTTCACCTGATTTGTTGCCTCCTTTATCACAAAATGATTAAAAACGCTTTCTTTTTGTGTAAAAAATAACAGTTTGACTTTTATTTTTTCATTTTATAAGAAATGTTAGGTTTTCTCCGATTGTGAGGTTTTCACGAATCCCTTGTTCAAAGTGCAGTTAGTTTGAAGAAAGGAGATTATTCTGCCCATTTCTGCATCATGAGACCAGCAAACCCAGACTCAAACAGCTTATACTGCGGTGGCATACAGAAGTTGACTTCGTGGAGGAGTTCCGCTGTCCATAGTCCACCTATCTGGGTCATTGTCGTCATCGCCCCGATAGGGTCAACAAAAAGGCGCCATGGAATCCATCTCGCTCGAGGCATGTTGGCGACTTCATACACAACTTCTGTCTGACGAGCGTCCAAGAATAAGAAGATGAGGGATGTCTCTTCACCAGACAAATGTTTTTTTAGAATTTTTATCCACTGTACTTCAGACCACTTTCGTAGTCGGTATCAGTGGCCTAACCATTTCTGAATTTCAGACATGGTTTCGGCAATATCAGGATCTACATCTCCAGGTATATGAGGTATGTAGAGGATGTTATTCTCTCGCATAGCAGTGAGCAGTCGCAGTTCCTCATTCCAAGCGAGTATCAGCGGGATAACAAAAAAATGAGGCATCCTGTGTTCGCCATGGTCATCCAGTCTGGTTCCAACTTGCATGCCTCCGGATTCAATTTGTTGGTCTGTGGGTACATCTCCCCATTCTCCAGTAGGCGCCTGAGTCGATCCATCACCGCCAGTTGTTGGTGTTGCTCCATCGGCTCCTGTTGTCCCAGAGGAGCTTCCACCTCCACTCCCCCTGTTCTCCCCTCCTCGACCACCACCCCCTTCCCCCCCTGCCCCTCTCCCACCATCGCCCCCTTCCCCTCCCACCCGCCTTCCTCCTCCTCTCCCACCACCAGTCCCCCCACCCCTGTCCGCTCCCCTTCGGTAGGGAAATGTTTTGTCTCCTCTAATCATCCTGGCGTCGTCCTTGTGAGTCTTGGAGCATTTCTCCCGTCTTTTTTTGGCTTCCCATGCAGCGCTCATGTCAGTATCTTTGATGACTGATTGGGTGTCTTCCTGAACAGTGTCCTTCCCTTTTTGTATGATATTTGGTCATGCCTCAGGGGGAACATCAGCAAGACATCTTCCTTTCACTGAAGGGGTGGCCATACCACTTGTGAACTTCACACCAAGGGGTGTCCTGGGTGACAACATCCAATGTGAGAAGGCCTTCGGTGGTATAGATACTTATGGTTGGCTGAATTTTTGACCGAGCAGAGAGCTCGAGGTCATATCTGTGATTGACCAACCGGGGCTCATTTTTCCTTTTCTCAAGCGACTGAGCTTTGATTACTCGACCATAATGAGTCTCTATTGCTCCTTGCAAGGATGAGAGAGCCAGATAGGGAATTTTCAATACCCTAATCCAGAATCTCCCTTACTGGGCTGATTGTCTATCTTTTTGCAATTCTGTGGGGGTCAACCAAGGTCTAAGCCTAACTTTATATTCCCCGGCTTGCCATCTGATGAGGCTCTCTCCTTAGTCATTGATCAACCAATCACGCAACCGCTCAGTCGGAGCGAGATATGAGATCACAGACGCACCCTCAGGTTTGACTTTTCCATATCGCCCCGCAGTCAAAGATTCATCCCATTTGGCTTCCGCTCTACAAATCCAGTCCTCCTTCTCCTGGAAAGTCATGTCAGGCCCACACTCTGCAAAGAGAACCATAACGCCATGTTTCTTAAGATAGTCTATGTGTATTTTTTCATACTTAGGATCCAGGCGGACTTTCGATGTTTTGCTCTCTTCATTTATCGTAGTTTTTGTGTATTTTTTGGCGAGCACGGATCCTCTTCTTCAGCCAAATAACAATTCGACACCATATTCTGGAGTTCGCGTTCATCGGCCGATGAGAGGGTCTGTGATTGCACGTCGTCAGTCGACATGGCGGCAAAAATAGAGAGGAGCATCAAAATCACTGTCGGATCTGTCGTTGGCGGCGGTAACGAGTTAATCTCTGCTCATGTGTTTCTTCCCCCAAGAACTCGAGAAACCAATTGTCAATTACCAAATGTCCTGTCAATGATATTATCGAGATAAGGGCTGATATCACTCGCAGATGAGCCGAAAAGAAGGAATCTAGACTAGCACTAGCGAAAAGAAAAATCGCAATCACACTTATCTGGCGCAAAAAAAAAAGCAACACAAGGGGGAAAATCCTAACCAAGGCCAAAAACCTATATTTTATATACAACAGAATGGGGAAATTTTGGAGCAGAGCCATGGAAAGCAAAAGAGAAAGAAAGGAAATGAAGAAGCGCAGAAGGCGAGAGCGCCACATCGGTAATCGCGACGAGGGAGAAGCAGGGTGATTTTTTTTTTTTTTTTGTAGAGAATCACTAACCGACAGATCCACCCGCGCGATTTTCTTCAGGCGCTGTTCGCTGTGAGAGCAGTCCACTCCCCTCCCATTTCTGGCAAAGTTAAATCTCAAGTATGCTTCAAGCAAGGATGCTGAAGTGTGGATGACAAATATCCCAAGTGATATCTCAAAAGACTGAAATAAGGCTCCGTATCTGAAGACCAAACCCACCAATAAGGACGCGTCTATCTTGTTGACAAATAGCGTGTAACAGCTCGTCGCCCCCGCTCCCAACGCACATGCAGGGAGGTGCTAGACAGACTCCATAGCCACCATGTGTAGCTATGGCCGTCGCGGGTGGTGGAACGTCCTGGGCGTGGTGACCTCAGGTGATGCGTTCTACCCAGCAGTATCGGGCCGCAGCGCTAAACCACGGTGCGACGAGCTCCTAGGGTATGGTAAACCCAAATATTTCTGAATTGCCTAGGGCCGGTCAGCTCCTAGGGTATCGTAAACCCAAATATATCTAAAAAAAGAAAGGTAGAGTGACCCTCTGTGGATCATTCCGATGCGAGCGGAGCTTTTTTTTCGGGCCAACCCACCCCCCCTCCCCCCGGGCCAAGTCCCACGAGCAGCGTTGAGCTACCTCAACGCCTGAATCTGGACGCTTTTGGGGAGATGGACAGAAATGGTGTTGAGTTTCCTGAACTGCACGTTTTCACAAACACGTCCAGTTTCAGGACAGAAATGTGGGACTTGGCCCCCGGCCCCCCTCTCGCTTCACTTTTTTTTTCTTTTTTTTTCCCACATTTTTTGATTCTATTCGTCTTCAGAGGATCTGAACTACTACTTCCACCCCCCCCTCTCTCCCCCCTCTCCCCCCCTCTCTGGGGCCTGGTCCCAATTGCAAAGAGGATTGGCTTAAATTCCTGAATCTGGATGTGATTTGGCAGAGATGCAGAAAAGCAGATCAATAGCAATTTTCTGCATCTGTCGATAAACGAGGCCAGATTCAGGAATTAGTAAATCCAATCCTCTTTGCTATTGGGACCAGGCCCTTGGCTCCTTTGTTCTCAGAGGCCTTCCTTTGCCTTTCCCTTTTTTTTTCTTCTTTTTCTTTTTTTCCATTTTTTTTTTTTTTTTTTTTTCGTAGTTCGTCCATCCATGAAGTAGCAGGTATCGCACCTGCTGGGCCGAGGTCCCACTACTGTAGCAAGAAGGATAGGATCGAGCTCCTGAATCTGGACGTGTTTTATGCAGAGATGCAGAAGAGCAGTTCAATCTCGATTTCCTGCACATCTCCATGACCTCGCCCCTGCTGCTTGGGTTGGTCGCCAAGGAAGCTGATCGCTCGACAAATCCAGAAAAACTAATTTAATCGAATCGAGGCCAGAATCACCTTTGAATAAATCACAGCTCAGCAAACTCGTACGTATATAAGCTGGGCAAGCTTTACGTATTTTATCTCGGACTCTACTGTCTCCTGGTGTTCATTCTTTGCTGATATATGCTCAAGTCTGCACACGTAAGACCTCCTTGACTCTCTCTCTCTCTCTCTCTCTCTCTCTCTCTCTCTCTCTCTCTCTCTCTCTCTCTCACACACACACACACACCCCTCTCTCTCTC
>BFEA01000620.1:333671-346883 GCA_003427395.1 Chara braunii | reverse complement strand
TTTTTTCCCTCCCCAGGGGGCGGGGTGGTAGGTAGAGAGAGAGTATTCGACGCTGCATCGGTGTGTTTGGAATCATGCCGCAGAGAACTGTATTAAATATAATTGTTTTTTTTAATAAGAAATTTATTAAAAAAAACGAAATTTAAAAATTAAATAGGAGTGCTAGAACAGTTTCTAGAACGAGAGTAAATTTTTTGGAACTGTAAGAGTTTTTTTTTTGGGAACTGGAAGAGTGATTTTTTTGCGAGCTGCAAGAATCTAGCGGTGATAGCGACCAGGTTCCTTGTTTATTTCTTGGAACTTTCTCTGAAGTTTCACTTGCGGCTTAGAGAGGGAGACGTTCCAGCAGTGGCGGTATAGGCTGTGCTTGCGCACGAATTGTTTCAGATGTATCTGCCCACTTTTCGCGGCCAAATTCAGACAAGGAAGGCCTGGTATGATGACGGCCTCCAGATGAATGTCAGAGTGAGGTTGCAGCTATGGCGGCAAGAAATTTTAATTAATTAATCAATTAATTAACTAATTTATTTATTTATTTGGCGGCAAAAGACTGACTGAACTAACTAGAATTAAAAAATTATAAAATATAATTAGTTAATTCGATCTCTGTTCATCCTATTACCCCTGTGGCAGTGGTGAGCTGTCTTGTTTTTTCTCCCTCAGCCGGCAGCACGTTTCCGATTTTATGTATCTGGCCGTTTTCGCGGCCAAATTCAGCCAGGAGGGTTTTTTTTAACTCTTTCGTGCAATACTCCTGCGGCAGTAGTGAGCTGTTCTTTGCAAGTCGGCATCACGATTTTGATTTTGAAAACGTACCTGCCCGCTTTCTCGTCCAAATTCAGCTAGGAGCGACGTTTTACTCGTTTCCTTCATCTCTTTCGGCAGTGGTGAACTGTTCTTTTTGAGTCGGCAGCACGGTTCTGAATGCACGGATCTGCCCGCTTTCACGTCCACATTCAGCCAGAAAGGATTTTGCTATTCGATCAATCATCAGGACTATCCTTGGTGTACGATGGCGGTTGATGATGAACCAAGAGAGATGACCGTAATACTAGTATGTATGTGCCTGCTTTTGCGTCCAAATTCAGCCATGTGTGCGATGCTAGCAGATGATAGAAGAGGAATGCTTAGCGCCAATCAAGGTCTGTGAGTTCGTTAAATTTCCCGGATCGGTTAATTAGTCAATTAATTAATTGATTGATTGATTGATTGATTGATTAATCAATTGACTGCTTAATTAATAGTCCCAGCAGAAAAGGACTTGCTGAATACTTTTTTGATTGGGTGATTTCTCTGGGAGATTTCCTGGAGACCTCCTTGGGATTTCTTTTTCTTTGTTTTTTGGGACTTCCTTGGGATTTCTCTGCGGCGGCATCGTTTTTTTTTTTTTTTTTGCGGGATTTTCAGCAGTTGTCTGCGAAACGTCGTTTTGCAATTTTTTTGGCCGTCGCCAGCGCTTTTTTTGGGGGGGGCTGATTATTTTGCCTTTTTTTTGTTTTTTTAGCGCTTTTTTTTTTTTTTTCCTTCCCGAAAAAAACAATTTATGGTTTTTGTCTCCTTTGGATCTCAGTGCAGACATTTTTTCCGTTTTCCTGCCGAGGATTTTAACGGCGGATTTCCGCCTCTTTTTTCCCCTTTTTAAAATCCTCTTTTCCCCTATTTTCTGACCACTATGCGGTCTTTTTTTTGGAAATTTTCGGCCAGAATTCTCTGCATTTGGTCTTTTTTTTTTTTTTTTTTGCGTCAAGACTACCTTGGCTTTCTTTTTTTTTTTTTTTTTTTTTTTTTTACCAGTTGCTCCAGTCTATTGGTGGGGAACCACACCTGGGTCGTGGTCCCACTAGCAAAGGGGATAGGATAGAAATCCTGAATCTGGCTATGTTTTATGCAGAGATGCGTCAAACCAGTTCTATCTCGATTTCCTGCTCCTGTCCTCAAACACGTCCAGATTCAGGCATTCAATCCGATGTTCTTTGCTAATACTGGGACCATGGCCCTGCTGGAAATCGGGTCCAGCGTCCCTTTTGCACATTGTTAAGAAAGCCACAGGAATGAGGAATGAGTAAAGAAAAATTAAATTAAGGACCTCTTGGCTGCCAGCATTGACTGCTCGGAACAAAAAAAAAAAAAAAAAAAAAAAAAAAAAAAAAAAAAAAAAAAAAAAAAAAAAAAAAAAAAAAGCATAGACTGCTACGGTAAGCTGGAGGGTTAACCGTGCAGCTCATCTTCGGAGGCTATGGTATGGTCCCATTAGCAAGGAGTGTCGGATTGAATGCCTGAATCTGGTCGTGTTTGAGGACAGGAGCAGGAAAACTGCTTTCCTGTCTCCCTGCATTAAACATGGCCAGATTCAGGATTTCTATCCTAATATCCCCTTTGCTACTGTAGTGGGACCAGCGCCCGGGGGCTAGGTCCCACTTACACCAATTAAGAGTTATGGACCGTAGATAAGCACAGATCAACGGTCAGAATCTCGTAATCTGAGCAAGTGGGACCTTGCCCCGGGGTTCCGTCCTGTTCCACCTTTTTTTTTTTTTTTTTTTTTTTTTTTTTTAATTCAATCAGCGTTGAGGGCCAGGTCTTCTAACCCTTGGGTGGCAAGAGCCCCAGAGGGTAGCAGCCGGCGACGAGGTTCCGACGGCTGCTTTCTATTGGTGGGGAGCTGCACCTGCTGGACACCAGGTCCACCGTCCCTTCCAATGGATAAACCTTGAGGTAACTCCTCAAAGATTACCTATCAAGTTCAGAAACTTTCTGGGGCTAGCAACTTCCAAAAATGGGACCTCTTCAACCTAAGGCGCCTGAGATGAGCTAGCAACTAGTCCCCCTACTCACTGTACCCAAACTTGTAACAAGTTAATAACCAATTCTGAGGATCAATAAATTAGCTGAACTTGGTGTATCTTTCAGTCTAAATTCAGCTATAATGACCATACGTTGTATTCGGGGGAAGACTGTAGGCGGGCCGTTTCAAATGCTGTCCCGGTGGACAAATGAGCCCTATTGCGACAGCTGGGATCTTCTACATCCAATGGCCAGACTACTGTGGAGGTCAGTGAAAGTGAAAAAGGGATGAGAGTTAGTACGAAGCTCTGTGCGATTGGCCCCAGACTGCTTGCGTTCGAGACAGGCTGGCAACCAAGAGAGCACGATCTTACGCCGTTAGATCCTGATGGCGCTTACCTATTAGCTGTTCGTTTGCTGGCTGTTCTTTCGTCACTACCAGTGGTGCCCGCCATACCGACTCGAGAGCAGAAAAGAGCTTCCCTTCGTGAAAAATAGACTCCTATGCACTGACGAATGGGAAAGCAAAGGTTCCATAGGAAGCTCGCTGTCCGTACAGCGATCTTCGGTTCAGATGGTTCGAGATGGTCGAGAGAAACAAAAGCTCCACTGCCCATACATACACCACCCCTCCTCGCCTCATACCAAGGACAAGCTCGTGTCACTTTTGCTTGAGTTCACCATGGAACTCGACAGCTGCGTGACTCACCTCCTCCGTGCTGAGCGCCCCGGGGTATCATGAGCGAACTCCGCGTACGTAAGAATGAGGACCTAACTTGCGCACGTCACTGAACAGAGCGCTACGGGGCAGCCTCCAACTTCGACCCTTCTTTTCCACCATTGTTGTATTGGCTATGCTTTCCTTCTGTGGAATTTGTTTTTTTTTTCCACCTGAAATTTTGGATTTTTCGCTGAGAAAGTTATGTGGGTCATCCTTCAGCAACCCTGCGGGATCCTAATCACCTCTCCTTTCTTGTCTTCCCGGACCCCCCAAACCCCCCCCGGGGTGAGGTCCCACTAGCAAAGAGGGTTGGATAAATATCCTGAATCTGGACGTGTTTTAAGCAGAGATGCGGAAAAGCAGTTCAATCTCGACATCCTGCACCTTTCCTCAAACAAGTCCAGATTCCGGTGTTCAATCCAATCCTTTCCGCTAGTGGGACCTCACCCCGCGCTCCCCACCCAGTGCGCTCCCCCCCCCCCCCCCCCCCCCCCCCCCCCCCCCCCCCCCCCCCCCCCCCCCCCCCCGCCGGCCCCTCTGTATCCTTCCAGTTTTAATGTCTCTGATGTCCGGAGGGATATATTATCTTTTTGGAGGTTTGTTCTGCTTTTCTGTTTTCTTCTCCATTCGGGTTTGCACTCCCCCCCACCCCCTCAAAAAGGGTGCATAGTACTTACCTTCAGGAATTAACTTCACGGAAATTAAGGGCCTCTCCACACCACTCTCGAAATGTGAAAAAGACAAAAATGTGGCGGGTGCATCTGGCCATGTTCTAGCGGGAAGCTCAGTGTCATTTTGCACATTTCGAGAGTGGTGTGGCGGTGCCCTAAGAGGCTCACCACACAGGCTTCGGGGCCTGCATCTCGCAGACAGCACCGTAACACTCCTCTACTCGGAGGAGAGCTTGTGTGGAGCTATGCTGTGGACTCTGTGGACTCTTAGGAACTTTTTTTACTTTTTTTTTTCTTTTCAAACAAAGCTTTTTTTTTCAAACAAAGCTCCAATCTATTGGTGGGGAGCAGCACGTGCTGGGAACCGGGCCCAGCGTCCCATATGGAAATTTACATAGAACTTTGAAAGAATCTTGAAAGCTTGCGGTACCGGGGCCACTGCCCGGCTTTGTCTAAGAGCTAGATCAAGAAATACAAACAAGCTGCTGAAAATAAGCGAAAAAATCAGGAAAAGACTTAAGACCCCCATCCATCCCTTTTTCGCCATTACAGCAAAAGTTTGAAGAATGACTGTGGACTGACTCTTATCTTACCCCCTACCAGTATGCCGCCAGCACTTCTCTTCCGCTCCACCTGCGTACCAGGGAGTTGGCAGTGCGCCCGGGGGGGCAATTCACACCCCCGATGGTCAGTGCTGAAACCAAGTACTCGATTAAACAGATGCTTTCTACAGATTGGTCGCTCAAAGTGGTAAATAAGGGCTTCTCGGCAAAGGCTCTAAAAAGGTTTCACACACTGGGCTCGGTGCACGGGCCTGGTAGCAACATCAGCCAACCCTGTCCGCCCTCCCGAGTTGAAATTCTCAGCTTTCTTCCTTCAGACTGCTTTAGACTCCTTTAGACTCTTCGAGGCTCAATTGTCTATCTGTGTGAGGGCTGCCGGACTTTTTTCCCGGCTTGTATAGTGAAACGTGAGAGAGAAAGAGAGAAACAGAGAGAGAGAGAGAGAGAGAGAGAGAGAGAGAGAGAGAGAGAGAGTAGTTGATTGCTTTTCTGACTTGCTTTCTTTCTGGTTTCCTTCGGTGTGTTGGATTTGAGGCATGTTGTGGTCCAGTCTTTGGGCCTGACCGGTGATGTCTTGCCCTTAAATAGGACCACAGAGTTTTTTGTAAGGGACGCCAGGCCCGTTTCCTGGCACTGAAATATAAGGGACGCCGGGCTCGTTCCTGGATTAAAAAAAAAAAAAAGAAAACGAAAACGAAAAAAAGAGTTTCGACAGCTATCAAGAAAAAATTGAAAGTCGGCAGTCCACAGTTTACCCCCTCCCTCGCCACATAAGCTGTCCAGGGGCAAGGTTTTTGGTCATGGCCGAATGGACTCCCCTTTGGACAGGGCACGAGCGTCATGGAACAGTATGTTGATGTAGCATCACAAAAGTGCGACCATCCAAAGTGACGCAAGTCGAGGAAGTTGGGGTGGATGTGATTGACGCTGAGTATCTCGGCGGGTACCAGCCACTGGCCACGAACTCCACCTGGATCAGCTTGAGGTTCTTCCTTTTGATGACGGAGGCAGGACTGTTATGGTTGTCTGTCTCAGGGGTTGCATGTTTTTCCAAATTCGATCTATCTTGGTTAACCCGGGGTTAATTCCTTGGCTTTTGCATAGTTTCGTTTCATTTTCATTTCTATCAAAGGGCGTTGCCTGCTCGGTTAATCCCCTGGATTCCGAGGTAATCAATGCTGGCAGGGGAAGGTCCAAAAAAAAAGATCCTCAGATTGTTCTTAGCCGGAGCCAGGTAATGGCCCTGCTACGTCAGATAACTTGTATAATTCTATATGGGACGCTGGACCTGGTTTCAAAGTTCGTAGGGTGGTTTTAAGGTTTCAAAATTTTGTCTTTTCAAAGTTCAGTTTGTCTGACTTTTATACATGACTTAGTAAAAATCTGGGAAGTTTTCTTTTCTATAGGGAGTGCTGCCCAAATTTATGCTAATTAAGGGAGTTAGATAAAATTGGACCTTGAGAAGTTAAAGCTATTTTAAATTTTGAACTTAGCTTTGTATAATTTTTGGTAAGCTACTTTCTCTACGGGAAGCGTTGCCAAAATTTTCTTAGCTTAGAGAAGATAGATTATATATTGACAGGTGGCGATTCTGGTAATCCACTCTGTATGGGGGAGACTTTGTCATAGGCCTACCTATCTTTGGGTACTGACTTAGAGATAGACCTAGACTTGGTTATCAGGAGAGTCTTGAATGAGAATGTGTTATGAGGATTTGTTCTCCCTATATTGATGATTTAGCTTGGACATTGACCTGTCTTATTATGCAGACCTTCTTTGGACATTCGATCTAGGATTTTGACGAGTTTCAGTTTTATCCTACGAGAATCATGTTCTGTTATCACTGATAAGAAGTCGGTTGGTTGATCGCCGACTTGTCGGCTCACGACACAACTTTGCTTACACCTGTACCTCAACTTGACTGCCTTAGCCCTTAGATTGGATATGTTTTTTTGACTGTTTTAACCGAACTTCTTTTAATGGTCATTATAAAGAACTTATGAGATTTATGGAAAGTTGGGCTATGACTGGGGCTTGAGTGTGTGAGGCGTGGTGAGAGTTACAGGGAAAACTGAAGTTGACCACATTGGTATATAACAATGTGGCTATTGTGTGTGCCTGTGTTTTACGCAGGTTAGTATTTTGGAGCTTGGTATACGAGTCTTACTTTAGAGGTAGTCGGAATGACAACCATGTATGACACGATCTGCATACCTGATGTGTTTATGTTTCCCCCTTCTTTTATTTTATCTCGAGTTATGATTTGATATATGGGTATTGGGATGCCTATTTATTTACTGAGTGATTTTGTTTATTGATTTTTATAGTTGGACGTTGTAGTCCGTGGCAACCGTCAAAGTCCAACCCCTTGACTTCTTCAAGACCCTGGGTGGGAGAGCTGATCTCCATGGCAATAAGAGACGATTGCCACGACAGGTATGAACCTGTGTACCACCCACTCTCCGCAGGGTGCAAAAGATGGTGTGGTTTTCAACTGTACTTGGCGGTTGTCCAGCGTCGAGACATCAATCCCTCTAGGCGCGTGTCAGCCGACATTTGAGTATCGAATGCGACCCTCAAGATTAACGAGGACCGCGTGAGTATGGGTACTACATAGTACACCATCATTGTGACCGCTTGCATACGCTTGCATTGCGAGTCAATATGAGCTAGCCCTGTGCCCGCACGGTTTTATACCAAGTCTTGCGCGCGATGCGTATCCGATTTTCGCATCGGAGAGTTGTGGGATGACTACTAAGGGATTAGGAGTGTTGTCGCGTTGTTTGTTCAGTGTCGTTTTGTATATGTATATGTACGTGCGTGTGTATATGTGTGTGTGTGTGTGTGTTTATTTTTATTTTTTTTAGAGTGGTGTGCGCGTGGCGTATAAGATGCGTCCTAGTCGATCGACAACGAGTCGCGTTTGGGATCCCTGCCCCCCATGATGTCGGTTC
Source organism: Chara braunii (assembly GCA_003427395.1). Taxonomy (NCBI): domain Eukaryota; kingdom Viridiplantae; phylum Streptophyta; class Charophyceae; order Charales; family Characeae; genus Chara; species Chara braunii. Next base: position 339,190 of record BFEA01000620.1, on the reverse strand, counting down.
GCGTACGGGTCCAATAGAGGCGTAAAAACCGCGCGTACCACCTATGCTACAGCGAACGAGAAACGCCCTCGGCTGGTCCACCTCTACGATTCCAACTGATTAATTTTTGTGTTGTGGACTGGTAGCTCGACGAGGATACGCCCACCGAAGGGAGGTGACAACTCCCGTAAGGTGGAGGTAAGTCGTGCCTCGCGTAGACCATATCCGGTCGTAGGGGTTCGCGAGAGGTATGGTTGGCGCACTCGGCCGGGAGCGATTTGCGGAAGCTCCATAATGTATTTGCAACGAGGATTAAAGTCCAACTCCTGCGTGACGCGACCGAGAGGGTCCCGCGCTGCCTTATGCGGTGCCGGACCGATCCACTCGACACCGTGTTTCTGACGGTCGCCTATCCGCCGTCATCAGGGGCCATGGAATACCTAGCGCAAGATGTCTGAGTAGTACTCTCAGTTGGTCCCTTATATCCTATTTGATGTCGAACTTCCCGATGTAGTCTTCACAGTGGTTCATTTTATCTTGAAGTGTCGGAGCCTAGACAATAGAAAAGCAATGGTCCAGTTACGTTAGATCAAAGGTCCTAGGTTCTATCCTCTTAGGAATTGGCTATGGTTCGGACCCCACACGAATGCAAAAAGGAAAACGTTTGTCGTGGAAGTGTTTCCAGGGCCCTACTTACGAAAAGGTCGAAATGTCTTCCAAAAACTGTATTCCGGGACCCCACAATCCGCATTTCGTGACCTGGAAGATCGCTTGTGGACGCCTTCACATAGTCCGCGGTCTGGAAAACGGCGATCGGAGGAAATCACGCTGCAAATTTGAGCCGAAAGCTGAGATTGGCCCCCTGAGTCGTCTTGAACTTTTCCAAAACAGGTCTCGTGGTCGGGCCACGGATTGTTCATTCATGCATTGTCTGACGTTGGTGAAACATGTGACCACCCACATCACCCACATCCACCGGCATGGTCATTTGCTGAGGTCCACCCATGGCCTCCCGAAGAACAACAACTTTCCTTTTTCGGACTTCAACCACCAAACTTTCATTTTACGGAAGAAAAAATACCGCTTTGCCACAAAACCCACTCCGCGGTGGGGTCATGGAAAAACACTGTTCCAACTTTCCAAAACAACTCGTCTGCTTTTCGTAGCAACACGTCTTTTTCACCCGCACCGCAGTTGGGTCTGACCCTAATAGAGAAAAAAGAGTGGGTTGGGTTACGTGCTCTAGGCCCCAAGGTCCCAAAACAGAAAGAAAAGAAATAGTATAAAGAGAGGAAGAGAATAGAAAAGGGAATAGTGGGTTAGTTCACGTGTTCAATGCCCCCTAGGTTCCGAATAAGAGAAAAAATAGAAAAACAAACGCCAGAATGCCCGCTACACATCTTATAATTACCATCACCCATGGTTTTCAACAGTCATTCATCTTAGTTGTGAACTTTCTGACACAAATATCAGAGAAGCTGTTAGGAAAACCCCTAGTATGGAGCTTTAACTTCAGCGTCAAGAGAAAACAAGCATCAACTCTTGGCATTGTTGTCAGAGTCTTCGTTCTATGTAGGCAGGCAATGATATCCGACATCTTTTAATGTTTATCCGTATAGGAAAAAAAATCTTGCAGGTTTTGAAATAGCAAGCCATGGTTCATTATAACACACTCATTCTTATAGATTGCTACACAGAGTACCTTGCATGGTTTTCGAAACACTTTAGTCACGCATCCTAAGATCCAATGTGTCACCCGTACTTGTCACTTATAAAATCAAATGACTATCGTAGCAACTCTTGAAATTCCTCACACACCCTTCTGCCATTGTCCGTGCATACATCGATCATTTTTTGAACTTCGAAAAAATAGACACATCATCTACTAACCTCATTTCGAAAAGCATCCGCCGTTCTCTATCTAGGTGTCTCAGAAACTCGTACACATTAAATGCACACATCAGGCATGCTAGAGCAAGGCTTCATGATTTTCTATGGGTATCCCTACCTTTTGTCTCAAAATTACCCCGATTACAGACAAGTCAGTGTTGTAAAGGTCAAAGTCCAACATCGCTAATAACATTATAAACTTTACCCGAAGAAAACCAATTGGAGCATTTTTTTGTTTTCCCAAAAATGTGCCCTTGCCTGTTTTCTTGACAAAAACTTCAGAATATTTTTCCCCCTCGAAAGTGTTAACCAACCATTCTACTGCTTTAACGATTGAAGAATGCGGGAAAGCTGTAAACATCTCCTTGATATCAAAGCTAACGGCGATCATGTTCTCATATTCCATAGCATCCTTGTTGAAACTATTCAATATCCCAATGATCTCGCTCGAACATCGCAATTTCATAACTTAAAATGCGCGCCCTCTAGAAGTGTCCACAACAACTGATTAACAGATCTCGAAACAACCCTACTAACACGAACCAGAGGATCCGAAATGGAGGGGCAAATGAGTTTTCATTTAGCTATATTTTTGTGTTTTGGGATGACATATGTTTTCCCCACACCCCCTTGCTTATAGGTGCCTATATGTTTGTTGAAGCCTTGCAACAGAAAACTATTCTCAATGTCGTTAATCAACTGTGACTCAGTTTAGTTTATCCTATCAAAGCCCTTTTTCTCTGTGAACAACATCTTCATCCCTCTTTCAAAGACAATAGGACAACAGGCATAGGAGTCCATGCATTGTGATCAATAGGGCTAATCACTAATCCTCTCAATTGTTGCTTCAGAGCTAGTACTTCGGTCAAACTCCCTTTCGAGAGCACATGTGATTTAACATTGTTGTTGAAATATTGTCGCAAATCATAATCAGATACTGAAAAACTGTTTGTATCCTCCTGGACGCTACCCAGTCCTTTAAGTATACATGTCCTAAGCTTCCTAATGTTTTGAGAAAAAACAGGGTATAAAATGTTTTTATTGTTATTTGCTATCATCGAAATCGAGTCAACCTCTCCAAACTGACATATCATTAAAACCGATATTTTTTCCTAAATTCTTGAAATTGAGCGTACAAAAAAACAATATTTTTTAGCGTTTTTTTGTCCCCATGACGTCGGATGATCAGATCATCGGGTGTCATGGTGACTCCTGATGATCTGAGCATCGGATGTATGTTAACGGTACTTTACGTTGAGGTACATCAGATGAACAAAGTGAGATAACCACTTTCTTACCCGATGAGCAATGAAATTTTGACTAAGTCCACTTTCGTAAATTTAGAAAAATATGTCTGTTTCAACGAAATGTCAGTTCCCAAATCTAAAGGATACATATCCTTCACACTTTGGAAAGTCCAGCTGCTGATAAGTGCAAACGAGATCCTCTCTTCTCGCAGTTGCTCTGAAGTTGTGAATTACATCGCCTACTAATTTATTCCTGGTCCATACGACCCTCATTTTCCTACGTATATATGTTGTAAAGGAAGCCTGATAAAAGATTTTCGAATAGTCAAAATGCACAAGTCCTTGATTTTCTTCTTTGATAGAGTTGCGTTACTCTAATCCTAATCTTAATGGAGAACTTAACTCTTACTACTCGAGCTATATTTGCCCTCTGTCCTGACCTACTCTCTTTTCTATAAAAATATTTGATGCAGTTGTACAAGTGAAGTAGCCTAATAAGCGTCTCACGGTAAAGCTTCTTGCTCTCAAAGGGATTCTTCAAAATATGAGTCAACTCGTGTTTTTGTTTCTCAAATTTCAAACAAAATCTAGATATCTTCTCAAAATTGATAGTAACCCTCGGTACCAACTGTCCTCTGCAGTGACGGAAAAACTCGATCCTCTCATTATTCCTAATAACCGATGAGTCGTAACACCTCGAGTACTTTCCACTTATCGATCAGTGCATCACCCCCAACGCACTAAACCACCACAATAAGAATATGTTTTTTGAAACACGTATCGAAAATCGTTAAAAGATCTATAGAAATTTATCCTAAAGAAGATTTGAAGGAAAAAAAAAAATTCGGTGTTAATACTACCGTCAGCTCATGATTCTTTCTATTTACCAATTTTCTTCGTTCCCGTTTCTGCTTCCCGGGTCTTTTTTTCCTTTGTCCTTTTTTTCTCCCATATGTCGAGATAGAGTTCAAAAACGGGTTACAAGAACGTATGAACTACGATTCAGTTGCCAACAGTTGGTCAAAACCTACAAAAGCACTCGGTTATGACGAAGTCATTGATATAACCGATGATTTCTCGCATTCTAGTTCAATGGAGCGTTGACTCGATAAAGACGCTCTTTCCATGAGATTGGATAGCCCTAGACGAACATCCTATGTACACGTGCTTACACCAAGGGGATAGTAAAACATAGACCAGTCGTTCGAGTAAAGAAGTGAAGTCATAATCAACTGCGAATAAATAAAGAAGGTATGGAATGTGTTTATCACACCATTAAATTTGTCGAATGAGGATGATAAGAACTATAGTTATTATAATCACGATGTCAATCTTACCATCTCGTTGAAGTTTCTGATTCTCTCGAGCATCTCTGCAAGCAAGAGCAAGTTCCGAAAGTTCATCAACGTTCGGTAATCGACCATATTATGCATTGACGTCATCACTGTCGTTATGTGCGCTTTCTTCAACAAGATCCTTGGAGTCTCTCGATCACTCTGGTGCCGCCGATTCCTTTTCACTTCGTTTGCCAAAGGCACGATCCGTGTAAATATTTGAAATTTCCACCACCGAAGCTCTAATCGTCACGCAGTACTCCAATTTTTATTCTTCACATAGTTTTTCGATCTCCTTCTTTTTCATCTTCGACAACTCTCCACACAGTTTCCTCCTAAAACCTTATTTGTCATCGTTCTTCAGTATTACGAACTTGACACTTGGTGTTCTTTGTTACCAGTGTCTTCGCTTTTTCCCGGTCTCACCGCCCGACAGAGGCGAATTTTCAAATTCAAAGGTGACCCACTCTTTTGCACTATCCTCTTCCACTTTGCGCTCGCTGATGTTGATGCCGCGTTCCCAATTCTAGTGATTCTCTCCTTCAACGCTTGAACCTCTCTAACCGCCATGTCCTTGTCGTCTCTCAGTCTTCTGTAAGCCTTGAGTAACTTCACATAGTCCCTCAGTGTTGATACAGCGACACTAGCAGGGTCATTAGTCTTTGTAAGTCTTTGAGTTGGGCTTGTTCCAGCCGTTGTTTCAGCCGAAGTCTTCATCCTGATAGGTTCTCCAACTTGCTCTTTTAAACACAACACGTCCTGAATCAAATCTTGATTATCCATTCTTAGTGATGACAATCTTGTTCCCAGTGATTTGGTTTGCACCCCTGCCGCTGAATGTCCGCCATGACTTGCTTCAACCTTACAATCTCCTCATCCTTTTTTTTTTAATTCATAGTCTTCTCGACTTCTCATGACCTCTGTTTCCGTTCTTCTTCAAATCTCACTTTGCTGCTTCTGTTGGTCGCTCCCCATCTCCCACCTTTCTTCCCAGAACCTCTTCACATAGTACACTTCTCATCTGACTCTCGACCATCTTCCCTATACTTGCTTTGAAGTCTTCCTTGTC
>BFEA01000620.1:318613-332586 GCA_003427395.1 Chara braunii | reverse complement strand
TGCGAGTGCGGCATTCTCAGATAAAATGACCAGGTCTTTAACAATAGTGACAAACACGCGGATCCATAGGAAAGTTATAGGGAAATAGGTAGGGTAGAATACTAATAGTAGTAAAATTTAGAAATAAAAACGAAAGTAGGAACGGTATTAAAACCCTTAATTCGATATACCTCATAATATGGTATCAACAAAGTGGACAGATAATAGACTAGAAAAAACGGTTATTGGTGGTGGTAGTAGCAGAGCGCAGTCACACATCTGTAGTGCAATTGCTACGTTTGTTTGTGTGTAGACTAATGCTACATACATCAGTCAAAGTGCTCAAACATGGGTGTTTGGATACAAAACATGCAGAGTACGTGAGCACAACACACATGAAGGAGACGAGAAGAAAGAAATAACTGAGTGTCGGTACTGCGTTAAAACAATCATGAAGCACAAAGTCCACGCATGTGACGCATGTGACGTGAAAAGACCCAACACTATGTTTCTAGCGGCCACCTATTTGCTGGCATCAGGGGTCATGGAATATCTAGTGCAAGATGTCTGAGTACTCTCAGTTGGTGCCTTATATCCTACCTGATGTCGACCTTCCCGACACAGTCTTCACACTGCTTTAATTTGTCCTGAAGTGTTGGAGCCTAGAAAGTAGAAGAACATAGGTCCAGTTACGTTAGATCAAAGGTCCTAGGTTCGATCCTCTTAGGAATTGGCTAACAGAGAAAGAGTAGTGGGTTGGGTCACGTGCTCGAGGCCCCAAGGTCCCAAAAGAGAAACAACAAAAATAGTATAAAGAGAGGAAGAGAATAGAAGAAGGAAAAATGGGTTAGTTCACGTGTTCGATGCCCTTTAGGGCCCTAAGTCCTGAATCAGAGAAAAAATATAAAAGCAAGCGACAAAATGCTGGCTACCCTCTGGAAATGGCACAAAATTCCGGCGGAAAGTCCTCTGGTGATGTTTTTCCACCCGGAAACACATGTGAAAACACGAAAGTCGAGTTTTCAGGACTGTGTTTTCCAGGCGGTGGGGCCCCGGAAAACCGCGCGCAACTCTGAAAATTGCTTTTCTAGACCACCTCTTTCTTCCAGTGGAGTCTTAGAAAAGTTCTTCTGGGCCATCTTTTCCACGACTTTTCCACGATTTTGTCTTGTGGTGTTCAGACCATAGGGGTGGACCCCAGTGCGGTGCGGTTGGAAAAGACGAGTGGCCACGAAAAGTGGACAAGTTGTTTTGGAAAGTTGGAAAAATGTTTTTCCAGGACCCCACCGAGGAGTGCGTTTTGCGGCAAAGCGGCAATTTGTCTTCCGTAAAAGGAAAGTTTCATGGGTGAAGTCTGGAAAAGGAAAATGGTTGATGTCCATGGGGTCATGGCTGGACCTTAGGAAATGGTCGTGCCAGTGGATGTGGGTGACACAGGGCGGCACGTGGTTCGTCCACGGGACCTGGTTTTGGAAAAGTTCAAGACGACTCTAGGGGCTAACTTCAACTTTTGACACAAATTTGCGGCGTCATTTCCTCCGCTCGCCATTTTCCAGACCGTGGACCATGTGAAAACGTTCACAGGCGGTCTTCAAGGCCACGAAATGCGGGTTGTAGGGTCCCGGAATGCGGTTTTTGGAAGATATTTCCACCTTTGCATAAACGTTTCTGCGAGGTGTGGGGTCGTGCAAAGACTTTTGCGACAAAGTTTTTCCTTTCTGCATTCCTATGGGGTCCGCGCCTTAAACACACTGGTTACACCCAAAGGTATATACAATTTTTTTATTTTTTATTTTAATGTTGAAATAACAAGCACGGGTGTTTTGCTCATGCACAAATTTTTTGAAATACCTCACGAAGAAAGAAAAATCGAAAAGGTAATTTGATACCACCGCTGGAGGTGATCCCAAAACGGGTCCTCTAGCGGTCCCCCAAGCTGCTGACAAAAGGGTTATCAAAAAGTACATTTGCGTACTTAAGTTTGAAAATCGAAATATAATTCCGATAAGATCGTCTTGATCAATTAATTTGAGTTCGATTTCCTAGTTACATATCCTAAATAAATTCATAATTTATGAAATCCGAAAGTCTTACGCTAAACGCTTCTCTAACTGAGGTTTAAGAATCTATTTCGAAAATCCTTTGTGGATATCTATACCTAAATTTGTATGTTTTTCCCTTAATTACACGTGTATAATCCTCAGTTTCGTAATCGATTCCCTATTTTTGAAAGAATCTCGATTGATTTTCTGAATTTTGATTCAAGGTTAAAATCCGAGAGGTAGGTCTTTTGGTTTTGAAATTTCTAGTTTCCGTGTAGAAGGATCGGCGACATTGAGTGGTAAGTCTAACCAGGAGGGTGGGGTGGGACGACATTGGCCGGTGCTGGAGCATTTGCTCTGTGGCCAGGAAGGCTTTAGGCCACTGAAGTTATGCCAAGGGTGGAAGGCATAACCATCTCGCCCGACGTAGTTGTTGCCGGGTTGGTGACCCTGTAACCTTTGGAGAGGCTATACAATTAGTAAAAGTGTCGAGGGGGGAAAACACTCTCTGTCCATCAGAAACAGTTAGATCAGTACTGAGGCAGTTTGTGTTGCCTTGTAACCTTAACTGGGTGGTATGAGATCTAATGATTTTTGGTACGAGGACTGAAAGCTTGGTCGACGTATCTTTCATTAGTGATGAGGGTAGGAGTTGGATTGTAGTTCTTGACCTTCCTCCTTTTGTTTTTTTCATATGGAGGGAGAAAATCGGAAGTAAGGTTTGGAAGTAAGTTTGGGGGGGTTCGCGCAGTAGGGGAAGGGTGACTCAGGGTGGTAAGTCTACCAGAAGGACGGGGTGGGGCGACAGTGGCCGGTGCTGGGGCAGTGGCTCTGTGACCATGAGAGGAACTTGAGGCCATTGAAGTTATGCCGAGGGTGGAAGGCATAACCACCTTTTTCAACGTAGTTGTCCTCTCTGTTGATTTGTCGGCGGCTTAGTATTTCCCGTTAATTGTCTGAGTGAATTTTCCCTATTAAAGACCATTTCGTCAAAATGGACATTTTTTATTTTTTGAACGAAATTGAGACTGACTTTTTTGGCCGAAAACTCGTCAAAATTTGTTGTTCCCGAGGGTCCAGTGTTTTACAAACGCTGGACCCCCTGGCTGTACATGGACCTAGCTTGAGACCAGGCACCTCCAAGCAGGCCTACCTGGAGGTACCTGGTCTCAAGCTAGGTCCATGTACAGCCAGGGGGTCCAGCGTTTTACAAACGCCGGACCGTCAGGAACAACAAATTTTGACGAGTTTTCAGCCAAAAAACTCGATTTCAATTTCGTTCAAAAAATAAAAGATGTCCATTTTGACGAAATGACAGTTTATTGATTGTTGATCCGTTCTTACAATTTTCCTTCCTTAATGTTTCGTGCCATACAACTTTGTTAACATTTCTCAAACCACGGTTTGAGATCCTGATTCGAAAATCCTTTATGAAAATCTAATCCTAAATTTCGTACGATCTTTCTCAAATTTCGTCATTCCAAGTTGGATAATCAATTCCTATCGGATCTTATCTTCAATCATAGTTTAATTCTGATTGATTTTTCAAGCAATCTTTTCAAATAATTTTATTCCCAAACAATTAATCTTTGTATGTTTTGGTAAAGCAAAAGGGGGAGGGTTGAATTAGAGGTAGATGGGAAGTGGGGGGTAGAAGGATCGGCGACATCGAGTGGTAAGTCTAACCAGGAGGGTGGGGTGGGATGACATTGGCCGGTGCTGGAGCATTTGCTCCGTGACCAGAGGGGGCTTGAGGCCATTGAAGTTATGCCGAGGGTGGAAGGCATAACCATCTCGCCCGATGTAGTTGTTGTCGGGGCGGTGACCCTGTAACCTTTTGGAGGGGCTATACAATTAGTAGAGGTGTCGAGGGGGGAAGACACTCTCTGTCCGTCAGAAACAGTTAGATCAGTACTGGGGCAGTTTGTGTTGCTTTCTAACCCTAGCTGGGGGGTATGAGATCTAATGATTTATGGTACGAGGACTGAAAGCTTGGTCGACATATCTTTCACTAGTGATGAGGGTAGGAGTTGGGTTGTAGTTCTTGACCTTCCTCCTTTTGGTTTTTTCATATGGAGGGAGAAAATCGGAAGTAAGGTTTGAAAGCAAGTTTGGGGGGGTTCGCGCAATAAGGGAGGGGTGACTCAGGGTGGTAAGTCTACCAGGAGGACGGGGTGGGGCGACAGTGGCCGATCCTGGGGCAGTGGCTCTGTGACCATGAGAGGAGCTTGAGGTCATTGAAGTTATGCCGAGGGTGGAAGGCATAACCACCTCTTTCAACGTAGCTGAGGCTGGGGCAGTGACCCTGTAACCCGGTTGGGGGTTGGCAGCTAAGGAAGTTGTCGAGGGAGGAAGACACTTCCTGTCCATCAAAAGACAGTTAGTTCGGTGCTGGGGCAGTTTGTTTTGCCTTGTAACCCTAGCAAAGGGGGCGTGAGAACTGGCGACTTCTGGTACGAGGACTGAAGGCTTGAGTGGCAGTTTCTCGGCTGTAGTGAGGGTTTGACTTGGATTGGTGGTGGTTTTAGCTCTGATTTTCGTTTCTCCAATTCTTTCTAAATCTTTTTCAAATTTTCTCGAAACTTTTCAAAACTGAGGTGAGTGGGATAAGTAGATGGTGGGATGTCAAGCGTCCTATTAGTGAGGAGGGCTAGCTAGTAGGATGGAATTAGGGTACAACAGCAGCGGAGATGGTGGCTCTGCCGCAGTAAGTCTTGCCGGAGGGAGGTAAAGAGGGTTGATGGCTTGCAGTTTGATGTTGCAATCTTTCTTAGTAGTTCTAGTTTTCCTTAGCCATAGCCGGGTAATGGCCCCGGTATCATAAAACTTCAAAAATTTTCAATTTTGTGTAAATTTCCATATGGGACGCTAGGACCGGTTCCCAGCACGTGTTGCTCCCCACGAATAGATTGGAGCTTTGTTCCCCCCCAAAAAAACGAAAAAAAAAAGTGTGTCTTGATCCCAAGCATTAAAAAATAATTGGCTAAAATTCATTTCTAAATTTCGGCTCGGAAATGAGTATGCAGGGGAGTAGACTGATTTTAATTTTCGTTTGGTGATGGAAATGTGGTTTTTCAGGGTTGTCCTCAGGGGGCTATTTCATACGGAGAGGGTTGGGATGGAGGTCGGGGGAACCACTGTTCTGCGGGGACTGGCTTTTGGTGGGAAGTACTCATTGTTGAGGGAATGGTGGTTCGTTAGGGGGCTTGTCCTGAGCTGGGGTCAATAAGGAGAAGGGGTCGCCTCTTGACGGGGGCAGATCAAGGACACGAAGGAGGGTTTTTCTAATCAGAGTGAGGGCAAATCTGTTTCTCTTCACGATGGAGAGGTGTTGTCCTCTCTTTTCCTCTATGTGCCATGGAGAGAAGGGGTGGAGGGATGAGGTGGTTTTAGGGTTGTCCTCGGGGGGCTGTTCCAACATGGAGAGGGTAGGGATGGGGGGTTGGGGGACTGTCTTTCTGCGGGTACAGGCTTTTGGTGCGAACTGCTTGTTTTTGAGGGAGCGGTGGTCTGTTAGGGGACTTGTCCTGAGCTGGGGTCATTGAGGAGAAGGGGGCTCCTTTCGACGGGGGCAGCTCAAGGACAGGAGGGAGGGGTTCTGGTAAGAATGAGGGCAATGCTATTTCTCTTCACAGCTGAGGGGTGTTGTCTTCTCCTTTCCCCTTTGTGTTGTGGAGAGAGCAGGAGGGTAGCTTGAAAGATTCCCTCCTCTACTTCACTAGGATTTCTTTGTTTTTTCCAAGAGGTTGGTCAGAGTTCTGAACAGGGGCCCCATGGGATGGCCAAGTGAAGCATCTTGTAGAGTTTTTGGGGAGTTGTTTGGAAGTAGGGGGCAAGGGGCATGAAATGATTCTTCGCAAGGACGAAGAGGGGGATGGAATAGGGCTGCTTGAAGGGTACCGGCTAGGGGAAGCTCTTATCAGATGCGATTGGCGTTGGGTAGTTTAGGCTGTCTGATGGGTACCGGCTGATGAGGGCGAACTTTGGCGCAATTGGCGTTGGGTAACGCTGGTTCACCTCCTTGAGGACGAAGACTGGAATTCTTGTGGGGGCAAGGAATTTCAGGGTGATGATGGTGCTCGCCCCCTGCTGAGATGAGGTCCTCTGGAGTTCTTCAGGAGGATGGAGTTTGGGAGGAAGGGTGAGAATCTGATTTGGATGGAGGAAGTTGGGGTGGATGCGATTGGTGCCGAATATCTCGGCGGGTACCGTCCACTGGCCACTAACTCCACCTGGGTCAGCTTGAGGTTCTTCCATTCGATGACGGAGGCAGGAATGTTCTGGTTGTCTGTTTCAGGGGTTGGAAGTTTTTCCAAATTTGATCTCTCTTGGTTAGCCCGGAGTTAATTCCTTGGCCTTTGCGTAGTTCTTTTCATTTTCATTACTATCAAAGGGTGTTTCCCTGCTCACTCAATCCCCTTGGATTCCAGGGTAATCAATGCTGGCAGGGGGAGGTCTTCTCGACTTTTCTCAAAAAGATCCTTGTTGAAGCTGTAAATGTCCTTATGGGACGCTGGACCCGGTTTCCAGCACGTGCTGCTCCCCATGAACAGATTGGAGCAGTGGATGAAAAAAAAAAAAAAAAAAAAAAAAGGATGGGTTACTGCAGGTTACTGTAGAAGAGTAGAGTAGCTGGGTGAGGAGGTTGTTGGCGTGATTTGTGATTGCTGGCGTGATTCGTGATTGCTGGCGTGATTACTAAGGATGAACATTTCCTGCAATCTGGATCTGAATCCGGCCAGAGTTGCCGGATCCGGAACCCGGGCTGCGGTTCTTGTAAGTGACGCCGGGCCCACTTCCGGGTTTTGTATAATAATAAAACATCCTTCAAAAAAAAAAAAAAAAAAAAAAAAAAAAAACACAGTTGGGTAGCCGGCCTCTCCAATGTGACCTGAAAACTGCCTTAAATTTTGGGATTTAAGGTCATCAGGTCCCTGTGCGAGTATGCCCTCACACTAGTAAAGAAGTCCTACTGTGAGTATGCCCTGAGCCACCAGTCAAATGCATAAGAAGAAAACAAATGTCATTGTATCTTTCCATGTTCTTGCGGAAGATTCATTCTCATATTTTGCACGTTTGGTGAGTGGTGCCCCCAGGCCCTATAGCGGAAAAATGCACTTGAAAAAATAAAATAAACATAAAAATCTATTGTTGCAGGCGTTCCTGTCATGTACATGGAATGTGCCTGGTAGGTTCATGTGGGATTATTTTTTTCTGTTTTTTGTTTTCTTTTTTTTCAAGTACATTTCTTGGCTATAGGGCCTAGGGCCACAACTCACCAAATGTGCAAAACGAGAATGAATCTTCCGCAAGAACATAGAAAGATACAGCAACATTTGTTTTTTTCTTATGCATTTGCTGACTGGTGCCGCGAGGACTGCCTGTTTCTGTTCCTCTGGAAGCTCAGGGCATACTCACACTAGGACTTCCTTACTCACTTCTGGTCATATTCGCGGTCGGATACATCCAGGTGTGCCCGTAATTACGGTCAGATTCATTTGTGATTGTGCTAGTGGAAGTATGCTCTCATGCATCTGAAGAACGCTGTGATTGGTTCGTCAGTCGTCAGAAAAACCAGATCTTTTTTTTTTCCCCTTAGGTAAAACATCCGGTTGAAAAAAAAAAAAAAAAAAAAAAAAAAAAAAAACATCCGGTTGGGGTGCTCCAATGTCAGGGGTCATAGGAGCATCCTCATGCAGTGAGCCCCCATTGTGATGGCTCCTTTCCATTGGTGAGGAGGAGGAGCCCTGTGTGTCTTTTTTTCCTATCTCATGCCTACCTCCTATGAGTTGCTCAAGTGTAGTTGCCACCTCTAGCCCATACCATCAGCTCTTTCTTCAGGCTGTGCCTGTTTCTTGGGGGATTGGGAATCTGTGCCACCTTCTTGGTAGTTTCTTCTCCTGAGTGGGGGACGCTATATATATTTTTTCTCATCTATTTTTATTGGGTGGGGATCACACCTGTGTTTTTTTTTTTTTTTTTTTTTTTTTTTTTTTTGAAAAAACATCTCCTTGCGGTGCTAGTGGTGCTGGTAAAAGCAGACACCGCTAGCACCTTAGGAGGGGCTTTCTGCCATGTCATTGAACATGAATCTTTCCTTTCACTATCTACCACTACTCCTAAGGCTATACAGGGGACCCCTGGAGGGAGATCCCACTACCGTGTATTTGGATTTGTGTGGTACCATGTATTCCGATTTGTCTGACGTGTGTGGGACAGGTCGGGGCCGGGTGGGGGCCGGGTCGGTGGCAGAGTAAAATAGTTAAATAGGTGAAATAAAAAGCAAAACCCATATCTTGACCAAAAAAACGAAGAGAGAGAAGTGTGAAAAAGAGAAGGAAGTGCTCTTCCCACAGATCCTGTCTCATCCAGGCAGCGTGTCCGATGTCAGGGTATGATTCACTGACCATGGCTGTGGCAGTCCAGATGACTGCCTGTGAGCGTCCAAGCGAACCATATTCATTTACAGTAGGCTGAGCCTTCATTGCAATGGGCCCCAGAGCACTCTGGTCCCTCGCTCCGACAGATGTCGAAGTAAGGGGAAAGTGGGTATCAATAATGACAAAACCAGCGCCTACGAATCCTGAACACCTTGTTTCCGTAGGAAAATACTAGCACTCACCTATCTTGGCGACGGCTTCACGTATGGCCCACCCACATACACGTGTCCTTTCCTCGTTATACGGGAACGGTCACGAAGAGGATACGGAACGTCAACACCTACTTGGATCGTGGCATAAGCAAAACTGACCACGTAAGTCCACTCAACCCGTTATTCAATCAAAGAAGTAAACAGTCACAATGCTACGTGCTAATTGCAATTCATACATCAGGCGCGTAATTCCTACGTACATGCATAAAACAATGAAACAAAACGCTAGAGAGAATAATACGCGTGGAAAAAAAAAGAAAACAGAAAAAAGAAAAGTGGGGGGAGAGAGAGAGAGGGCCACTGGAATTTGCAAATGAGAATAAATCTTCCTGACAGCACGGGAAGATTCTTTCCCATTTTGCCGATTCGAACAGTGCGGCCAGCAGTGCCGTACCCCCGTTCACCGTTCACGGGGTTGGTGAACGGAGGCCTGTCACCGGTCATGAAAATCGTGACTGGTGGTAGTTCAAGGAGTTCACGGAGAGAGGGATCAGTTTTTTTTTTTGTGGGGGGGCTGGGGGGGGGKGTTTTTTGTTTTTAGGAGGGTGGGCGTCATCGAAAGGTAACCCCCCATAATTTTTTAAAAAAATTGTTTTTATGAATAATATATTTTTTATTTAAAAACGAAAAAAAGAAAATGCAACCTGCCAAAATGAGCATTTTTGTTTGTTGTTTTGTAGGGTATTTCGTTTTTTTTAATATATTTTTTTAATGCCATCACGCTGTGGGGCTTGAGGCGACTGTACCTGGGTGAGCCCGGATAAAAAAAAAAAAAAAAAACCACCACTCTTTCGTGGTCTGGCCGTTCGCACGCGCAGGGCCAAATGACCGGCCGGTCGCATTCAACTGACCGGTGCCGGTCACGTTCACGGTGATGGCACTGGCGGCCAGAGAGAGAGAGAGAGAGAGAGAGAGAAACGGCGGGAACCAGCCCGCTACTACCCCGCACTCAGCTCCGCCATCTTTGCCCTGGCCGAGAAAAGTGGCGCCGGTGGAGCCTGGGCAACCTTTTTGTCTCTCTCTCTCTCTCTCTCTCTCTCTCTCTCTCTCTCTCTCTCTCTCTCTCTCTCTCTCTCTCTCTCTCTCTCTCTCTGTGTGTGTGGCCGCCAGGAACTGGGCGACCACGCTGTCCAGATGCATAGATAATGACCGGGCCTTCTATTGGGAAGAAGAAGGTAGTGTTTGTTACCGGTATACGGGAGCATGACATCTGTATTCGGGGGACCGTTCTGTCCAGATGCATCAGACCATGCCAGGAGGATAGGGAAGACCGTATGGTGGGGCCTGGGCAACCTCTCTCTCTCTCTCTCTCTTGCTCTTTCTTGTTCCCCGCACCGTTCCCGCCTTCTGGTTGCGCGCCGTTTCCCCGTGCCTTTCCCGTTTCGTTTCTTTTTTTTTTCCTTGTCTGTTCTTCTTTCTTTTTCCTTTTCTGTTCATTTCTTTTTCCTGATTCGCACTCGGTCGTACGGTGGAGTCAATCTTTCCCGGCACCCCCCCCTGTGTTAACTGGTGCGTATCTGTTTTCCAGGCAGGGAAACGTACTGGTTGGTGAGTGCTCACCAACGCAACGAGGCCTCAAAACCTCACCAAACGCAGGCCTCGCTGCACCACCTCACCAAACATCCGTTTTGGAGGAATGGTGTCCCATGAGGCCCACTGATCACAAAGGAAAAGAACAGAATGTATGTCCATACCAGCAGTCTGGACCAGTGAAAACCTCACCAATCTTGTGTGTGCCGAAAAGCTCCTTGTAGCGAATCTATGAATTGCAGGCTGGGAGTTGGTGCATTTTTGGTGAGCCCTCGCCAAGTGATATGGGAAAGAATTGCTTTCTGACAAAAAGGAATAATTGGTGAGGTAGTGCCCCGACGCCACCTCACTAAAAATCATGTTTTGCGACAGTAGTGTGGTGAGACCCATGATCTTTGGACTGGCCGGCCCCAGGCTACGTGACATCCACGGCCGCGGCCAGGAGGCCTAGTTTGCGGCCCGACTTTTTGGATATTTTTTGGGGGGTAAAAGAATACGTGGAAAAAGAATATATATATATATATGTTTGTGACGATATATATATATATATATATGGGGTTGTAGGGTTTGCAAAACCCTACAACCCCAAAATTTTTGTTTTTGAGTCTGACTTGATTTACGAATTAAAAAAAATGAAAAACAAGAATCGATTAAAAAAAAAAAAAAAAAAAAAAGAGGAATTGTTTTTGTCCTCCTACAAATTTTGCACACGTAATTTTCTTTTTTCTTCTTCTTTTCTTTTCTTCTTCTTCTTCTTCTTCTTCTTCCTCTTCTTTGCTGTTTTTTTGTTTTCCCCTCCTTCTTTGCTGTTATTTTTTCCTTCTTCTTCTTGTTTGCTGTTTTTTTTTCTTCTTCTTCCTTGCTGTTTTTTTTCCCCCTTCATCATCTTCTTCTTCTTCTTCTTCTTCTTCTTCTTCTTCTTCGTTGGGCAATTTGGCGGCCGTGGTCACACACACACACACACACACACACACACGCACACAGAGAGAGAGAGAGAGAGAGAACAGGTGAGTCTCCAACCTGGTGGATAGCCTGATGGTACTTCCATCTATAGGATGAGCAAAATCGAATGAATCTACCGCTAGAACATGGAAATATACACTGCCACTACGTGACCCCCATGGCCGCGGACGACCGACTTTTTTTGCGGCCGCGCCAAGCGCAGGTGGAGCCGCTTGACAAAAATCGGGCTGCGTGCATGGCCTGCACATTGCGTCCCCCGCCATAATAAAAAATAAAAATAAAAAAGTCAAATTTTTGGGGGGAACGTTTTCGGGTGGGAAAAAAAAAAGAAAAATTGAAAGGATAGGGTGGGGTGGCCAAACATGCCCCTCACTTATGAAAACGAAACTGCAAGAGGGGAAAAAGTTGGGGCCACCCCATACCCCAACACTGAGCTCATGTGTGTGTGTGTGGGTGTGCATGGCCTAGTTACAGCGGGCCTCTATCTTCCAGGGCCTATTCGGCTATTTGCCTGTTCGGCCTGTGGGACCAGGCCTGACCCCACAGGCCGTGTGCTGTTTCAGTCCAGTCCAGTCCTGCCTGGTACCACTGTCGGTACCAGGCCAGTCCAGTCCAGTCCTGTCAGTCCGCTGGGGGTATACCCCAGTTGCAGTCTGTTTTTTGGTTCATTCTTCATTCTGCACGTTTGGAGTACGTGTGTGCTGAATCCGCGTCGGAGTTGCGCTGTCCCTTCCAGCTTCATCTCCATCTCCTCCTTCCTTAAACCGCAGCATCTTGATCCTAACGGACCGCCATCCCGGCGCGTCCGCCTCACTGGTATCGGAGCGGGAACGTTCCCCGCTCCCACCGACCACAACCCGATATATGGTGTAAGACTCGACAACGAGTTTTTGCCTGTTTTTAGAGGGGGGAAAATGAAGAAAAGTGCAGCAGCAAGGTGACGATACGTGGCGGGAAAAGAGAGGTGTTGTCATGACGCGTATGGACAAGCGCCAGGGCCAAGGCCGCCGCACACGCACACACACATGCCACGCACCCACGCTACCCAACTGCCCCGCCCTGCTCCCGGATTATACTTGTCAACATCCGGGATGCATGCTGACGCCAAGGTTTGAACCTGGGCAGTTGGCAGTCATGCGTGTGCATAGCTAGTGTTGTAGCACATTGGTCAAACTGTGTGTATGACTCTGTAGTGCGGAACGTTCATGTTGAATAGTTCCACAGGAGCGCTTTGCCCCCCCCCCCGTCAGCGAAAAGCGGGCGGGCTGTTATTTGTTCCCCCCCCGCTTCCCCGCCTCCCCCCCCCCCCCTGCCCCCCCCCCTCTCTCGCGGCGGGGGCAACGTGGCCGCTGCTCCTCGCGCACGTGGCCATCTGCAGTGCCATGTGGGAGGCTGTTGAGGGGCTTCAAGACCCCCCTGGCTAAGGGGATGCACCACATATTTCTGTTTTTTTATTCATTATTTTTCTACTGTTGCAGCAGCAGTTTCAAGTTGGCAGCAGTTTGACAGCAGTTCAAGATTCCCCCTTGGCTAAGGGTTGTGCGACTGTGGCAGTAGGGTGGCTGATCAAGATCTCAGCAAACCCTGAAACAATCATCATCATTTTCTTTTATTGCTGTGGCAACAGGCCGACAACACCTTGAAGGTCACAGGATCTTAGTAATTTTCTCTACTCTTGGCCAACCAAGAGCCTGTTATCACCTCTCTTTCACTAACCTACTCTTCCACCCCCACTTTCTCTCTCCGCCCTCCACCATCTAATCACTTTTTCTAACTCTACCACTACTCTCTCCTCTTACCTCCCTCTTCACTCATCTGCCACCATCTTTTTCTCTCCTTCCCTTCCCACTCACCATCTTCTACTAATCTCTTCTACTCCTCTTCACCTTCCCATCCCTTTCTCCTTGATTCTCTCACCCTCCTCCCCCCTTCCCTCCCCCAACTACAACCCCATCATGCCCCCCCATCTCCCACTTCAATCTTTTTCTCTTTCTCACTTATTTCTCTCTTTCTTCTTCACTTTTTCATCCCCCTGCCCCCCCAACTTCGAATTTTCTTCTTCTTTTTGTCTTTCTTTTTTATTTGAATTCCCTCTTTTCTTCAAGAATTGAAATTTTCCTATGCTCTACTTCTTTTCTCATTTTTCTGATATGCTTTATTTTATTTTTATTTATTTTAAAAATTCAATTTATTCAGCGGACCTCTATATTTGTTTAGGACTTAGTTATTTCAGCGGTCGGTGCACATTTTGACCACGTGGGGGTTACAAAGTGTTGCCGAAATTTTCTTTTATCTCCCTACTCTCTCCCATTTTACTTAGTTATATTTTTTGTCGGCACACTTCGAACCCATTGGGGTAACGAAATGCTACCGATTTTTTTTAAAAATTTAACACTTGATTTCTCTCCAGTCTCCACCTCCTCATTTTTTTTTTCTTTATTTATTTTACTGAAATTTATAATTTGCGGCATTTTGAACCTTAGAGTGCTTATCTTGGTCTCTACTTCTCTTGGCACATTTTTTGACCCCATGGGGGGTAGGGAAATGCTGCCGAAATTTTAACAAAAAATAAATATTATTTCTCTCTTTACATTTTCTTTATTTATATTTTTTAACTATTTTTTTAAGCTACCAGAGTGGTCCGGGGTCACTTGCCCAGCCGGACCAAATATATATATATATATATATGAGCGGCAGTGGTCGGGGCCGTTACTAGGCGGCCATGCTGTGCCTCTAGTGCCAGCGGCGTGTCTGGAGTGTATTTTTTGGCTGTGACAGACCTTTCTTTGTTTCGTGGATGTTTTGCT
>BFEA01000620.1:264217-277750 GCA_003427395.1 Chara braunii | reverse complement strand
CGGGAATTTCCTCGGGCGACGAAAATAAAATATCCTCAGGCCCTGAGGACGGCCCGAGGAGTGTCTAACGAGGCCTATAATCAGTTCACATCATGAGGATTGCCTGAAAACATACACCCATACAAACAAGATAACCGCACACACCAAAAAAGTTTGATCACCATGTTGCACGAATGTAATAATTCCAAAGAGCAAAGTCTTATCACATACCAAATGGGAAAATCCCAAAAACTTACAAAAAGGGAAATTTAAATCTCATACTCTCCATATTTGCCCGGGGTGTCTCATGGCAGCGGTCCCTCTAGCAAAGACTTTTTTTTTTCTTGGAAAACATCTTGATGTTTAGTTCCCTAGGCAGTCCCTTTCCGAAAGCTTCCACTAGCAAAGAGGATTGGATTGACCGCAGGGGTCACGCCATCGCTGATATTCTGCCAATGCACTGACTTTTCAGGGATTTTGATTCGGAGCTCGTAGATCGCAGAATCATTGCGTTCAGGGGGCTCCGAAGCTTCGCTTTCGGCCCCTAGGCGTAGCAATCGCACCTCCTTTCCTGGAGTCAGCAAGGAGCGAGGTAGCCCTGTAATGTCACAAAACGCCGTCTTTTCTCGATATCTCGAGAGAAGAGGGGCGCCAGCTTCATGTAGGGTTCGAGGGGGTTCCAAAGAATCAACCATCCGGGATACTTATACGAGTGGTTCCCCGAAGATTAAAGCTCGAGTCCGTTGAAGGTTCTTTTCGGTGAGGACGAACGTTTTCGCTATCTTCTGTCGGATGGGGTAGCGGATCGATCGATATCTTGGATTATGGGATTTGTGTCATCCTCGCTACCAGAAGAGCTGTTGGGCAGCTCGGGTTCCTTCCCTTTAGGATCTTTCTCGGGGCTCGGCTCCTTCCACGTGATCACTCGAAGAGATCCCCTGATCTCAGGCGAGGGTTTCGAAGGTAGCGTTGTTCAGAGAGTTAATCTCATTGGGATAACATATGGTTTCCTGCTCGTGTTTCGAAGAATGATCGATCGCCTTTCAAAATCCAGGTTAGCCCGTAGTGCCGTGAGGGCTGGCAATCCCAGGAGAACATCGTAGGTGTTCACATCCAACACTACTACATCTCCCAAGGCGTGAACCCTCCCTAACCGAAAGACGACATTCGTCATCCTTCCCACCGCTTTGATCTCTTCTTGATCCAGTGAGACGAGGTGATCACCTTCCGCTAACGTAATTAGATCTTTCTTCCTCCAGGCTCGTTCTACTACCCTCAGCGAGATAGCCAGGACCGCCGCTCCTGAATCAAGAATGGCGTTATACGGAATTCCCTAAACTTCGATGTCGCATTCTACTGATTTCCACGGTACGGTCTTGATCTGTAGAAAATGATCGTCTTTTTGGATTATTCCTACCCGTATTGGTTCCGACGTATTAGGAGCGTTTGGTTTATCCCTGAGAGCCGGGGATTTTCCTTTCTGAGTAGCTAGCTTAGCAAGAGCAAATCTTTTCCAGTTTGCCTCACAATGCTGCAAAATGCGTTCGTTAGCCTACTCGGATATGGACAGCAAATGCCCTATAGGCAACGGGACTCGGTGGTCCAAGGCTCGAACTATGTCCAAGACGTCGATTTCCCCAGTGACAAAGGTAGGAGTTCGTAGGACCAGCTGCTTCCATTTCCCCCGAGGAAGGTCTCCTTTCGGCTTCTTCCTTCCGCTCCTCTACTGGTCGGATGATTCCAATCATTCCCAATCCCGGATATCCCAAAGCGACGTATTGGTCAAGCGGAATAAGCTCCGCTTCTTCCTCGGCAGTGACTATCGTACTTCCTCCATTCTCGGTTTCCTCAAACATCGTTCCCACCCTTTCTGGACCGTTTGCTACAGGTGCAGCAGCCACAGGAGATACTCCGATTCGAGTTTGTGCGGGTCGGAGGGGGAAATCTTAGGATATGTGGCCCGACTGATGGCACGTGTAACAAACACTCAGGTTAGTTGCCACTCCGCCCATAGCTTGAGCAGCGGGGGCCGCTATTTGCGCCATGGGTGCTTCCCTGACAACGATAGGGCGCATCGTTCTCATCAACGACTCTATCCTAGTATTGTGTTTTCGTTGCTCCTTCTTGCTTTCTTGCATCAGGCTAAATAACGTACGGGTCAGTTCAAGTATCGCAGTCGATTTGTTTGTTCTGTTCGGAATTTCTTAGGGAGGCACAGGAGCCGTCATAACAGGTATAGACATTCCACAACTATGTTGGGAGCGGATGTTTTGGTAGGGATTTTCTCAAGATAGGTAAGAGGGCCGTAGACAAAACCCATGTTTTCAAACTTGTTTTGAAGCGCGGCCTACTCGGCCCTCGCCCTAGCCAATTCTGAGGAATCTCCCTCTTTAGGATATTCTTCTCCTTCCAAGAAACTGCCAGCGAATTTTCGCTCCATTTCCTCGACCGTAAACATAATTTGCTGTAAGGTGTGGTTGATCAGGGAGCATTGCTTTCACAATTTTTCTTGGACAGTTTCTGCTGCGAAGCTTATCAATAAACAAATCCCTTCCAACTGCTTCCCCCGCTGGGTTTGACGAACATCCTATAGAACCAGTTGCGATATTCAGTGATTGACTCAAGAGGTTTTTTAACTCGATCCTTGATCATAAAGAGTGCTTGTTCTGGATGAATGTAATCGAATCGATTTAGGAAGTCTCGCTCGAACGTCGGGAGATCTACCCAAACGTAAGTGCTGAACCAGCGATGCGCATGCCCTCCTAATCTAGCTGGGATGTTGATCCGAGCTTCATGGTTGTCATACTGCTGTGCACATAAGGTAGCTAACCATGCTCCGGCTAAGTAATGTGCAAGATAAAAAAGATACAAATCCGATGGAGCTATGGGTGCCCGAGGCCGTAGAGACGGGTTGGACGCAAAATTCTGATTTTGGGATTGGTTCACAGTTGGATGAGCATTCATAGGGGCTGCTCGTCGTCCAGCCGATCTACTCATTGTTACCACGGGATCGCGTCCCGGCGCGTTCCGCTGTCTTGGTCCTCCTTTGTTCGCCAGATCGCTCTGTGTGGGTTACCCTTTGTATTAATCCGGAAGCCTGCCACGTGTCGACTCCGATACCAACCTCACGCCCAGCACGACTTCTTGATCGGAGTAGGATGGGGGCCCGGAAGTGCGGAAAGGGGTGTGCCAAGGATTTTAGGAAAAAAAGGGGGGGGGGGGGGCAGTCCCAGGTCGAAATTGAGATTTCCTGTGGCAAGTTTCGGGGGTAAAAGTGCAAGAGGGTATGTGCGGGTTATACTTGGCGCTTTAATTTTCATAAGAAGTAAGGCAGACTACCTCTCGTGGTTTTTGCAGAGAAGGAAAACTTCAGACGTCGTGCAGCATAAAGGCAGATGGCATGTGCAGTGCATCCCATACTAAAGATCCAGGGTGAGTTTCCACAGTCACAGCACCGACAGAGCTAAATACTCTTGCATTCTCGAACAAAATCCCAACAACATTGCCCCTGCCAACAAACTCAATTTTCATAAGCCTTGAAGCCCGAAAATGGGAATCACCATCTCCTCTGGTTTCGCCTTCGTGGTTGGTCGCGTGGCTCGACCAGTTGTCGGCACCGCTCGACTTCGGTTCGGGCTCGCCGAGTGTTTTCCGAGGCTTGATATGCCTGGTGCCGCCAATACTTCTCGCACGGTATGCAGGGCCAATAGCGGGCTATGGAATTCCACGACACCACCGTGAGCTGGTGATATGGAAGGAGGAGGTGAAAGAGAGGGAAACTGGTGGTAATAACAACGAAGCCGGGGGATATGAAATATAGCGTGTTATAGGTATCCAGGTAGTCGGGGCCCCTGGGATCGTTAGTTATGGTACAGTGAAAGTCCCTTGCGCATAATCGGTCGTTCTCTGTCAGACAGGGGAATTCCAGATTTCTTAAGTTCCCCGGGTTCCCCCACCGTCTGAGTTGTTTACTTTTGCAGTATTCGGGATATTTCGGGTCCCTCAGGCTCTCACGATCGAACATCCAAGAGGGAAATTCCGCAGCCATATCCATTTGGCAAGCTCGGACCCCTGCATCCTTATACGGGATTCGAGGCTGACTCACGCAGACGAGCGTGTATGGGGTGACTCGACTTCCTCGAGATCGCGGTCGTACGCGAGCGTGCACGTGAGAAAAAACGGATTGCTTCAGTGTGCCGATCGCGTTCCGCATACATGCAAATAAACTGCTCATGGTGGGTGAGATCCGAACATTACATACCATACATGTGACGAAAAGGAGGAAAGAGGGGACAAGACAATCAACTTCTCATAACACTCTTGGTGATCAAAAGTTAACGACTAAACCCAAACATCCATAACGAGCGTTTTCAATCAGATCTAAGCATATAGCTCACGCAAGTGAATAGTAGAGGGAGACGAAACAGGCATCGCAAAACAAGATTGGAAATCCAAAAAGATCGTTAAAAAGGGAATTCACATTTATTCCATGCATACATACGAAGTAAAAACGACAAGGAAAATCCGAGACGATTTACAAGAGAAGTCCAAAAAGGCCGCGATAAAATTGGCCATATCCGGATCCAAAATTATACAGATGAACAAAGGAAAGAACCTCATCCCACACCCACAACTGCTCTCTCTCTCTCTCTCTCTCTCTCTCTCTCTCTCCCTACCCCCGATGCAGGCAGTCCGTCGCCTCGCATCCACACAGAGTTGTCACCCCGCTTAGTCCAAATATGCAAGCCAGGTTCGCCCGTGCGCCACAGTCTGTCGTGGCCCACACGTCAACCCCGCATACTCAGCCCCAGTTCGTCGGATCGCCCAACTCTCGCACTCACTCACCTTTCAAACTTGCTCGCTAGCCGACCCTCACTGATCGCGCTAACCTTGAAAATCTTAGAGAGCAAACTAATCGGCGTAATCGTGCTTGCAAAATTTATAGCATGCATGCTTGCCCGAAAGGTACGGGATTAAGCCCAGGTGGACAAGAGGAGAAGAGCGGAAGTGCCTATGTCTGCATGGCCAGGCCGCGGCGTGGGGGTCGTAGCCACACTCGACACATCGATCTGGTCATGCAGGCGCTCCGGCCAATTAGAACAGAGTATGCGAGGCGAGGAAGAAGGAGAAGGCGGACAAACACGAGGAAACCAAAAAAGAAAAAAGATACAGTTACAATCGCGCCCGCCAAAAACGACAGTTACACAAGATTAAGGGCGCGAATTAGTCAGAGCCCAGTTCCCAGCGCAGCAAGATTCGCGCAAGCCTGGCGGAACAAAATTCAGAGTACCTAAATTCCTAGCCTAAGTCCTAATTGCAAAAGGAAATTCTGAAAAAGCAGAAAAGGAAAACAATTCCGCGAGCCCGTGGGGGCTCGACATCAGTTGAAAATTCAAAACCGATATTCCCGCGAGATGATCGCGCCAAAATTCCCAGTGCTCACAGCAGAACAAGAAAGAAGCTATGGTACAGTTATTTCTCGCGCTTGCCAAGGCGCGGCTACCCAACTGTTGGCACGGGATTTTCCCGACACCGATCCGACAACTCCCAGCAGAAAATGAAAAGAAACGAGGACATCCATGCAATTTGCCCGCCCGACCCATCTTCCAACAGTTCACCCATCCGACCTGTTGTATTTCCCCAAGCAGCTTCGCGCAGAAAGTCGCGCGATTACAGAAAATAGTTCGTCACAGGGTACAGTGGTGAGGGGATCAACCAAGAGGACAGACCAGGGCTGAACAGGCCCCTTCCAGGGACTACCGCCTGGAGTTTAATGATTGGACTAATTTTGAGCCCCCATTCCTTATGAGACCCCCTTCTGATTTCCCGGACACCTTCCCCCCTCACCCACTATCCTTAGTCGAGGCTCTTTTCTGAAAACCCCCCTGGCCGTCGGTCAAGAATCACCCCCTGTGCCCCCCGGGGTAGCAAAAGATTCTGCAACAGCTCCGAGTCTTTGCAATGTTTGCATGTCTGTACCATGGGTGTTCTTCAGATTTAGAGTAGGCAGCGCAGTCACATCTGAAGAAGTGCTTAATCTGGCGGCCAAATCAGGGCTGAAGAGATGTCTCTGTTTTGCTGTTCTCCCGGTGCCCCCTGAAATGCTTATCATCTGCTTTCCCTGGTATGCGGGTCAGGGTTTTGGGGGATTCCTTTTCTTACAAACCTGCACAGTCAATCCTCCGGTTTCCAGAGTAATCAATGCTGGCTGGCTGCCCTTAACCTCCCTTCCTGGTATTTTCCAGATCTTTTAGATTCACTCTGTATATGGGACGCTGGACCCGTTTTCCAGCAGGTGATGCTCCCCACCAATAGATGGAGTCTCTCTCGGGTGCTAGTGGTATCTGCTTCTACCAGTACCACTAGCACTACAGGGTGTGTGTTTAAAAAAAGAAAAGAAAAAAAAAGAAAAGGCTCCAATCTATTTCATGGGGAGCAGCATATGCTGGGAACTGGGCCCAGCGTCCCAAAATAGAAATAGAAACTTGCCAGATTGAACCCACAAGGGCCACAACAGGAAATCCGGACAGCATTGATGGCCCTGAGAGGAACACCGCAGGCGAGGTCCCACTACCAAAGGGGATTGGATTGAGCTCCTGAATCTGGATTTGTTTGATGCACAGATGCAGAAATGCGGTTCAATCTCGATTTTCTGCACCTCTCCAGGAAATCGTCCAGATTCGGGCATTCAATCCAATCCTCTTTGCCGGCAGGGATGTACTGTCTACAACTGACAATCTGAAATTAAAAATAAACGATAATGCTTTGGCTCCACATCCTTACCAGTACATGGGCACCTGGGCCGTGGGCCTGACACGGGGCCCACCTCGAATTCCAGAAGCCCGAAACGAAAACGCGACCGCCGATCCAATTCATCAATGGGAGCAGGCCCAGCAATAGACGTTTATGTTCATAATAGCAAAAGAAAAACTACGTGGCCACAAAGATATCATGGCCTGAGTTTGAAAAGGCAATTTTTGGGTTGAAAAGAATCCGTCGGGCAATTGTTTTTTTTTTTTTTGTGCCTTTGCCTTTGCCCGACTGAACCCTACCCGGGGCTAAGATAGACTAGCATCGTTTAAAACGGAGTGTGGTGGTCTTTTCTCATTTAAAAACGCATAAATAATGCTATTTTTCATTTACATTAATCATGTGACGAATGCAAAGAAAGGGACCCAAAAAAGAAAAATCACGGGGCCTGACATAGACATCATGACAGTACAGGCTGTGCATCCAGACTTCGCTGTGCATCCACACTCCGCAGTATTGCATGCGACCTTCCCACCGGCCTGTTCGCAGTCTTCCACGAAAATCTCAATATTCTCTATTTCTGAACAGGAAAAAAGCACGGCGCGAAGCTTCAAAAACACCCCCCCGCCAAAGAAAAACCATAGAATTGAAGCTTCGCCCCAACACAAAGTGGGCAACTAAATGGCCAACAAATAAATTTAAAATTTTCCTACTGGCCGATGGGCAGCTGCCTCCACGAAAACGAAGACAAACGACACTTAGCAGTCGATACAAAGTACGATCAATGACTTACACTGCATTTGTCACGGACGACCGCACATGATTCGAAAACCACAGAGCACAAGCGTAAATCAGACCTACTCGGTCCAAGCCCCCGGCCAGTACATCTCAGAGAGAGATAATGACTAGAAATTTGTAATTGGCGGATGAACAACTCCGCACTAAAAAAAAAAGAAGAAAAAAAACAAACAAAAAACCCTACCCCACCTGACACCACTGTTGTTGGTACTTTCATTGCTGTTTAGAACTCGGCGCCTGTTTTCTTTGTCAGCACATGTTTTTATTGGTCATTCTGTAGTCAGAAAAAAGACATCAATGTACTCGCCCCAAAAATTAAAAAGAAGTGAGAGGAAAGAGGGCCGCGCGAAAAACAATGAAGCGGCGATAGCGGCGGTGGCGGAACCCGGTTGTCGGCTGCGGTTGAGCAGGATGCAACGTTTGAGCATGTGGAAGATGATCTTCTCCACGAGGCGCCTACCCTGCCAGGCACCATAGCTGCGTGAGAGCTATGGCGACAGTGCCCTGGCGTAGCCTAGCCCTTGAGTGGGTTAGGGAGTGCCTTTGCACTCTTACGCCAAGGCATCCTCGCAGCTCCGCACCTGACCTCCATACCAGCCTTCATACCTAACAGGATCTCGACACCAGGGGAGTAGTCCTCCCCTCAAGCCTTTAGCTGGAAAGGGGGGGCTCCTTTCTCACCATCCAAAGGCCGTGCGGCTTACTTTCATGACACGCCATCTCGAGAGCCTCAATTTACTAGGAAAAGCATGGAAGGCGGAGCGGCGCAATTGGACGCAGTGGGAGAGCGTGCGGCTGCGGTGGCAGCACTTCGACATGTCCAAGAGCTTCAGCAAGTCTCGTTTGACCCATCTACAACACAAGGCAGTCTGAAAGGAGGGAATAAAGCGCCCTGCGTCCTGGCACTATGAGGAGTGGCGCTGTGATGCATCTAGATATGCGTTTAACTTAGTAATTCTGTAAGTCTTTTCTGCACATCTTGTATGCATGTAGGCACAGTTTAGGTTAGTTTCGGTAATTCAGCAGGCCTTTTGCTCGTGCATCTAGTCGAGTGATTGCCCGTCTTCCTTACATCCTTTGTGCATTTACCTCATGTTCTGATGAGCCTTGTGATCCCTTCTTTTTCTCACTTAATTTGATTCTCTTTGGTCACAGTTCCTGTGAATGGTTACATATAAGGTTGCTTTTAGACTCTACATATTTTGAGTGAGAAAGATAGTCAACCACGGAGTACACTTAGTTGATATTAGGAAGGTCTTGACATTCTGCCTACCGGGACACACTGAAGTTTATTTTCTGAAAGTGGTAGTTCTTTAAGCGCAGGAAACAGTGATGCTGGGTCACCAAGTATGCCTTGAGTGGTGTGGGGAGTGTTCTACACTCGATCTGTGGTCATCCTGGGAACTGCTGCTCACATCTTCAGCACTCACATACTAATGGTAGAATCTGGGAAATCAACATGATGAAGGGACGAGACCTCAGCTGGGTACGCAAAACCTTGAAGACCAATGGGCTGCGGCGCCATCAGCGGGAATGGGAGACTCACTAGTGGCGGTGGGAATGTTTCCCGGGCGCAAAGGGTAAGACATTTCCCAGCCATAACGGCGTTTGGAGACGCAGTGACGTTCACGTTCTAGAAGTGGCTGATCTCCAAGAGCAGGAAAAGGGACACAGGGTCGCCCATGCCTTGAGTGGTGTGGGGAGTGTACTACGCTCGACTTTGTGCCATCCTGGAAAAGCCGGCTCATATCTTCCCCACTCGTATATTCTGTGGTCATGGTTATCCACCTCTTCCTCTCTTTGAATTCCCTTGGACTCTCTATATGTGGCCATTCTCTTGGCTGTTTCCAATGGTCCATTTTATGTCAACAATATTAATGCGCCCGGCTTCAATATCTCGTCAGGATCTAAGAATTTAGCACGCACTTGGACGTAATTTTAGAGTTGATGTCTATCTAAGAATTTAGCACGCTCTCTTCCTCGTGCATTCTCGAGATTTGCGGTTTATAGCTCATAGTTCTTTTGCCAATGGTGTCTCAATCTTAGAAACATGCCATGCCTCCCTGAGTAGCAAGGATACTGTACTGTCACAGATTTTTTGCTTTGCAATTTTTTCCTTTTTCTTTCTGGAGATTCGTCTAAGGGACACTGGACCCGGTTTCCCCGGCCCGGTGGTCTCGTTTGGAATGAAAAGTGCTATGTTTCTCCAAAAAAAAAAAAAAAAAACGCGCAATATCAATATACGTAGAAGGTTTAAAAAAAAAAACAAAAAAAAAAAAAAACAAAGCGGAAATAACTCCTCACCTTGATCAGTAAGAGTGGCAAAACACTCTCCGCCCACCCTCTCGCCCGCCACCCCACCCGACCCAAAAAAAAAAAAAAAAAAAAAAAAAAAAAAAAAAAAAAAAAAAAAAAAAAAAAAAAAAAAAAAAAAAAAAAAAAAAAAAAAAAAAAAAAANAAAAAAAAAAAAAAAAAAAAAAAAAAAAAAGGGAAAAAAGTGGTTCGTAGGTAAGGCAACGGATTGACGACGCAAAACAAATCGAGAAAGTAAAATAAAACAACTTGAGAAAATCCCGATTAAGAAAAGGAAAAAAATAAAATAAAAAATAAAATAAAAAATCCTTTGGCAACGTACACTCACACTCAACTTCGAACTCTATGTATCAATAGAATTCCAGCAATGGTAATTTTCTCAAGAGACGAAGAATGAACTAAGCACGGTCAACGTGCAATCACGGTGAAACTTCAACGAACTTTCACGGACTTCATCAAAGACAAAGTACAGCAGGATTGGCCTCCCCCACCTACGCGGCCGCTTTTCCACGACCGCCATCGTCATCATCGAGGGGGTAATAACCTCCAATGTCATCTCCGTCGTCCCAAGACCTTCTCTCCAAAAACGACCACTCTTCCGTACAAGCACTCCGTACAACACCCCGTGCAAACACTCTTCCGTACAAACACTCCGTACAAACACTCTTCCGTACAAACACTCCGGAACGTTAAGAAGTCGTAGATAGCAAAAGTCCTGTAAGAAGATGGGGGAAAAAAGAAAAAAAGAAAAAAAAAAGTCCTGCAATTGGATTTCGTATTACAAAATCAACCGCAGGTGCCGAAGACAACCCACCTCTCTCCTCTCCATGACACGTGTTTGTCTGAAAGGGGGCCGGGGTCCCGATGACGCCACCAATCGATCAATAGACCAATCGATCAATTAACCAATCGATCAATCGGTCAATCATTTCCTGAAACACTTTCTTTCCTGATCGACCACAATAGCATTGCCTGAATAGGAAAACATGTCCTGTCTCCAACACGACACCTGTACGATGCCCGTCATCTCTCGCAGAAACGCCTAACGGCGGATCCAGTGTCCCGACCGTCGCTTTCCAAAGACGTACACGTCAAATGGCGCTGACTTCAAAACAACCCTCTCTCTCTCTCTCTCTCTCTCTCTCTCTCTCTCTCTCTCTCTCTCTCTCTCTCTCTCTCTCTCTCTCTCTCGCTCGCTCTGTGTGAATCACTCACGCGTTTACATTATGTTAACTATAATTGTAATCATAGTTATAATTATTATTATCGATATAACTATAATTATTGTTATAATTATGATTATCGCTATCAATGTAATTCCCATCATCATCGTCATCATCATCATCATCATCATAATCATCATCATAATCATCCAACATCATCCTCTTAAATTCGTCGAACGAGATAAGGTTGTCGTCATTCACATCGGCGTCCACGATCATCTTGATCGCATGGTCCTCCGGATTCGGCTGCCCGACCTTTGCCAACACGTGCTGAAGCTCGTCGACGGACAGAAATCCGCTCCCATCACGATCGAGCTGGTTGAAAAGCTGTCGAAGAAATTTTTCTTTGCTGTCCGCATCTCCGTGCTTGAAAAACATGAGTTTAGAGAACTCAGCGAAATCAATCTGGCCATTGTCATCGGTATCGAGGTCTTTGATGAGACCTTGGATTTCTTCATCACTTCTTTCCATGCCCACTTTTAGCATGAAGTCGTTGAGCTCCTTCTTGGAGATGAACCCGTCGTTGTCGGTGTCTATCATGCTGAACGCCGCCTGCATTGCTGCCGCCTACTCGTCCCGGAGATCGCTGATGTTGTTCGCACAAGGATACACACAACCAGAGGCCGAGATCACACCCAACGGCCCTTACACACAAGAGAGAGAGAGAGAGAGAGAGAGAGAGAGAGAGAGAGAGAGAGAGAGAGAGAGAGAGAGAGAGAGAGAGAGAGAGAGAGAGAGAAGGATGATGGCGATAACCCTCAAGGAGTGCTGTCGTCTATTGGCTTGAGCATCAGGAGGGTTGCTAACAACGACAAATAGCCGGGGAGATCAGTCGGTGGAGGTTATCTACGCTTATATAGATGAGACCCCACGGGCAAAGTGGATCTCCCGGTTATTTGTCGTTGAGACCCCACTGTTTGCGCTGTGATTCATTCAATTCAATTGAAAAAGGATTGAATCAGATGTGTTCGTGGGAAGAGACCCCACGGGCACAGTGGATCGGAATTCGAAGCTGAATCTGGATGGGTTCTAGGCAGAGAGGCAGAAAGCATAGCAATGGGCCAATGGCCATTTTCTGCACCTGTCCATAAGCGCGTCCTGATTCAGGTTGAAATCCCACCCTCGTTGCTGCAAACAGTGGATCATTGAGATAGCTCCCCTCCACAATCCCCCCCCCCACCCCCCCCCAACCAAAAGAAAAAGAAAAGAAAAAAAGGTATCTTCCAGGCAGTTGAGAAGCTATTTTGTTTCCCGAAAAAAAAAACGAAAAAAAAAAAAAAAAAAAAAAAAAAAAAAAAAAAAGAAAAAAAAAAAAAAAAAAAAAAAAAAAAAACGAAAAAAAAAAAAAAAAAAAAAAAAAAAAAAAAAAGAAAAAAAAACGAAAAGAAAAGGAAGCTATTTTGTTTTACTCATCATGTCCCATCATCATCTAGATTAGAACCCGGGTTAATTTCAAAAATATTGCTGTTTCGAAGTTTGGCAGCAAAAATGTCGTCCTTCGAAGTTTCCTTTGCAAAAATAGAGGTTTCGTTGCAGCCAGCAAAAATAAAAATACATAGTTCCCATAGTTTGCCAGCCAGCAAAAATGAAAATACAGCGTTTTGCCAAGTTTCACATCTGATTCGAAGGACCCCTAGGCCCCTGGCCTCAGGGACTCAGGGACTCAGGGACTCAGGGACTCAGGGACTCAGCGTTCTGGCCTCAGGCACTCAGCTTTTCTCTTTTTTTTTTTTGCCGAATGTAGCGCGTGCTGCTATTCCATTAGGAATTAAGTCAGTTGAAGTGAGAATCAAAGGTTTAGGTTATGGAAAGCCTTCGGCCTTACGTGGTTTACAATTAGGAGGTCTTATTATAACCAAGATTAGCGATGTAACTCCAACGCCACATAACGGATGTCGTCCTCCTAAGAAACGCCGCGTATAATATCATATCATCGCTTCTGAGGATTGGCGGCCGTGGCCACGCCCTAGACCACGTTTCTTGTTTTTTTTTTTTTTTTTTTTTTGCGCGGCCGTGGCCGAGGCATCATTTGGCCGTGGGCAAGCCCAGATGCGTGGGCCATGCCCGGAAAAAAAAACAAAGAAAAAAAGAGAAAGAAAACAGCGCTGAGTGCCTCAGGCCAGAAAGCTGAGTCCCTTAGTCCCTGAGGCCAGAGGTCTAGGGGTCCTTTGCTGTGAAACTGGGCAAAACGCGGTATTTTTATTTTTGCTGGCAAGCTATGGGAACCCGATAAAGCTGCAACAAAACGTCTATTTCTGCAGAGGAAACTTCGAACGGACGACATTTTTGCTGCAGAACATCGAAAAAGCAAGATTTTTGCTATTAATCCTTCCATAACGGGTCTGTATCTCAACAGTTCATTTGTGTGTACCCACTGAGCTACGCTCTCGGGTTCAATTTATTTTTTCGCCCCCCCCCCCTGCGGCATTGCGCGTTGCCTAGCCAAAACCGTGCCTTTTTTTGCTCCCC
>BFEA01000620.1:217228-240470 GCA_003427395.1 Chara braunii | reverse complement strand
TCTGTGTCTTTTTTTTTCTTGTTTTGCAGTTTTTTATTTTTAAAAAATACATATAAGGTAAAAAAAAAACAATAAAAAACAAGGGTGCATAGGTTTCCGAAAGATCTACAAGCCTCTATTTTTTGTTATTTTTTTTGTTCATTGTTTGTCCCCAAACAAATCCCTGTGAAAAAAAAGAAAAACCCACCCATTTCATATTGTTTTTTTTTTTTCATTTTTTTTTTTTTTTTTAATATAGCAAATCTTTGTTACATCTCAAAGTATCTACAACCCTATATTTTTATTTTTATTTTTATTTTTTGCTTATTCTTTCCTGGCGAAAAAAATATTCCCGCGCCCGCTCAAACCTCGCTCAATCGCTTTTGAGCGCGGGATTGAGCGGAGCTAAAAAATTTGAGCTTCGACTCCACGCTCAATCAGCGCGCGGTAACACAGCACGCAAGGAAAATCGAGATCGTTTATCAGAAAAGCACAGCGCTGTAACGCAGAACCAATTCATCCCAAGTCCAAGAATAAAGTCCAAGAATAGAGGTCCTTACGTCGCACAGGATTAGAAAGAAATACAGCCAGAGGCCGCTTGAGATGGACAAGAGAAGAGGAGAAGAGGTTTATGCTCAAGAAAGGAAGGACACACCCACCGCAAAAATATTCTTTAGCCTTCTTCAGCTCAAGCGTTCCAGTCCCTACAGAAATAACTGATGTGCCAAAGCAGCGTTTAACAAGCTTCCAACCATCGCAAAGCACGTCACCCCCCTGACATCGAATCACCATCTTGTGAATACCATTATCAAAGCATAACTTTAGAATGGACAGGATACTGCTGAAGAGCGAAGGTTAAAACATGCCTCCTCGAACCCTTCACCTCAGTCAAAACGCCATAATTAGTCGACCGTCTCCTGAGTCTAGCCCGCTCACGTTTACCTTTCCTTTTGCGTTTAGACAATCTTCTTCGTCCACGGGTGTTGAGGTGCGGGGAAAAAATCCGAATCAAAGTACTCTCAATCAACAAGACGTTTTCCTTACTGCAGACATAGAGAGGAATAACCACAAAATTCTCCACCCCAAAACGTCGAAGCCATCTATACAGTTTATGGTTCCTCACCAGCTTGCCCCCTTCCCTACTCCTATAGACATGTTCTCGCCATAGAGTCGGAAGATCCCTGGAAGTAGAACCAATATAGATATGTTTACACCATGGGGAAACGATAGCATACACCAACGGTCTAGAGCACGAAGCAAAGTCAAAACCCACCGCACACAGATTCCCGATATAATCACGAAACTTCGCCAACCAGGGAAGAGAGTCGAAGCAGACAAGAGTTAAAAAAAGCAGTCGAAAGAGAGTCTATCCGAGAATCACGAAGAAAGGTAGACGACAATCTCACGCGAGAACAACTCGCAAGACACGACCAGACGGTTTTTACGCTCGGGAAGGATCCCTAAGAATCCGACACAACCCGCACATTGCCCCCTTCGGGATTACCCCCCGCCTTGCCTGCAGTGCCATCGCCCACCAGATCCTCACTCTTAGGGTCATCATCACCGCCATCTGTCTTAAACTCATTATAGAGCCGTTTCTGAACGATACAATCAATCGCTTGTTTAATAGTCGCAAACTCCACTCTCTCCTCCTCACAAGACTTAGTCTTCATGATTTGATTTTTTCGTAGTCCCCGGAGCTCACGTCGCGCGTTCTTCTCAAACACCACCATTCTTGAAGCTTGCCCCTTAGCTGAAGATGCCTTCACGTTCCGAGTCAAATGTACCACATCATCATCATCGTCTTCCTCCGAATCCGCCGCCGCTTCAAAAGAAGCCCGAAGGTTGGATCGGGAAGGACAGGGCGTTTTTCCAGTCAACTTCTTACCGAATCTTACGTAACTGAATAGTTTCAGCCTGCGCCCGTGCCTTCATCTCCTTCAACAGTCACACCTCCGCTTGGATAGCTTCGTTGTCCTCCAAGATCTTCTTATAGGCCGACTTCAAAGTTTGGACCTCGCTCACAAGTTCCACTGCTGGGTGCAACCTAGCCGGTGATGGTTCTGACTCTCCACTCCCCAATACACCAGCTCTCCGTTTAGAACCCGACCTAAGCGGGGCAAAAACTGCATGCTCGCTAACCTTCTTCTTCAGCACCTCGTTCTCCAAGGTAAGTTTCTCCAACTTAGATTCCATAGCCTTCCGAAACTCAGCATTCTGATGTCGTAAACGAGCAGCCTCGTCCCGAAGGTCCTTCCAGACCCTGGGCTATTTTAGTAGAATTGAAAAGGTTTGGTTTAGGGGCTCGCCACGCTTATCCCGAGAACGGAAAAATGTTCAGGAATCAGGAGCAGTCTCTAACTCGGGAAGACGAGAAGAACCGTTCGAGAGGCCTCATCAGCGCACTGCGCTCTCGAAGGGGGCAGTCTCCAATTTGTCAGAAAAGACCGGGCCTTTGTGGAGAGCGCAGTGTGGCGGTGAGGTCTCTCCCGAGACTTGTGCACCGCAAGTGTCCACTCCTGCGGGGCAGATTCGGCCCGCCCAGGGTCTGGAAGGATAACTCTGGGTCGAATTGTGAGGTCCCCGGCCTCATTTTCCTACGATTTGGAAATAAATGGTAATGCTTCCCAACAAAAAGAAAAAAGAAAAAGAAGGGATTTCCTGGACGTATCTGGTCCCAAATACAACCGCCCCTTCTGTATCAGGGAGCAATGACGTCCAATGATGAGTTGAAAAAGTTGTTGTGAGAACAGCTCAGGACCCCTGCAAGGCTGGAGTATTCACACTACGGCTCTCAGACTGAATCTGGACGTAAAAATCCCGTCCGGTACACAACTCCATGACCGTGATGTGCAGTTACAACCGACTTTTTTTTTTTTTTTTTTTTTTTTTTTTTTTTTTTTTAATAGCAAGTCGCAGCTTATATTATAAAAGTAATTGAATGAGTCCGGGAATCCCTCAACATCTCAACCCGGTAGTGAAGCTTGTGCTGGAAACTGGGTCCAGCATGCCATGGTCTGCAACTTCAAAGATAGTGAGCAACTGGAGCAAAACTTTTAGGAAACAAGTATAAAGGGAGCAAAACAGCCAAGAACTACTGAAGAATTCATATTCCAGGTCTCTCCTGCTATTCTGTCTGGGAGCCTTACCCAGCTTCGCTTCAAGATCTTACAGAAAAGAGACCAAGTACGGATCTGTATACTCAAGAAAGCCTGAACTGCCAAGACGGGTTTCCCACCACGCACCTCTGGATCTTCAGTGACAATATCAATCAACGGACCAAGATCACTATGGATACAGTTCAAGTTTGCTTCCTACCCTATTTATGCTAACTACAAGCAAGGAGCGTTCCCACCACTGCTGGTATCACTCACACTGCCTCCGTAGTGCCGGTACCCATACTACCTTATCGGGTTATCGTGAGTAGATTCCAAAGAATGTGTTTTTCGAAAGCGTTAACAGCACTCAGAAAAGCAAAACACCAACTTGAAGATCGATATCTGATCCACAAGACCAAATCTACTGTTAAAGACCTGGGAGCCAAGACAAAGTCATGTGCCAGCTAGATCATCTCCAGGACCCCAACAAAATCCCTCTTCTCCATCAGGTCTACTCTCTCATTACAGCTTTCCAAACACCCTGTAAAGAGCCCGAGCTGCCATGACGGGTTTCCCACCACGCTCCCTTGGACCTTCATTATGATAGCATATTGATCACAATGGGAACAACTCAAGTTTGCTCTTCACCAGTTCTCACTTACCGCCTGACCAGTAGCGTTCCCACCACCCCTCGTTGCGCTCTCACTGGTCCAGGTGGCACCGCTACTACCGGTAGTAGTTCCAAGAGTTTCCCCTGAGCCACTCTGTGAGATCTAAAGTGAAGAATGAGTAGGACCAACTTGAGAGCACGGGATCGATGGATCTGGCCCAGAGCTATGGCGAAAGGCTCTTCGTATACTAGTCTACATGTACTAGTTCACATCTACGACCAGGTGCATGACAGCGTGCCAACTATATCTCCTAGTCTACATCTCAAAGGACATGTTAACTGCTCACCTCAGTCAAGTAGGATGCCACTATGTAGGCAATAGGAGAGCAAGAGTACCACTACATCAATGAATATATCCCAAAGGCATGGACGGGCCGAAGTAAAGAGCAGACCAATTGAAATATAGAGGAACAGAACTATGTAGGAAGAGAACAGCAGGTCCCATTTCGACATGTGAAAATTCAATAAATCTATCCTACGGGTAGGGGTAAGTAAAGACCACCGCATTTCAAATTTCCCACAGTCATGAATGCCCCCTAAAGTCTATCCCAAAGGCATAAACAGGGCGCAGTAAAGAGCAGACAAATTAAAATTAAAATATCCCACGAATTAAAATTAAAATATCCCGTGATGTCACTATATGCAGGAAGAGAGGTGCAGAAATATGCAAGAAGAGAGCATCGAGTCCCATTTCTACATCTCTCTCTCTCTCTCTCTCTCTCTCTCTCTCTCTCTCTCTCTCTCTCTCTCAAAAACCAGAAAACACGTCACAACAGAAAGGAGGTAAAAAACAGTAATAGAGGGCAGTCCACAAGTGGCCACTTCACGCACTGCCAGGCAAAAAACGTTTGTGACTGCTTTTATTGCCATCACAGAGCATATTCTGAATCCACCATTCTCGCTCCAACAGTACTTAGGCTGCCGGCAGGCAGACAGGTGAAGAGACGCGCCAGACGTCCCGCAGACCTGCAGCCCAAAAAACAATCTTTCAAAAGTGAAAAATCAATGAATCTATCCTAGGGGCAGGGGTAAATCAAGAGCACGGGATTCAAATTTGCAACATTCATGAATGTGCCCTAAGGCTATCATAATGGAGAAATACAGCGCAACACAAAATGAGAGAACGACCTACCTCGCTATTTCACTCTATCCCATGAGAGAGCAGAAGAAGTCCTATCTCTACATGCGCGCAATCAAGCGCCCTTCTTCCATTCATAAACAAAACCAATAGTTAAAATCAATAAAGAGACCATCATAGACCAGACTCAGTCTAACCTACGAACAGGGACAAATAACGAGCACATTAATTCCAATATGCCACATCCGTTCACATTCTCTCCAAGGTGAACTATGGACAGATTCAGAGCAGCCCGAAATATGAAACACGTAGTCATGACGGAACTAGTACTGGCGCTCTTGGAACTGCGGACAAGCTCCCGCTGTTGCTGCAAGCTCTCCCACTGTGCGCAGCAACGCCTTCTCCAATAGTTCTGTGTTGCATTCTCCCCTGCTGAGCCTGCTCCTCTGAGATTTAGTGAGTGTATTAAGCCAAAACCTCAGCCAGATACTCTTCATTGTTTCGACCAGGTCTGGCAAGTCACGCTGTTCCATTGGAGTTGTAGACAGCACTCCCACCGCCATCACAGCACTCCCACTGCTTGTGCTGATGCTGCTGCCATCCTCCCCATAGTCCTTCGAGCGCCGCATGATAGTGTAGTTGGTGATTGGTGTACTT
Source organism: Chara braunii (assembly GCA_003427395.1). NCBI lineage: Eukaryota > Viridiplantae > Streptophyta > Charophyceae > Charales > Characeae > Chara > Chara braunii. Next base: position 234,988 of record BFEA01000620.1, on the reverse strand, counting down.
GGTGTAATTGATGGATCCCATTCGTGCAGGGCTGAGAGGATGCCATAGTCCCTGTCAAAAAGGTGCTCTCTCCCCCAATCAAGGAGGAGGTGGGGCTATGGCACTTTTCACCAGGCATCAAGTCATCAACCATAGCGCGGAGACCTCAACCTACTGAGGAGAGGTTTCATGTTGGCTTCGGTGCCTCCACCGCCGTCCCCGCCGCCATCCCCACAGTCCCCGCCGCCATCCCTGCCGCCACCCCAGGTGCCGCGCCTGCCACCGCCCTGGTGCCGCCCCGCCAGCGCCGCCACCAACCCTTTTTCTTTTTTTCGTCCCTCTTTTTTTTTTGCCCAGAAAGAAAATGTGTTGATTGAGAGAAAAGGACAGATTGTCAAGAAAAAGAAAAAGAAAAAGAAAAAGAAAGAAAAAGAAAAAGAAAAGAATAGCACTGGGGTCTGGTCCCACCGACAGCGTTGAGTTTTCTGGATGCTGAGCTTTCTATCACGTGCCGCATGGTGGGACGGAGCTCTGCTGAGTCTGCTGTTGATGTATGGCGATCTTTTTTTTTTTTTTTTTAAAACAAAACCACGACAGCAGATAGGAGGGCTGATAAAAGCATACCCTCCTACCTACTATCGGGGTGGCTCCTATCTATTGGTGGGGAGCAGCACCTGCTGGAAAACGGGTCCAGTGTCCCTTACATATAACTTGAGTGAACATAGTATCGATCCAAAAAAACCCATATCCAAGTGAGGTGTAGTTCTAGTCATAGAGACTCCAGATGCCTCTTCAGTCATACAAAAATGACCGCCAGAACAAAGTGATTAACCTAGCATCTATTGCCATAATCTCCCACCTATCTAATAAAACCATCTATCCTCCTTCTTCCCCCCCAAACCATCCTAGATCCACTAGAGACAGTGCAGAGGGGGGAAAACGGTCAAAGAAAAACTCAGGTGATCTCAAAGAAGCTCCTGGCTGGATATCAAACCAATTGTGGAAGGTGATCTGGTAGTCTCGCTTAAAGGTCACCTGATCCCCTTCCCCTACTGGCCAAACCACCCTCCCCAGTTTCTCCCCTGATGCATCCCCTAACCATTCCAAATTGAATTTCAAGATTCTCTGTGCGATATGATGTATTGCGATCTAATGGTACCGAAATACAGGAGAATAACCTATTAGATTTTTTAGAATTTTTCTTTGACGTGAAATCCGTTTTGTAGTATGCTTTGGCCCTTTTGGTTTGGGGGGGAAACCATTTTCCATTAGAAAACTACCCTACCGAGGGTAGGGTAGGGTACATTTCTCAACCGCAGTGCCTTTCCTTTTTTTTGGTTTTTTAGACATCATTACATCCTGAAACGGAGGAGCTCTGACAGCTGCGCTTGGCTCTCTGGCATGAAGCTTGTTTCCTTCTTTGGGCAATGAATGCATTTGGCCATCCACGTTGTCCCTGTCCATTTTACAAATGGTGACCTCCTGTCCCCTCACCACCGGGAGTACTATCCCTTTTTCACGGAGACATTCACTCCGACTGTTCCAGACATGTTCATTATCTAGGGGCTAGTGTTCACTTGTTGAGCTAACAGTTGAACTCTGTGATCCTCAGAATTGGTTGTTACAAGTCTGGGTACAGTGGGTAGTGGGACTACCGTCTTCACCCGAATAGAACGCCCGGTCATTATAGCCGTATTCGGTGCAATTTTCAGTCCAGATATGGGTATAATGACCGGGCGTTCTATTCGGGTGAAGACGGTAGATGCTAACTCATTTCAGACGCCTTAGGGTGAAGAGGTTCCAGTTTTCGCTGATAGCCCAGAGAGTCTCTGAACTGTGAGAAGTTGCCAGATATTTTTTCCATTGGAAGGGACGCTGGACCCGATTTTCAGCAGGTGCAACTCCCCACCAATAGAAAGGAGCCATAGAAACCTTGCTGGCTTCTGCCCTCTGGGCCTCTTACCACCGAAGGGGTAGAAGACCCGGCCCTGAACGATGATTAATTGGAAAGAAAAAAAGACGGAGAAAAAGCTGTTTTTAGCGTTTTTTTCAGTTTTTCTTTATTTCTTGTTTCGAATTTATTACTGTCGAAATGGCGTCACACCGTTAGGTTTTCTAAACTGAACAATATCTCTGGGGCAAGGTCCCACTTGCACGTATTACGAGATTCTGACCGTTGATCTGTGCTATCTACTGTCAATATCTCTTAATTCGTGTAAGTGGGACGTAGCCCCTGGTCCAAAGTCTGAGCAAAAAACAAAAGGAGCCGAAAACAATTTGTATATATACAATGATTGCTTGTTTTTTTTCCCATTTCCTGATTTATCACTCACCAATTGTGCGAAGTGAGAATGAACCTTCCACTAAAACGTGAAGAGATAGGTCGCCATACTTTTGTATTTTGTGCATGTGGTGAGTAGTGTACTCACTTTTGTATTTTGTGCATGTGGTGAGTAGGGGACTCAGATCCTTTGTCTCAATCCAATTTTTACAGTTTCGGCAGATGTCGGCCGACCCAATCCCACCAGCAAAGAGAATGGGATTAAGCGCGCGAATCTGGATGTGCATCACGGAGAGATGCAGAGAAATAGATCATCAACCCCCCAGAAACCCATTTTTTTTTTCCTTTCTTTTTTTTTGAGAGAAGTAGAAACTTTGATTGCACAAATATTGGAGGAGGCCTGGCCCCTGGGACCTCACAATTCAACCCGGAAGCACCGACTGGGACCGCAACCCAGCGAGTCCAGCATCCCAAAAATTCTAGTTCACTCAAAAACTTCTCAAAATACCATGAAGCCCAGAAAAAGATAACTGATCTTCATCCAATTTGACATTGCGGGGCGGGTTACACCCGGGCACCTTGATAGCGATCGTCGCGTTCTGCTCTTGACCCCCCTCCCTGCCACATGGCAGGTAAGGGTAGAACTTGGAGGACGCCCCTCATATCAGTATTGTGAACTGGTCAGGGCTTGCTCCCTGGCCTCAGATATGGAGCCCTCGGTGAGGAGAGCCTCTCACTTTCAGTAGAGGATTCACCACTTTCTCGGCCCTCTATCTGTTGCACATGACCTGGGTGTTTCTCCATAGCTGGTATGAACACTGCCGACAGATTGGAATAATAGGGCACTGGGAGCTATCTGCTGCGTGGGGGGAACTTTCTGCCTTCTGCCTTCTATCCATGGCAGCGAGTAGCAGAACGTCGACTTGTCTACAGGGAGAGCTTCCGTGTTGTTCTTTGCAGTATTGTTCAGCGCATACGTCTTGCTACGGAAGAAGACGCGTGTCACCACCATCATCATTATCATCGAAGAAGAAGAAGAGGAAGAAGGGTGTCAACATCATCATCATCATTATCGACGAAGAAGAGGAAGATGTGTGTCATCATCGTCATCATAGAAGAAGAAGAGGAAAAGAAAGACGCGTGTCATTATCAACATCATCATAGAATAAGAAGAAGACACGTGTAATCCAGGGCGCAAATGGATACGAGTAGGGTTCGCTGCAGAGGTTGGCCTTGTGGTTTTTGGTGCTGACGAGACAGATGATCTTGGGGCTGGATTATCGATTGGATAGTTTTGCACGTGCCTTTTTCGAAATTTGGACTGATTATCATGGTTAATCAGTGAGGTTGTTGGTGTTGCTTTTCGTTCACCCCCTTTTACTGGATGGCGTTTTCTTCCTATAGGACAATAAAGGACGTGGCGGGGATCACCTGGAATGATGGGCCTGATGATGCCTCCTCATCAGGTTGGCTGTTTTGGGACGGTAGAGCTCTGCTAAATTAGGACATTGGGCTTGGCACAGTGTGGTTGGCTTTTGCTCTGTAGATTTTTTTTTTCTTTTTCTTTTTCTTTCTTCTTCTTCTTCTTCTTTTTTTTTTTTTTTTTTTTTTTTTTTTTTGGCGGTTAACAGATATAAAATTTGACACTGCCTGTAGGACCTTAGAGGATGTGGCAGGGATCACCTGGAATGATGGGCCGGATGCTGGCCCCTCATCAGGTCTGTCCTTTTGGGATGGTCTCTGCTTGGTAATGTGAAGCCTGTTGCTGAGCTCTGCTAAAATAGTGGCATGGGGTTTGACTTGGTTACTGGATGGCGCTTTCTGCCTGTAGGACAATGGAGGACGTGGCAGGGATCACCGGGAATGATGGGCCTGACGCTGCCTCCTCATCAGGTCGGTAGTTTTGGGACGGTAGAGCTCTGCTGAATTAGGGCATGGGGTTTGGCATAGTGTGGTTGCTTTTTGCTCTGTAGATAATTTGCGGTTAACAGATATAAAATTTGACATTGCCTGTAGGACATTAGAGGACGTGGCAGGGATCACCTGGAATGATGGGCCTGATGCTGCCCCCTCATCTGGTCTCAGACTGTCGTTTTGGGACGGTCTCTGCCTGGTTGTGTGACGGCTGTTGCTCGGCTCTGCTAAAATTACGGCGTCGGGTTTGACTTAGTGTGGCTATTTTTGCTCAGTAGATAGTTTGCGGTTAGCAGATATAAAACTTGACACTATTTTAGTGTTATTTCCCCTGGATCCCAGGGCAATCAATGCTGGCAAGACCCTTCTGAACATCGTTTTTTCTGATGTATCTCAATTCCAATCTGTACGAGGGACGCTGGACCCGTTTTCCAGCAGGTGATGCCTGTCTCTTATACACATCTAGATGTGTATAAGAGACAGAATCAATGCTGGCAAGACCCTTCTGAACATCGTTTTTTCTGATGTATCTCAATTCCAATCTGTACGAGGGACGCTGGACCCGTTTTCCAGCAGGTGATGCTCCCCACCAATAGACTGGAGCTTCTCCCCAGGTGTTAAAAAAAAAAAAAAAAAAAAAAAAAGATATTAGGGCTGATTAAAGTTTTTGCTCCGTTGATAAATTAGGGTATTTTGATATGTGTGGATTACCAGGGGCTAAAAGGATCTTGAATGGAGAAACAACGATGTACTGCGTTTCGTGTGTGCGCGGTGCGACATCAGCGCTGGGCTGAGACACGTCGCAGGTTGACGTGTGCAAACGGCCCGACTTTCGACTAGAAGGTTCCACGTGGGATCCTGTGGCCGCTGCGTTTTCGCCACGTGGCAAGCAAGCATGTCCTGTACAGACGGGATCGAAGTGGAGTGAGCCCTTGTACGCCACTGAAGTGCACGGATAGCAGAAACAACGATCGACAAAGGAAAAGCTGCGAGAAGACCACGTCACAGGAGAGGAAGATATCTAAGAAAATACGAGACGAGGAGAGACACCACGACTGGGAGGAATCAAAACTGCGGTACGGAGGCGGCTTGTCTGTTTGCGGGGACAGAGAAGGCCATCATGGTGGAAGGTTAAGGGTGACGAGAGGACAAGACGAAACGAGCCAAGGAGGGAGGACGAAGGGAGGCGGAATTGTGAAAGTTTGTATCGACGAGGTCATCTTTGGCGAAGAGTCAACTTCGGCAGTCTGTTCCGGCGACGCCTGGCGAAGGAAAAACAAGTGTCAAAAGTCCAGCTCGGAGCGATTCGTGGGCACCGTCGATGAACAGGCATGCGCTCTCCTGACCCCTTTTCCTTCTGTTCCCATATTTGCCTTCGCCCTCCCCGCCAGTAAAAGTCAGCATCCGTTCATCAAAAACCATCGAAACCGAATTAAATTGATAACTGGAAATAATCTGGGAACTGGAAATAATCTGGGAATCGCAACAAAAAAAGAGAAGCGACGGTCCACGAACTCACCCGGCAGCCACGATGGACAGGAGACCAGGACGGAACAGCACAACGGCTCCCCTGCTCTTCTACCAAGGTGCCATGAGGCATGCCCGGAGTAGAAAGGCCCCCAACTCCCCATACGAACGGCCAACCGCCAGATCGCTCCCTGCTACCCGGATGCCCTGGCCGGACCAGGGAGGATCGACGGTGGCAGCAGCTGCACTTCGACGAAACCAAGAGAAAGGACGGGGAGAGGAGACAGTGGCAGGCACCATCGTCCAGGGGGGATCGACGGTGCTTGAAACTGCACTTCAACCCAATCAGGGGAAAGAACGGGGAGAGGAGAAAAGGGCAATCGCCATTGAGCAAGATAAAACAGAAAGTTCAGGAAGAAGGGTGCAGGAAGATACGGAGATGGGGGAGGAAGACGAAGATGAGATATTAACAGAGGAAGAGAAGAAAGAATTGGTAAAAACGCCGGAGGCACACCCGGGACGGAAAAGGGATGCATCGGAAAAAAAAGAGGAGCAACCCTCCTGGGCACAAAGGGTCAGGAATACGATGCAGGACAAAACCCTGACCATAAAACGCTCCGTGGGGGGCCCGCAACAGGGGTCAGCAAAAGACTTAAAAGTGCCGCTGAAGAACCTCTCATCAGCGCGGGCGTTTTTCCTTACCCACTTTCTCCTCCCCTCGGAACGCCAGGTGATCGACCAAGGAGGAAGAAAAACGATGATAAAAACATACCCAGTGGAAAAATTGGAAGAAAGAGACAAGACATACACAGAACACGCAAGCACTTGGGTGTTTCAGGGAGATGCGGCGCAGAGATCGGTCAACGACAAAATAAAGTGGATCTGCAAGAGACTAGAAGAAATGAAAGGGAATCCGGAGGCAGTGAACGAATTTTTTCTTATCCAACCCTTGACCTCGACTGTCTTCACGATCTTGAGTTTGTTTACACAAGACAAACAACGGATGGATGGATGGAGAAGATTGCGATGGGAAAGATCTGAGGTGCGAATATACCCATGGCAGCCCAAAAAACTCACCCCGGAAGAAAAGAGAGAACAAATGATGAAAGATTACTTTGGGTGGAGCTAAGGCACATTCCGGTGGAGGTGCAGGCCACCTTCATACATGACTTGGCACAACAATACACGATAGTGAACTTTATTGATCCGCTTCCCTCGTATGTTGCGAAAAGAGACGACTATGTGATGCTCGCCCTGGACCTTCCGAAAGACCAGCCGTTCTCCATGGACGACATCATACCGTTTAAAATGAGAGGGAAAATTCATCAGATTCACACAACACACAAATTTCGCTCCTGGTGCTTTAAATGCAGGGCGTATGGTCACCTGTGCAAAGAGTCGGCATGCCCGAGACACCCGAGCAACACCCAACCTTCAGCAGGGAGGCTGCGACGGGACCCCCACAGACCAAACAGATGGTACACGGCTGACCCGGGACACAACGCCTGGGTGTACCTAGACGAGGTGGACTCGAAAGGGTAGACTCAGGGATGAACATGGGAGGGCAGGGGGGAGCAATGCAGGGCGACGAAACCGCCCAATGACTGGAAGCCCAAGGGAGACCCGGGCCGCCCGACGAACCCTCAGGAGCGACATGCGGTCCCCCAGAAGGCTAAACAGCCCGTGCCGACACAGCTGCAACCTGGAAACACACCAAAGAAACAAAAACAGTTAGTAAAAGGACCGGCGGCAGAAAATTACCAACCAGTAAGGGATCGACAATGTGGCCTGTATGGGGAGGGGAAGGGGAAAATATGGCAGGCACTTAAAAGGAAAGCCTCGGAACCGGATGATGTGAGAATGGGAGGTAACACCCCCCGACCCCAAGGCGATGCCCCCTGGCCTGGTGGAGACAAAACGACCACCGACCCGCTCGAGAAAGCCTTTGGTACGATCCCGATGGAGGTGGAGGTTATCCCGGGAGCCCCCACCAACCCCGCCCGAGCTTGAGATGGAGGACGCTGCGGATACGGGGACGCAACAAACCGCCATAGAAAACAGTGCTGCAGCAGCAGAAACATGGGGGCAACCAACTGCCACGGAAAGCAAGGGGACAGACTGAGAGACCTAGCGGACTGGTTGATGGACAATCTGCAAATAAAGTTTCAAGGCCGGAGTGATGACTTCTGGGATAATACATACCTGGCCTTAATCCCCCTACTTGAAAACAGTGAAAGCCTCCAGCTTGTTCATGCAAATGGCTTACCGCAAGGAGTGAAGTGGTCAGACACGTGCCAGAAGCTCCTCACCATTGTCCTTGAGCACTTCCGACCACAGGGAGATGTTGATACCCAGCAAGAAAGGAAGGACAACGGGCCCCCGACTAATGAAAATGGACAATCGCATCCCCTAAAAGAGGAAACTGAGATGGTCGGGAAGGAAGAGACACAGGAGGGGGCAAAAGAGAAAGCTCAGAAGGATCGCACGGGGCAAAGGGAAGCGGCAAAGGACAAAGCAGGACCCGCAGGAGGAAAGGCCAAAGAGGACAAAGAGGAGGACAAGATGCCTGGGGAAAAGAAAGAAGTCAGCCAGAGGAGGGAAGGCGGGACAGACAACAGGATAGATGACAGAAAACCAGAGGAGGCAGTAAAAGAAAAAGTGTCTCAGGACACGGGGGCAGGAGTGGGGAGCAAAACGGAAGGGGGAATCAAGGAAGGAACAGAAAACGGGATAGCAACGGGAAAAGAGGATGACCCACACAAGATAGAAAGGAGAAATAAAGAAAACACACCTGCAATCGAAGGGAGTAGGGTGTCGGAAAGAGAGGAGGAAGGGCTGTGCTTGGCGCTGGCCGCCTGGCAGCCAGAGGCAAATACACAGCGAAAGCCGGACGCAACACGCAACACAGCTACCCCGCAGCCCCCACCGCCCTCTCAGTCCACGGATTCGGACCTCACAAGCAAGCGTCTGAAGTTACGACATCTACTAGACAAGGGGGGGACAGTACCTCCGGTGGAAAAAGGGCTTAACATCATACCGGTCAGACGCCGGGAGGACTCTTGGGAAGTGGGTCTGTCTTCACCACCCGACGCAACCCATGGAGAAATCACGATGAAGGGGCAATCGTCGTTTCTCCTCTCACTCACAGCATAGGGAGGCGGCCCGACACTTCTGAAATCAAACATTATGCAACTGACCCGGGACCACCTCCCGAAAGGTGCCGTCGCCTCAATGGTGACCTCGTATGGGGAAGGCATGCTATCTGCCAGGGATATCTATTTGAGATATGACTCATATGAGCAAACAAAGGCTGACGGACTTCGCTGGTTCAATCAAGAAATGTTAATGGATCTGTAGATCCTGAAAATCAAAGCTAGCGACCCCTGGTCAGAAGACGACATTAGATCCCACTTAATCAAATTACTGCTAAACCAAACCCTGCAACCGGGTGGCCCCTTAGACCACGCGTCGTGGCTCCCCCTCTGAGTGTACTGGAGATCACGCAAGCGCAGCGATAAAAGAAAACAGAAAGATGCAAAATATGAATGTGGTAGAGGCGCTATACAACAAGGATAGACAATGGAAATTGGTTAAACGCACTGCGGATCTCGACGTGCGCTCTCTGAACGTGAATGGATTAGCCTCGGCCAAAGACAACAAACGGAGAGCGATTCTGGAATTGCTTAAAGGGGTGGATGGACGGGATTGGCCGGATGTCATATGCATACAAGAGACACATCTGACTGATACACCAGAACATAACCACGCCCACAAAGAAATATGGCCACACCAAGCCTTCCGAGCACATGCCCACACCCCCGGTAGTGGAGGAACGGCCATTTGGCTCTCCCCGGGATCCAGAGTGGGCCCGATCTACTGGGAAGTGGACAAGGAAGAAGGGAGATGGGTGTACATTCTAGCGATGCTGGAAATAGAGGTGGTAAGCATACTCAATGTCTATGGTCCGAATGATCCTAGGGAATGACAACTTTTCTTTGAGAATCTCAAAACCAAATTGTTGTCGGGCATCCCGATCATAATGGCAGGGGACTTTAACGCAGCCCCTGACCGTTGGCTCGACAGATGGAAGATCCCTTCCCTGTGTCCCTTTTACGTAGAAAATGATGAAAGGACCATAGCTGATCTAACCCACACCCTTCACCTTGTGGACGCCTTTAGGCAGGCCTTCCCCACCAGGCGGGCCTATACCTGCTTTCGCAAGTGCCAGACACAAAAGCTCTCCAAATCACGAATTGACTTGGTCCTAATCTCCGAGGAACTGCAAGAAGCGCTACAAATAACAGAAATTTTTCCCCGAAGTTCTCATCCAGGGCTGGACCACGCAATGTGCCTGGCCACCTTTTCATTCCGAAAAAAACCACATCAAGGGAAGGGGTTTTACAAACTCAACACATTCCTGCTGGCCATGGATTCCTTTAAAATGTATCTGGAAGAGGTTTGGGCCTTTTGGCGCCAGCAAAAGACTTCAATCCATGACGACATAGTATGGTTCAATAACGGCCTGGCATATCTTGGCCCCAAGTGCAATGAATACTCAAAACTACTCGCAACTAAACGTAATGCAGAAGAAATAGATCTACAACACCGATTGCAACAGCTCCAACAGCAAGAAGAGGACATGACTGAGGTCGCAAGGCTAGACGAACTAGCCCACGAAATCCAGACGTTGGAAGCCCGAATCCTGGAACGAATGGAGCATCGGTGGCAAGGCATCAGGATCCGAGGTAAGCTGCACAAACACAACTTAGAAGGAACCATGGACACAAGGTTTTTCGCAATGGCTAAAGCCAAAGTGGGACGGGCAACGATTGAAGCCTTGGCGGACCCGGATGCCCACCAAGGCCAGCTGCACACCTCCACAGCAGCATGCACAAGGATAGCAAGGGATTTTTTTCAGGATCTCTTTAGGTTGGAGTGCGGGACCCGACCAGGGGAACACAGAAAAAAAGAAATGACGAATTTCTGCTCCCTCTCACCAGGACGATGACAGACCAACAAAAGGACCTTTTAGAAAAGCCCCTCACAAAAGAGGAAATTTGGACAGCGTTAATGCTTATGGACGAGGAGAAAACTCCGGGTATAGACAACCTGCCAAAGGAGTTCTGGGAGACAATGTGGGCAGACATCTCACAAGACTTGATGGATTACTATAACGAAATGTGGGAGACCGGTAGAACCGGTGAGTTCGTGGGCCAAGGAGTGTTAACACTCCTCTATAAGAAAGGAGCGAAGACAAACATAAGGAACTATCGACCGATCACACTCCTCACAATGGTTTACAAGATGGTAGCTAAAGCACTGGCGAACTGCCTGATCAAAGTAATGGATGACATTATACACTCAAACCAGACCGGTTTCATCAAGAGTAGGAACATTCAGGATAACATTCTCTTAGTCAATGAGGTGATCAAACTGACAAGACAATCAAAACAGAACGCAACAATCATCTTCATTGACTTCGAGAAGGCCTACGACCACGTGGACTGGATATTCCTGGATAAATGTCTCGAAAAGTTTAACTTCGGGCCTGTCTTCAGACGTTGGGTACAGATCGTGCATAGAAACGCCACAACTAGGGTCATGGTCAATGACAATCTGGCACCACCAATCACCTTGCAACGGTCGGTGAGACAAGGTGACCCACTGACCCCATTCCTCTTTGTCAATGGAAGCATTGACGGCTAATTTAAGGACCAACAAGAATATACAAAAGATACAACTTTCTTCGATTCCAAAGGAAGCTATCCCTGTTTACTCCATGTTTGCAGACGACCTGACCCTCATGGTGGATGTCTCCCTGGCCTTGATGGAGGAAGTACAGCATATGATGGACCGTTTTTGCTCTCTTTCTGATATGAGAGTCAACTGGGGCAATAAAACTCTGGGATGGTGGATTCATCATCAAGGCGTTAGACCCCCAGAACACCCGGAGGTGAGGTGGCTCCCTCAAGACGCCCCGATTAGAGTCCTGGGAGTCTCCCTGACCGCCAACAGTAGACCAACTACCAACAACGAATGGTTAGCCAGACCCCCCCTGGAAAAATTGGCGCAATGGAAAGATAAACACACCTCACTCCTGGGAAGAACTCTGGTAATTAAGAATGTAGTGTTGGCCACTCTTCGGTACAGATTGACCATCTGGGGGTTAGACAAACACACTCTCCTTTCTCTTAAATGACAGATAGCAGCATTCCTTTGGCGGGGAGATCACGAGAAACAGAATGTGATAAGCAGAGTCGCATGGCAATCGATCATCCAACCCAAAGTCAAAGGGGGCCTGGGTATAATTGACCCCACAACCCAAGCTAAGGCATTAGCTATCCAGTGGCTCAAGCGTCTGCTCTTCTGCCCGCACGCCCCCTGGAGAGAGTTGGCCTTGGAACAGATTGCACGATTAGCCCCGGAAACACCATCTCACATCCATCCAATCACATGGATTGAAAATAGGACATGGTCACTTCCACGGCGCCAAACGCAACGAGAAAAACTCTCTACTGACTCGCCACGACAAGAGGCAAGAAAGGATTTGCGTAATGACCCCTTCTGGCCAACCCTCCTGCAAATCTGGCGAAACCTCCCTCTACCGGACAAAATATCCCCCGAAAGATGGGAGGAAGTAGCCCGCCAACCACTGTTTGGAAATAGGAGGATAACCAATTCAAGGGGTCAAATGCTGCACTGCATGGATTCCTCCTGGAAAGGCTGGGTTAAAAAAGGAGTTATGAGAATCAGCGATATTTGGGACGAAGACGAGAGGGACTGGATCATAGAAAAAAGTCTTAAGCACAAGCTAAAATACTGCGACAGACCAGAACAGGCAATGGGAAATCTGATTGAATGCCTCCCCTTAGACTGGTGGAGAATTTTGCGAAAAGGGCCATGGCTGCAAGAATCCGACTGGGTCGCAATTAGGGGACGTCAGGGAGAGGTAGGCAATATGGTGAGCTGTGACCCAGGAGGACCAGTGGCGGTGGATATCTTCACAATCGGCAATGACAACTACCTCCAAAGACCAAGCCCGGAACAAATACAACTCCTCGACAAGCACGACCTCTCAAGAATAAGAGTGTTGAGGAGGGAGGACAGATGGGTGGCGTTCTTTCCGGACACACCGATATCCCATCTGCCCCTGGACCCTGTGGAATGGGAATGGACTAACACAACTGCCAGAGGCAGATCTTGCACTAGAACGCTGTATAACCTGACRGTCAAAGCCACATACAGACTGCTCCGTCCAAAAGTTAACCTGCGYGACCAGGTGGTAGGGAGATGGTTGAGACAACTRAACAYCGCTAAMGAATCGCTGAGGGGTGTGAAATGGTTCCAGCTAAYCAAGAAGAAACCARCAAACCTGGCATCCCTGCAATGGCAGATGGAACACCGTTGCCTACCAACCAACAACTGGTTGATAGACAGAACCACGCTGGAACAGAGGGGACTGGCGCKCCCCTGGTGCAGACTATGCTCCAGCGCATTTCCATCTAGAAAGATACYGGAAACAATGGAACACATATTTCTGCAATGCCCAGGGGCAGTCTGRMTCTGGCGCTGGTGGGACAGAGTATGGGGCCAGTTAGGAACAGGGGTGCCTTGGCCATGGGACTGGAAAGCCCTGCTGTTTGAAAGATGGCCCCTTGAACAGCAAGACGATTTTACACTCAATATCTTTCAACAAGGAAGAAGGGCAATAATATGGGCACTGTGGAGACGTCGCTGCACGTATGAAATGGAAGGAGTGAGGTTGGAGGGGCCAGAATTCACAGAGAGTATACGCCAACAGATCCAAACAAATATAATGGGGAAATGGGAGGAAACCAAAAAACAGATCAAACATCTTCACACAAGCAAAGTGATAAAACAGCGGATACAAGACTTCTGCAAAAGCTGGCTTGGGGGGGAAATGGGGGGGAGGATAGGGCGGGTGGAATGGAATGAAGGAAGTAGAGGGCAAGGTGAAAGGGGTGACAACGAGACGGCCACTACTAAAGATTATAAACTCCTCTTCAACGACTGGACTAAAGTGGATGACTCAGTCCCGATGAGGCCGAGCACCGACTTCCCGGATTTCTTTCCCCCCTCTGCAAACAGTTTAGTAGGACTTTCTTGGTATGGGGGAGACTGATTGTGAGAAAGGCACCAGGAAGGCCTCCAAGGCTTCACTTTTATCAGGGAGTTGCGGTGCTTGGGGTTAGTACGAGTTTACGGGAGATGTCTTCAAGGTTCCTGATGATGGGTTGTAAYCATGTCTGAAATTTCCCCGACTCTTCCCCCCCCCCAAAGCAACAGYATAGTGGACTTGSAGTGGTATGGAGGGCAAGGGAGGAAAAGGGGGCCGGGGATAGAGGGAATGTAGACCTGGGGCACTGAGAGTTCTGAGAAGGRAAGGGGGAGAGCTAGTGTGCAATAGTTAGGATCTGGCGCCGCATTTAAGGTGAAGAGGCTCCCTCCCTGCTCAGTTAATCCCCTGCTCCTCAGGGCAATCAATGCTGACGGGACATTGACAATTCTCAACTGTGTCATCTTCAGAAGGGACGCTGGACCCATTTTCCAGCAGGTGCTGCTCCCCACCAATAGATGGAGCCTGTCCCCAGGTGCTAGCGGCGTCTGCTCTTATCAGCGTCGCTAGCATTGAAGGGATCGCTTTCGTGAAAAAAAAAAAAAAAGAAAAAAAAAAAAAGGGTCTATTGATATGAAACTTGATACTGTTTTGGGGTTAATTCATCATTAGTGTTATGGACGATTACGGTAATTGGGACGGGTGAGGGTGAGGAATTTGTGTGGCTGTCTCTCTGTATAGACAATATAGAGTGAATCCATATAAAATTCGACATTAGAATTGGATTAAATTCCACGTTACGGTGGATTAGGGTAATTTCATAACTTTTCGGGTTTTTTTTTTTGCAACTAGGGACTCACACGGGACGGGCTGAAGACAGGTGTCTTCATTATGGGAGGTCCGTGGTTGGGGATGGGACTGGCCAGGAGTGCCTCTCCCAGCCCGCTTTGGCTACGGCATTGATGTGAGGGACGCTGGACCCGTTTCGAGGTTTTATAATGCAAAGTTATTTAAGAGGGAAAAAAAAAAAAAAAAAGATAAGTGGGTATTCATACACTTAAGAATGACTGCTGTGATTAGACCTTCTTAGTGATGAGCTTACATTTTGATGATAAATTTTGTGGACTCTTCAGTAGGGCTGTGGAGTCTGTTGCAGAGTTGGCAGTGGGGTGTAATCTAGTGGTGCCCTCGATGTGCTTGGCCGGTGATTTCTCGCCTGCTGAGGGCCGCACCTAATTTTGTAAGGGACGCCGGTTTCCCAACTTTTATAAAGAACCATATCTTTCTTCTTAAAAAAAAGGAAAAAAAAGAAAGAAAAAGGGTAACTTCACTAGTCTAAGAGTCACAGAAATGAGTTATAATTGCACTATGGGCCAAGATACAGTTTGCAACTGCACTTCGGGCACCCTACCTGGTCAGAAACCTGGGTTGAATACATTGCCTGAACTGCAACTGCAAACTGTATCTTGGCCCATCGTGCAATTATAACTCGTTTTTGTGACTCCCGTGTAGTTTCCCCTAAGAAAAAGATAATTGGTCTTCATCCAATCTGACATACTTACATCAAAAGATTATAAAAATGGCTACGTCTCCTGTAACTGGCCAAAGACCCTGGAGACTCTTAGGGACTGTCGAAAACCGCATTTTTGACAGTTTTGCATCACCACACCAACTTTCGAAAATGGGCTGCTAAAAAACTTCGACAGGTGTCAGAATTCGACTATAGACAGTTGCCCGCGAGCATTCGTTTCCTCCCGCCTGCAGCAGCCGAAAAATCGAAAGCGTCCCGGGCCGCCTTTCGACAAAAGCACAAGAATTTCCGTTGCCAGAGCATCAAAGCTGACAGCCGTGCCCGCTTTGTCCCTTTGTGGTCGACAGACGCTGTCGAAAACGACGTGGCGGCCTCGGACATCCTGTTCCCGAAGGTCCCACAAAGATGGCGAAGGGGGGGGGTTAACAACTTTGGACAGGTGGGATCCGTTGCCACACAGGGGATGCCAAAAGTCCGAGTCCATTTTCACTCGAAGAACAATCCTTGAGTCTCGACAGCCCGTGTGGCGAAGGCGGGGTAAACTGTAGAACAATCCTTGAGTTTCTACAGCCTGTGTGGCGAGCCTCTTAGGATCTTTCGCTACCAGCAATCACTGCGGGTCTGATCCTTAGCCTCTACAACACCCTAGGCTCAAAAAAAAAAAAAAGAAAAAAAAAAAAGAAAGAAAGAAGGATCTACATCCTCTTTCGTGTGTGGGGAGGGTCTAGAGTAGGCCACCTCCTTGACCATGGTCCCATTAGCAGTCAGATAGGAGTGTGGCCTATCTAGCGTGACATTGAGTGGCAGCCACCTGACAGGTTCATTATTATTATTATTATTATTATTATTTATTCATATATATATATATATATTTGTAATATTTTACCAAAACATACTTCATTTTAAACCACCAGTACCTTGCCAAACGGCCGTCACAATTTTCTTTTTCGTTTTGCCTGCGGCCTCCAGCCAATGCGGTCCGGCAGGCCGAAGCCCAAATGGCGCGGCGGGTATACGGGAAGCGCCGCGGCCGATAGCTGGGCCAGGTACTGGTGGTTTAAGGGATCAAATAGAGGCCGGGGACCTCACAATTCAACCCGGAGTACTGACAGCATCAGCCAGCTAAGGTTACAGGCTCTCTCCTGCAGAAAGTCACTAACTTCGACTTTCCAGGTACCTACCTCAGGCTAATAATTACATAACTTGAATCGTACTGAAGATACCAGACTGTCGTGTAATGAATCCATCATCCATGGACAAACTAAATCAAGACAGAGTACGAATTTCTGGGCTGAGAGAAGAGGAGAAAGGCTATACAGAGACCTCCCACCGGAAATCAGGGCAGAGTGCTTCCCAGCCATCAGATCACATGACCTGATGGTGGTGGTTGCAACAACAGTGAACAAAGTAACTGCCACATTTTCTGGAATTAAAAAAAGAGACTTCTGTCAGCAGTGATCATGACACCCTCCGTAGACTCTGTGATTGAAGGAGGGCTCCGCCCAATGAGATAATTGCACAGCGGCAAGCAAAATACTGAAAATCTTCTATCCAGTGGGCCTATGGCCTATCCCACCCTCTTTTGGGGTTGGCCATACCCCCAACGGATTGAAAAGATTTTGGCAAGAAGCTTCCTTGCACCGGCATGCCCAGTGTTCAGGAGAGGAGGGGGGGAACACAGATCTCCTTACTTTTTCGGGTAATACATGTAAGATACTGAACGCCGGATCAAGAAAACTGCATGGCAGGATGTGGGTCGCTTAACTGCCACACAAACTCTTGTCTATCCTATCCCGTCGCTTGTGGGACCATGAACACGATACCTGTGCCTACCTCAGACTATCCATGCCTGAGACTACGGCACTGCTAGGATGGTCGTAGCCAGTCTTGAAATGGCCATTTTCCTTTCTACGGAGATCGTTGCAAACTTATTATCCTGTGCCCAGGTTTTACGAAACCAATAGTTATTTCTTTTTGGCCGGCCTTCTCCTCCCTTCCAGTCAGCCAGGATCATACACCTGATGCTGTTCTTGATTTGCCCTTGTTCTTGTTGTTGTAGCGAAAGTCGCTCGCCTTTGAAGAACACTGCATTGCGGGCTCGCCAGATCTATCTCCTGCATGATTACTCCCCTGCACACCAATGCCATACCCCTCGTTTGTTGTTCTCTTCTCTCTCTCTGCCTACGGTTCACCGGGCAGTTCTGTTTGTGAAGATATATATGTATATATATATATTTATTTTTTTTTAACAAAAAAAGCTCCAGTCTATTGGTGGGGAGCAGCACCTGCTGGAAAGCGGGTTGCCCCCTCCTTCATGCAACTTTCCTTCTGGGCTGGGCAGGATGCAATAGACAATCCAATCGTCCGACCAAGGAAAGGCTGGGCTGGTCAGGTTTTTCCATAGGAGCTGCCACCACAGCCAGATCTTGTCAGGCAACGGGCAATCATCCCATAGATGGGAGTTGGACTCCCATCCCCAACTACATCTCTTTTTTTTTTTTTTTTTTTTTT
>BFEA01000620.1:198880-208959 GCA_003427395.1 Chara braunii | reverse complement strand
TTTTTTTTTTTTTTTTTTTTTTTCAGGGGCCCAATGCCCAAGGCTGATATTACCAATACGAAGATTGAGGCCGGGGTCCTCACAGTCTACCCGGAGTAACCAAACCAAAATTGCTGAGAACCGGGTTCAGCGTCCCTTATGATGAAAAAGGATAACGATGATGATGATGATGATGATGCTGAAGAACTTTTGCTGAACAGGAACTTAGTTAAGTGCCTCTTCACCCTTACAGGGCGCCAGATCCTCGTGACTAGTAAGCACATCACTAGTTTTCAAACAGAAATCTCATTGTCTAACCAAACCAAGACACTGGCACAAAACAATTATTTGGGGGGGGAAAGAAATCAGGAAATTCAGAGAAGGGTCGTAAGGGGATCGAAGGATCTACTGTGGTCCAGTCATTAAAGATCAGTCGATAGTTCTTCTTCAGTGGAGCTTTCAGCTAAGGTTGACGTTGGGTAGGTTGGTTTTGTCTCTGAGCTACAGTGTTCCGGTGCAGGGAGGGCTAGGAGTTGTTCTAGGAGTAGGAGGCCAGAATAGCTGATATAGCATAATCTTTTATATTTTTTCATATATTTGAATCTAGCATCATTATCTGTGGTATCATCAGTATCATCAGGGTCATCATCATAACTATTTGAGGGACGCTGAGCCCGGTTCTTAGCAGTTTTCGGTTTGATCACTCCGGGTAGATTGTGAGGATCCCGGCCTCAATCTGATTATTGGAAATATCAAGCCTTGGGCACCGGGCCCAGTTCAAAAAAAAAAAAAAAAAAAAAAAAAAAAACCTGACTGTGGGATCACGAGTACTGCACGGCAGGATTTGGGTCACTGAACTGCCACACAAGCTCGTTTCTATCCTATCCCGTTGAATATTAAACTCAAGGCATTCAGCAAGACCAACAAACAAAGCCACACAATAGACGGACGAAGGAGAAGAGAACGAGAGAAAGAGAGGAAGGGGAAAGATAAAGAGAAGAAGAAGAAGAAGAAGACCAAGGAAGACAAAGAAAGAGGAAGGACGCTGGTAAACCATGAAAAATCCCGAACTCGACTCAAGGAGTAAAAAATTAACATGAAGCAACTCCTAGTACCGTAGTACGGACGCAGAACGTCCATGCGGCGTACGACCCTACCGGTTTCATCTGGTCGCCGAACCAGAATCATCAGGGGTCTTCTGTCATAGTTTACCGAATTATCCGTTGCTAGTGGGACCTCGCCCCTGAAATAAAGTTAGCTGGAAGTCTTTTCTCCTAGCTAGGCTACTGCCTTTTTTTTTTTTGAGAAAACTACGGCACAGTCAGGGTTACAGTTTGTAATTGCATTTGGAACTGCGTTTTAGCAGTTTAGTCAGGGCCCGAGTTTCAATTGCATTTAACACTGTGTTTTAGCAGTTTGAAACTCGGGCTGGCTTTTTCTAGCAGTTCAGTCAGGCACATGGCCATTTCTTTCTTTACTCGTTTTTTTTTTCTTTTTCTTTTTTTCTTTTTTCTTTTTTCTTTCTTTCTTTCTTTTCTTTTCTTTTCTTTTTTTTTTTTTTTTCTTTTTTTTTTTTKCCWWAACGCGCCGTGCCGCTTCGCGGCTGGAAAAAAAAAAAAAAAAAACAGCCCCATGGTTGGGCCACGGCCGAGATATCTCGGCCACACCCCAGACTGGCCACGGCCGAGATGTCTCGGCCGCACCCCAGATTGGCCACGGCCGAGATGTCTCGGCTAGGTACTACTCTTCACAGGCAAAAGCGAAGTCTCAAGAGTGGCCTACTCCGAAGAAGTGGGGGGCTCGGGGCAGGGATGGAAGCCAAAAACAGAAAAAAAAAAAAGAAGAAATAAAAAAGTAAAGAAACGAGGAACTTCGAATGGGGAAGGCCCTCACCTCACCAGTCCTTTGAGGAATGTATCTGGCCAGGAAGTGAGGAACATGAAACAGGTCCTTTCCTTTTTTGTTTCTTGTGTGAGGTCCTTGTAGCCCCCTGCCAGCCAGGCAGGGCGGATTCCACGCGAGGCAGCTAACTGCCTCTCTTCATTCAGTTCCAGACAAACACTGTAGCATCCTGTATAGGACCGCAATCACAGCATAAGGGATGTTTTTTTTTTTTTTTTTAAATCTGCTGTTCGTGGATAGACGAGGGCCCTGACTGAACTGCGCAGCCCGAGTTTCAATTGCAATTGAARCTCGGGCCCTGACTAAACTGCTAAAGCGCAGTTTCAAATGCAATTACAAACTGCTTTCGTGACTGCGCCGGGGTTACCCCTTTTTTTTTTTCCCCCTCAGGAAAGGCTCCATTTGTTGGTGGGGAGCGTCACCTGCTGGAAAATGGGCCCAGCGTCCCTTGTACAAGATGATTCAGAAAATAGTCAGAAAAAAAGAAGAAGCTGAGAAGATCCTGCCAGCATTGATTACTCTGAATTCAGAGGATTGACTGAGCAGGTTGTTGAAAAAGAGCTCATACTAAATGATTTCTGTGAAAAAAAAAAAGAGCTAATACCAACCTTCTCCCTTCGTACTGTACTCCACCCCCCTGCCAAATCCACAACTTGAAGCAAAGGTCCCACATCCCTGGTTTGGAGACACAAATGCATCACTGGGGGCCACCAGCGGGACTGTTCGTTCCCCTGCCCATCCCTATCCCATTCCTCTGCCAAAATCTGCTTGGCTGCTAGCAGTGCCTGTTCCCCTTCGTCGACCTGAGGCGTGACTTGGATGCCAGTGGGGGTCTCTGGGGGCCACCAATGGTTCTTCCCATCGTTTCCTTGCCCGCTCCTCTATCCTACGTCCATTCTCAGAAGGGCTCCCAATGCTATTCTTACGAACCGGGAGCCAAGTCCCACTCACGCTGATATCTCATTTCTGACCATTGATCTTCGTGATCTACGGTTGGAAATTGAGAATTCGGGTAAGTGGGACCTGGCCCGGGCATGCTCTTTCCGAGCCTGGCCCACGGAGCCTCACCGATGTAGGCATACTGGTAGCAGCTGGGAGGAAGCCGCCAACATTTTTTTAGCCACACAGTAATTTTTGTCTCTGATTTTTCTGAACCACCAGTATATTTCACAGCCATTTTTCTCTGACGGGGCTGCTTGCATTTACAAGGGGCAGAAAGAGGAGGGATAAAAAAATCATTGCTTTCACCGGTTGTCGGCGGCTGACATTTCTTGAGCCAAAGAGTAATTTTGTTTTTGTTTGGTTTTTCTGAACAACCAGTATATTTCCCAGCCATTTTTTAGGACGCAGCTGCTTGCATGCTGCAACTTTCAAGGGGCAGATGCCAGGGGAAAATGGCTGGCCACACCAGCCAAAAGGAGGCCTGCTCCTGGCCATTTTTGTTCTTGATTGCAGAGAGTAATCGGAGCCCCGGGGCCATGTCCCACTTGCACCGTTGAGTTGAGCTTGAAAATGTGGAAAGGGAGTTTTAAATAGATGTTTTGCAAT
Organism: Chara braunii; assembly: GCA_003427395.1. Lineage (NCBI taxonomy): Eukaryota > Viridiplantae > Streptophyta > Charophyceae > Charales > Characeae > Chara > Chara braunii. Next base: position 205,530 of record BFEA01000620.1, on the reverse strand, counting down.
TTCCTCCGTGTCCAAAAAAGAAAAAACAATATATTATTTGTCAGTGTCTGGCTTTTCGGAACCCAATGTGAGGGATTCACGGAGTCTGAGCAGTGGCAGACCTCACAACTCAGACCCTGAGATCTCCAAGCTCAGGGAAGGCCACGGGATCAGAGAGGGTGGAACCGTAGATCCCTATTAAAAAACAATAGGTAGGAGAAACCTCCCAGGTGGGAAGTTTCATTCACGTGCACGAGATACAGCCCAAAGAAGCTTCTTGGCACTGACCCTGTGGATGAGAGATACAGGATGGGGAATCGTCACAAATGGAAATCACGGATGACATGTTCAGCACGAAATACAGCCCAAAGAAGCTTCTTGGCACTGAGTCACTGACCCTGTGGATGAGAGATACAGGATGGGGAATCGTGACAAATGGAAATCACGGATGACATGCTCAACCCAAACTGCCCGTGGTCGCCCTTGGCCTTGGAACATCTAGCCTGCCTGGCTGAGCTGGCTCCACCTACCACCCTGGAAGTCCACCCGGCGATGTGGTTAGAGGACCGGTTTTGGGCTATCCCGTGGGGTCCCCAGTCTGATCAGCTGCCGGATACCTTCTGGCCATCCCTGCTGAAAAACTGGCGCAAACTACCACTTCCTAATAAACCCCACCCGGACCGATGGGAAGAAATAAGTAGGCAACCCCTCTTTGGAAACAGGTGGCTTTCGGACTCGCAAGGTTGTGTTAGAATTAGCACTGAGGCACCATGGAGAAGTTGGGTCAAGCGGGGAATCCTACGTATTAGGGACTTGTGGGACAGCGAGAGAAATGATTGGAAGACAGCAGACCAACTGCGGGAATCCCTGCGGTACTGCCATCATATTGAACAACACATAGAGGACATGATTGAGTCAGTCCCTCTGGCCTGGCACAGGAGCTTGCGACGGGGGCCTACACTGAAGGAAGGGGATTGGGTTGTGGTAAGGGGGAACCTGGGAAGGGTGGGCCAAATTCACATAGCGGACCCACGAATGGCCCTGATAGAATATTATACTATTGATCAGGCCAACAGGTTGCAGGGCTCCCTTGGAATGGTAGGACCGGGACACCATGTACAGAGTCAGGGTCCTCGAGGAAGGGGGGGAACGGGTGGTCTTCCAGCCACAGACAGGTATAATTCATGGGCTTGCTTTTGACCCACTAGAATGGCAGTGGAGAGCCCCCTCAAGGCGAATTGGTCCCCCCCCGAAACAAACCAGTTTGCAAAAGATGACAGTTAAATCTGCGTACCGAATGTTAAGACCCAAGCGAAAGCTGAGAGACGTCATCATGGAACGATGGGCCAAACACCTTAATGTAGACCACAATCAACTCACACCAATAAAGTGGTTCCAAGACCAAACGGCGAAACCAGCCAAGATCGATCCTTGTAATGGCAAATAATACACCGATGTCTGCCAACCAACGACTGGTTGATAAACCACACCAATTTGGAACAGAAAGGGCTTGCACTGCCGTGGTGTCTGCGATGCCTTCACTTTTTTCTAGCCTGTAAGAAGAATGAAACAATCGAACACATTTTTATGCAATGCCCGATCACGCTGTTTACATGGAGATGGTGGGACAGTGTGTGGAGAAAGATGGGAATACAAAGCCCCTGGCCCTGGTCCTGGCAGGCGATCCTGGCGGGGCACTGGCCATTGCAGTGAAAAACGGCCTTCACAGATAACATGTATAGGCTGGGGAGACGAGCAGTGTTGTGGGCCTTATGGTGGCAGCGGTGCCTACTGACCATGGAAAAAGTTTGCATCGAAGGAGAGGAGATCACAGAACAATTCAACAACAGATCCAGTTAGAATTAACACGCAGATGGCGAGCCTTGAAAACCCAACTGCACCTGTATCAGCAAATAGGAGATGTGAAACGGGCAATCACAAGTTTTAGTAGAGAATGGTGGGGGGCAGAGGGGAGGGTCGATAGCAATGGTTGAATGGAGTAGGGATGTCCCGGGTAGTAACCAAGTCCTGGAGGGAGCAAGAGACTACAGACTGGTCTTCAGAGACTGGACCTGTCTTTCCCGCTCCGCCCGTCCTCTGATTTCCTGGCCCCTCCTCCCCCCCATGCCCTCTCCTTAACAGAGATCCTGTCATACAGGGGTGTTGATCCCCGGTGCTCCCCGAGGAACGCACCGCCCACTTCAGAGCACCAGCAGAAGGCCACAGGCAGCGAGACAATGTCCGCAAAAAGAGGCCAGTCATCCAGTCATCCATTTCAAGAATCAAAAGACGGAAGCAGTATCTGTGAAGAGACGAACTGTCATCATGCAGGTCATGCAGGTCATCGGGTGGAACAGAGGGATTGATAGTGCAGGATGAGGGGGTAAAGTTTTTTTGGTAAAAAAGTAGTTGGGAGAGGGAGGAGCTAGTCTCTCAGCAGTAAGAATCAGGCGCCTGGTATAGGGCGAAGAGGTTTATTCCCTTTTTTTCCCAACAACCTGCACAGTCAATCCTCTGGAGACAGAGTAATCAATGCTGGCAGGCGTCCTTCTCAGTCATATCTCTTGACCGGTCAGGAAGACCTCCTGATTCATTCCGTGTAAGGGATGCTGGACCCGTTTTCCAGCAGGTGATGCTCCCCACCAATAGATGGAGCCTCTCCGCGGGTGCTAGTGATGTCTGCTCTTAGGGGGGGTGTAAGGAAAAAAAAAAAAAAAAAAAAAAATAAACACCGGATGACAAGGTGTCAGAAAATGATGACAGCGAGTGAGGCGGCCCGGCTCACACCGTTGAGCGCTATACCCCGCTTCCAGAAAGGTAGCTACAGTCTTCCCCCGAATACAACGCACGGTCATTATAGCTGTATTTGACGCATCTTTCAGTCTAGATACAGCTATAATGACCATACGTTGTATTCGGGGGAAGACTGTAGCTCAACGGAAGCCGGCTAGGGTAGGGGTCGTTGTATTCGGGAGGAGCGATTTTCTTTCGATGATCCTGCTAAGAAAAAGCAATCCAACTTTCATTTTCCTTTTTTCTGAAAATCCGACCGCCGGATGGACGGTGAGAGAACTCATCTCCTGGGTCGCCCCAGGTCACACGTGATAGAAAGCTCAGCAGTGAACTTACTCAACGCTGCAAGTGGGACTTGGCCCCCGGGAAAAGAAGACTTTTTTTTTTCTTTTTTCTTTTGCTACATTCTTCTCTCAATGTCACCTCAAACTACCTACCTGCCTACCATTACTCCTAATTATAGTCGTACGGGGAAGCCCGTTCCCCGTAGCAGCCACAACCGTGTTCACGAGAGAACAAAGAAGCTGCACTAGACCTGCAGGTACCGGCTGTCCACACAGAAGCTGCACCAGACCTGCAGCTGAGAGATACCAGCCAGGGGACAGCCGGTAGCATCAGGGACCATGCCAACAGTACCAATCCCTGTGCCTTCTCTCAGGTGGCGGTCCCCGCCCCTACGAACACCAGCAGACTCTGCTCAATGCCGATCAGGAGATCCAGTGGGCTGTCTCTAGGTGGCGGGCGCCACACATGCCCAGGACGGTACATGAGGCCAATGGGGAGTGAACCCACGACCTCCTGAATGCCACTTGCCTGCCTTACCAACTGAGCTAGGCCGCTGGACTTAACAGTGGTTTAATATCTTTCACAAATACTGTTCCCACTCAACACTTTTTTGCCCTCTTGCTTGGGCCATCCCATGCGGAAAGGATACCCAGCGACAAGTGGAGCTTTACTTTCTGCCAACGGAAAGTTTTCCTTGTCGGGTCACCCGCTGCCATGGACCTACCGAAAATTTGTGCTGCGTTGCATCACATTTTCTCTTTTCTTTTACCCATTGCTGATCGGGTCAGTGGACGCTTTCGGCCGCCAAGCTACCGCTAAGCAGTGCGCTTTCTAGACGCCAAGTTACTGCCAGGAAGTGGGGCCCAGGCCTGATTGGGATCCAGGCCCTTAATTTTATCCATTTTTTGAAGCTATCAGGCCCATCAGGGCTCCTCGCACAATCTGCATCCGGCGAGAGAAAATGGGCCTCCCTCCACTCCTCAGCATTCTACATGTACTCGTATGTGAATCCGGACTGTACATGGTCACCATAAGTTTGAACTGACCCAACATTCTGAATAGCAACCATTTCCGGCTGCAGATACATTTCGACTGCCGTGCATTGGAGCTAGGTCCAATGCACTTGATCAAGGATTACTGTAGCAGCGTTGGGCCTGGCCGCATTACTCTCCACATGCACAAATGACAAAAAATATGGCAATCTATCTTTCCGTGTTCTAGCCTAGCGGTGGACTCGTTGTCATTTTGCGCACTCGCAGAGTAGTGCAGTTTCTATCTTCTAGCGTTGGATTCAGTCTCAGTTTGCACACATTCGCAGAGTAGTGCAGCGAGGCCCGGAGAGTAGTGCACCGAGGCCCGTCAATAGCATCCATGATCTATTCCATCTCTGCAAGGAGACTTGCCCACCAACAGTCGAACATTTTGGCCTTTCTTTTTTTTTTTTTTTTTTTTTTATACCAAATACATTTTGGTCTCTATTGCAGTCTAACAGCCAGGGTTTTTCAATCATATCATGCCAATCCCCAACCATTGTCCAGGACCAGAGGAAAACTGCACCTTCTGAGAAACAGCCGTCCAGTCTATGATTGCCCAGTTGTTCTCCACGCCATGGCGACTACGCCATCTTTCGCTGGTGCTTCATTGACGAGCTGATGCGCTCGGGGTTTCTATTATCTCTCTTCTCTCTCCTCTCCTTCTCCTTGCTTTTCATGAATCATGACTTTCTTCATCCATGTTACTGTTTATCATGCATTGGTTGTGACACTGTTTTCGTCTGTCTGCCTGCACAAAGTGTGGCGTCAGAGTATTACAGAGTTTACCCTCTACAGGCTCTTCTACTGCACCTGCTGAGAAACAGGCCCAGAATCTTGGATTTTTTTTTTCTTTTTTTTTCCTTCCCTTCTTTCTTTCTTTATGGATTGGTAATGTCATCTTCCTTCTTTTTTCTTTTTTCTTTTTTTTTTTTTTGTTGTTGGTTGCTATGGCAGGAAGACTTGCTTGTTTGACAGCTGGCGGCCCAAGGTATTATATAACAAAAAGGAGTCCTGCAAACTGGGTAATGATCTCACACTTTTAAAAAATATATATTTTTTTATAATGATTTTTTTTAATTTTTAATGATCCCAGACTCTCTTTCCTGCTGGTTTCCTATCTGTCTGCAGTGGGTTGTTTTCTGAGGATCTCTGTTTTCTTGTCCCTCTATGCCCTGGCTCATTATTGTTTGAATTAGTTTACCTTGATTTTTTATTTGTTATTATTTTTTTTAATGGGTGTCGGCCTTAAGATATAATCATTGAGCTGACCGGCCCCCGGCACTTCAGAAATATGATCAAATATCTGCTTTTACTCATCATTTTCCAGCATCTGGATTTTGCATTTCAACAGTTCCCTTGGGTTTTCCCTCCATTTATGCTTGTCATCCATGATTGTGATTGCAATTGGAATCCTCTCTAAGAGCTGAGGGTTGGATTACGCTCCCTGAAAGCTCCCTGAATCTGGACGTGTTTTAAGCAGAGATGCAGAAAGCAGTTCAATCTCTATATTCTGCACATTTCCACACTCCCCGCCAGATTCAGGCGTTCAACCCAATGAGCTTTGCTAGTGAGACCTCAGAGCGGGACCTCGCCCTAAGAGCTGGATCCCACAGGCGAGAGGCGGTTAGTGGAAGGCCCGACTGAAACTGTCATATTTCCCTTAATTTTTACTCTTTTCTCAGTTTTTTTTTTTGCCTGTTATGTATGTGCTTTAGGGTATATATTCAGTTTCGCTGTATTTGAAGAAGTAACAAAAAAAAAAACTTAACAAAAACAGCAGACTCGAAAAAAGCTTTGGCGAACTCGGAGGGCGACTCCGAATAGGGATTTATAGTGCTCTTGAGTTTGATTTTTTCGGTGTTTTTTTTGCCTTATTGTTTTTTTGATGTTTGTATTATGACCCTGCATAGTTTGTTCGCAAAAGTTTCGACAACATTGGTTGTAGCGACGCGGCGAAACCCCCCGAATTTTTGGCCTTCCAGAACCGCTAGTGCCACAGGCTGGTGAAAACTGTGCAGTTTCGGTACCGTTTCCATACAGTTTCAGCCAGGAAGCCTTCCGGGATCCCACCCTGGACAGCCAGCATCTTGGACATGAACAGCGGCCGCAGTGTTTTTACCCCCCCAAGAAGCGCTGCTATTCGGCGCCTAACCCTTTCTGTGTTGGCGGAACTTGGAGTAAGGGGGGGGGCACCCACGCCCTCGAGATGATTGGTGGAAAGCGCCCACGCCAAAAGTTTAAGCCCACGCCAAAAGTTTAACCTTTTTGGTTTTGGGCGCCCAAAGTTAGGCCGGCCGGTCGTTCCGACATGCTATGGGACCTTGGGATGGCATGCTTTTTCGAAAGTATAAGCGTCGTATTGTTGGTCTCCCTGCGATCTATTTTGTCTCCTTTTTCGTAGAGGAGTGTGATGATACCTTCGTCAGTGCGTGGGCCAATAGTAGAGATGAACTTCACGCAAATGACACAACAGAGTGTAAGTGTAGCATATCAGAAAGTGAAATGCACTAACAGCCTAGGATCTAGCAATAATGAAAGTGGCAACAACCAGCAGCATAG
>BFEA01000620.1:158621-176016 GCA_003427395.1 Chara braunii | reverse complement strand
AGAGAGAGAGAGAGAGAGAGAGAGGTGTCGGGGAGGGGAGGCAGGACCCCTCCCCCACCAACCAACCAATCAATCAACCAATCAATCAACCAATCAATCAATCAATCAATCAATCAACCAACCAATCAATCAATCAATCAACCAATCAATCAATCAATCAACCAACCAATCAATCAATAAAAAAAAACAATTAATCAATGAATTTTTTTTTTTCCTATTTTTTTAATTATTTTTGTTAGTCATGAAAAACACCCGACCCAAAAAAAAGAAAATTTCTATTTTTTTTGTGCGCAGTCCTGTAGGGGACGACGTGCGCCGCCCGCGCGCGCGCGCCGATTTCCCACGCGCGCCCCCGCTGGGCCGTGGCGCGGCCTCGTGGCCTAGGCCGCACGGCTCGGACTGGGCCGTAGGATCCGCGACCCAGGGTGCCACGTAGTTGTTGGCAACGAGAGCACATTTGATGTTCCTGAGTCGGGGTCTTCTGAGTCAATGGATTTGCCGGTACACATCACCTGAAGTCCGCCGAGATCCGAGCTTTGTGAAACCATGGATCTCGGTAATTAAGGCTAATTGCAAGTTCGAAAAGCGAGCAGTCTGCAGTCATGCCACCAACGGGGAGGTTGCAACCCGCAAGTCGTCCTAAACCGGAGTGGCAGGAAATCTGTAACCTGACCCAAGCACATGAAGTTGGATGCCGGCGGACTACCATGACTGCAAGCCATTCTTGTCGAATTGTGAAGGTCGAGGTCGTGAACATGAAGTGCGGATCCCGGCGGACTTGGGGTCGGGCTTGTGATTCGAAATGCGCACGGTGCACAAATTGCTCTGAATCGTTTGTGTACTGCTCGTGTTTCAAATTAGTGGCCGAACCGCAAGTCCGCCGGGATCCGCACTTCATGTGCACGCCTGCGACCTTCACAATTCAAGATGAATGGCTTGCAGTCATGCTAGTCCGCCAGCATCCGAACTTCATGTGCTTATGAGAAGGCACACGAGCAAGATCGGATCCTGGTGGACCACTCCAATCACCTCCAGGACAGTTGCTAGTGAATAGGCACACGTGTCGTGCTCGCGATCACACGCTTCACCGTGCTCGTTGCGCTTTTATCACGACCGTGCGGTCAAGACTACATTGCGGGACACGCTTGAGCGCACACGTGGTGCACCCGCGATCACACGTGCCGCAATGGACAGTTGTTGAAGAGAAGTCGGACGTGTCGCACTCGCGACCAGACGCTTGATCGAGACGGATGCAAGAAGAAGGCGGAATTCGATGGCCCAGTTCCACATTATGGTCGATGCAGAACGAGGTTCTCCCCGCGGTCTGCCACGTGGACCGCAACGCACCGTTCGCGGCTGGAGAACCTCGTTCCGCATCGACGATATTTCACGGCAACGAACACAGCATCAGGAAGCTGTGGTCGTTATCGTGCAATGTCGGTGACCCAGCACGAGGTTCTTGTCCAAACGCGAACAACGCCCTGCGATCCACGTGGCAGACCACGGCGAGAACCTAGTTCCGCATGGACCAGTGTGTACATCAAATTGATGGTTTCGAGTATCACCCGTTCACGCGCATTTTCATGAGCACGCATCTTCATGATCAAACGATCATGATTACGCGATGATGACTGCTCTTAAGCAATTGTCCGGGCGCATTTTCATGAACACACATCTTCATGATCGAATGATCATAATTACGCGATGACAACTGTTCTTGAGCAACGATTGCTACGTTCATTGTCTTGTTGTGATATCGATGGAAAACGAGATTGCAACCTCGTTTTCCATCGACGTCACAACAAGACAATGAACGTAGCAATCGTTGCTCAAGAACATTCGTGATCGCGTGATTATGATCGTTCAATCATAAAGATGTGTGTTCATGAAAATGCGCCTGGACAATTGCTCACGAGCAGTCATGATCGTGTAATCATGATCGTTTGATCATGAAGATGCGTGCTCATAAAAATGCGCGCGAACGGGTGATACTCGAAACCATCAATTTGATGTACACACAGGGAACCACAACCACCACTACCAACCGTCTGCTCTTCATCAACGAGCAAAGCAGCGCATGACGAGAAGCTCGCATTGCCTGCCGACGGCCAATCCCATAGGGGCATCAACATGTTGGCATGAACCAATAGATGACTTGTTCTGCGCTCATGCTCGCCCGATCATGCCACCATGGGACTGGTCAACAGCATGCAGTACTAGCCTCTCCTCGCCAGCATGGGACTGGTCGACAACATGCACTTTGTTCGTGGAAGAAGTTTCCTCGGTGGGCGTCGTTGTCTCAGGCCGTCGGCGCGTGGCACATAGCAGTGGATTTTTTTTTCTTCCCTGACAAGCCATCTGTCTCACTCGACGCGGCACGGCTCCACGTCACCCACGGTTGCCTGCGCGATCAGCTCTCCACACCAAAGACAAGGAGCTGGACTGCGTGCGGCGGACAGGGACATTACTGAAGAACAAATGGTGGGGGCGGCGAGAAAATGGAGAGAGGAGTGGATGGACAGGGAAACACGACATGCAGACTGGCGACGACCCACAACATTTCGAGACTATCATGATGCGCGAAATGTCTTGCGCGAAATTGGCGAGAAGCGGGACGGTCTCCTGACGCCGTGGTGTTTTCGAGCGCATCTCCGACGCACCTGGGAGGTTGATCGCCGAGGACGACGACGGCGCAGCGCTACTCGAGGCAAACGACGACGATGGCGCAGCAAGGCCCGAAAGACGGCGATGGCGCAGCTTGGGGAGCACGACCACGATGGCACAGCGCATCGGAGCTGTCGTCGAGCACGATGGATTCCGGGGAAGGAGAGGGTGAACTGGGAGGGCCACTTTCGTGGAAGCCTTCGCGAGGCTGCCACCGGGTTGCTCTCGAGTGTGACGTTCATCCTCCCGGTAGGTTGTAGCCTCCCACCCAGCTCACGAGTCTCACGTTCACCCCGCAGGCCTTGTTCCCTAGCGAGAAACGGCCGTGTGATGCTCAAATCGGACGGCTTAGCCAGGGCTGGCCGTTCATTTCGTTTGCCGTCTGGGAGAACGGTCCTCCTGCCCTTCAGCGAAAAGCCCCCCCCCTGCCACCCCCCAGTCGCCCGACGGCGTCTGGAAAGGCCCGCGAGCGATTGTCAGCAACGGCCATCAACCGCGCCTTGTCGTATGCAGGCCCCTTGCGCCGACGGACCGTGGTCGTAGATCTGGTGAATCGAACAGCTCCTGGACTCCCGCACATTTTCCTTTCGGTCCACCGGGTCTAAAATCCCCCCCCCCCCCACCCGGGCCTGCAATTTCAATTTCAAAAAAGGCCCTCCGTTCCGCGCGGAAAGCCCTTCGCGTGTCGAAGGCATGCGAGCCTACAAAACGAAACCCGCCCCCCAAATGCTCATTTCTCACTACCGCATGTCGTGGGGAGATGCTGTCGGACTAACCACTTGAACTCCCTCTCTCGTCAACACCATCACTTGTGAACCGCAGTGATTGACGCCATCTCAATCTCCAGCGCTGCGCCACGTCGTCCAATCTGCGCAGAACTCGATAAATGCAGGCGACTGCGAGCAACACGCACGGCGAGTGACGCCATCGCGATCCTCAGCGCTGCGCCGCATCCTCTGCTCTCTGAACGGAGAACCTGCGCGCGCTTACATCGCAAAGCACCCTCCGCCTCGCGTTGTCTTTCGTGCCAATCAGTGACTTGCCGACGGGCTTGTTTCACATGCGCGCCGCTCGCTCAACGCAAACCATCCGCCGCCACACCACGCAAGTCGCGTCGCTTTCACTACGATCTCCGCGGCTTTAGTCTAGGTGCGAAGGATCCATTCTCCACACGACATCTTCATCTCGGTGAGTACCTTTCGAAAGGGTGACTGGTGGAATGGGACGTTCCTTTTCCACGCGGATGTGTGTGTGCCATGTGCGAGAGTGATGCCATGTGTGTGCGTACGTGTGACTGTGCACGTCCGAGCGAGCCTCTGCATTTACTCGTGCCCTGCTGTGCGCGCCATGTATGTTTGCGGCGACTAGCGTTGTTTGCATGCGTTTTGTTTGTTTCGTGTATTTCTCAGTCTCCTGCATTGTGTCGAGTATTGCCCAGCTGTGCGCGCCTATGTTTGCATTGCTTTCATGTGTACTGTCATATGTAGATGTGTCAATGCTTGTGCGCGGAGAAAGTTTTGAACCCGGGAGGTTCCTCCAATGAGTTCCATCGTCACCAGGGACTCAGTGATGAAATCAACCACTCGAGCATCGCATGACCAAATAAACCATTCCATGCAACCGGTTGATTGGACGAGCCATCCTTCCATGGAAAGTGCGTGTGTGATGCCTAACGCAAGCTATGCAATTTAATCTCTGATTAGTCGATATGGTCCATAAAAAGACGAGCAGTATATTAAGACAGAGCGATCATGATCCAGCGATCGATGAAACGTTTGTGCGCGTTCGGTGTTCGTGTGTGTGTGTTTGTAAGATTTCGACTCTTCAAGACCACACGACATTCGAAGTAGCAACCAACCGTTCAATCAATCCACAGCTCTGGCAAATAAACAAGCAGTAGAATGATCAAAATCAATCAAGCAAAGAATGAAATGCTCGTGTTGTCGGTGTCGATGATCAGACCTTGCGTTAGGCATTACATGCACGACTGATCCAACGCAATCATTTGTCTACCCAACCATTCATCGTTTGTGTTGCTCTGTTTGTGCAACACGACGCGGAGAACACCGGATCTTCACAAAGCGACGTCCAATATTTTCTAGCGCCGTCGCAGATCACGGACATGTCCCCATATCTCTCTAAATGTACCGGGATCGTCGGACCGGGTGTGTCGGAGAGAGAGACAGAGAGAAAAAACACGGATGTTGGCGAACTTCTACGCGGCCCGGTCTGCTGATAAACAAGGTTCGATGCGGCCCGACAACAAACATTGGTCATCGGGCCACATCGAACCTTGGTTATCAACGAACCTGGAGATCCAACTCTCGCGCAAATTCGTTCCCTCATGCCATCATGTGTCCGCCCGGCTCTATCTCGCTCGATGTCTTTCAATCTCTCTCGCAAACTTCTATGCCGCCCGGGCTGCTGATAAACAAGGTTCGATGTGGCCCGACAACCAACATTGGCCATTGGGCCTCATCGAACCTTGGTTATCAACGAGCCCGGACATCTAACTCTTGCGCAAATTCGTTCCCTCATGCCAGCATTTGTCTGCCTGGTTCTTCCCGTTTCCATCTTTCTCTCTTGATGTCTCTCAATCTCTCTCCATCTCTTCGTCCACCTCTCTCTCGAACTCTCAGTCAATCACCCAGTCCCATGTTCTGTTGAAGTCCAGATCCCGTCGTACTTCGCATTTTCACATATCCCTTGACATGGCTGTGGTCTTGGTGCTGCCGCGTGGATTTGACTAACAACTCAAGTACGCCCGCATCCGAGCTCCTGACGTTGGATGTACACCCCTCCAAACTTAACATATCGCGAAATCGGACAGCAGAAGAAGTTCGGATTCCGGCGAACTTCGCCTTTTCATCTGTCCTTTGATGCGCCCCTCGATTTGAACAGCAGCACAAACACGGATCTTGTTGCTGTCCACATCCACAGGCGCATCAGAGGTCCGATGACTACGCGAAGTTCGGCGGAATCCGAACTTCTTCTACTGTCCGATTTTGCGAGATGTTAAGTTCAGAGGTAGACATGGCCAACGACCGTGCATCGATGCCTAGTTTGGGCAATACGTGAAGTTCGGTTGCGGGCGAACTTCTGTTGTTGTGCAAACACGCGGGGCAACCCCAGACCACAACCACGCCATAGGATATTTGAAAATGCGTAGTCCGTCGGGATCCAGACTTCAGGAGAGTGTGGGACTGCGAGTTCGGCAGACAGTTGTCTCTCTCTCTCACTCACTCGCGCGAAGTCCGGATCCCGACGAACTTCAGGTTCCCACGTTCCGCACGACATGTCTGTGGCTCGCCTAGTGCCTTGTGGATTTGAACAATAACGGAGTCTGCCCGAATCCGAACTTCACGTTGTTCCGAAACGGAATCACCCAACATGCTTGCTCGAATTAGATCTTCGAACGTTAGTGGTGTCCAAGACCAAACGTCGCATGTGGCGAGACTGGACGACACGCAAATTGGGGTCGATGGCGGACTTCGCCTTTTCATCGGACCTCGTTTGTGGCTGTGGTCTACCCGGTGCCTCCTAGATTTCACCAACCATACAAGTACAGATCCTGGCACACTCGTTAAGTTCGGATGCCGGCGAACTTCGTATTTTTGCATGTTCTCAGTTCTGATTGTGGTCTTTTTGGCGCCCTATGCAGTGCAACAAGAGCACAAGTTCGCCCGGATCCGAAATTCGCGTTTTTCCCTGGCGTGACAATCGAAATGGTTCTTCGATTCCGACCGTCGAATGTTGGCTGCATCCGCCACCGAACTTGACACATTGCGAAACTGGTTAGCATAACAAGTTCGGATGGCGGCGGACTACTCAATCTCATCTAGCCACCAACGACACTGTGTTTTCCTGCTGCGCAACGGATTTCACCAAACACGCAAGCACTGAACCTATCTCTCTCTCTCTATCTCTATCTCGCACCCTCCATAAGTTTCGATACCGGCGAACTTCGCGTTTCACATCCCCTTTGACCGGACCCGCATTTGCGTCTGACCTCAGACGTGCGCATGGATTCGTGTTGCATCTTGGGTTGCGATAACCGCACAAGTGCGGATCCTGTCTTCCTCTATGTCACTCTTTCTCGCAGCCTCCTTGAGTTTGGATCCCGGCGAACTTGGCGTTTTCGCCTGTTTATTGGACTGACAGGGGTCTTCCGAACCCCTCGTGGATTCCAACAACAACCTGAGTCCGCCCGAATCCGGACTTCTTGTTTTACCAGAACAGGGTCACACAAAAGCAGAAGAAGTTCCCTTTGCTCTGCCGACAGCAGAGCTGGGAGAACGTTGAGCAGTGTGTCCCTCACCTCATTTAGAGCATGTGGATGCCTTTGCCCTGTTTCCGATGTGAGCAAGTGCCATCAATTATTATAGTTCGTTCAACTCTGTTGAGGCATATTTCGCCATCTATAGACATTTTTGGCTACTAGCTGTGACCCATTGAAAGGGTGTTTGACGGAGGGTACTGTGTTTTGTCTGCTCTTTGCTTCAGCCTTGAAGGCCTTGATCATCATTCCTTCTGAGGCGTCCTTACGGAGTCTTGCTTGGATTCTCCACTTTTGGGCTAAGCCTTTAATGTGCAGGTGATCTGGGAGTTGGGCCCCAACCCTCTGGAGTGCTTGGAATGTAGGCAGGTCTAAAGGGTTGTCTTGAAGGTTCTTCGTCCCATTCTTCTAGCTGAAGGAGCAGCATGTCGATTGCCGTCTTTCAGGTTCCTTGTAGTTTTGATGGAGAGTTTTTTAACCTTCTTCTTTCCATCCCTTCTCTTTGCATTGTAAGCCACGAAACGTGATACGTCGTCAACGAAATGTAGACCAGTTACATATCGCCGTTGATTTCGCAATGTCGTCCTAGAAATTCCCATTCCCCTTTGGCACACATCATGCATAGAAATTCCCATTCCCCTTTGGCACACATCATGCATGCCAATGGTGGACTGAACGATTTTCCCATTGGTGTACCGATCAGTTGCCTAAGCACAACCTTACCTGCAACTGTGTAAAAGTGCTCCACTGGCAGGTCAAAGCTAATGTAGGTCATCAAAATCTCGAAGCTCACAAATCTATATCCTTCAACATTTTCAGACTCTGAGGTTTTCTGCCCGACTCATTTTTGCCCCTTTTCCTCTCCTTCGCACATGTACTCCCATGATTCCTTTCCTTCCATACCACCACATACACTAGTCAACTGCCTGCACAATCGACTCCTGTGGCAACTTACTAAACATATCTTTTATGTCATAGGAAGTCGTTAACACCCTCACATTCCTACAAGCTCTCTCCATCTTCCTGTTGGTCTTCCTCAAACGCTCCTTCATTTGACCTACCGCTTTGAAATTGAAGTGCTCATAATCAGGTACTAGGTCAAACAACATACCATTTAAGTTATCATAGCTAGTATGTGCTACAACCTTACTAGCCCTATTGCTTGGCTCATAGTAAGTCGGGCATATGGGTCGGTACTTACCTGTGTCTTTATGTTTCGGCAACATGCACGCCCGTCCCTGCTTCCCATCCTTCCGCCACTTACCCAATGTCTGAAAACCACTTTCATTAATATATTGTCGCGCTTTCTTCAGCAGGTCCACTTCACCATCGCTGCAATGTACGTACCCCTCATTCTCAACAAAGGTTGACCTCATCCCTCTCCCATAGGTCTCCGAACACATTACCAGTGTCTCACCCGGATTCCTGTCCAATGGGCAGAGCACCAGTCCATTCAATTCTTCCTTCATCCTACAGATCTCATTCACTTCAGATTTGACTCCCGCCCGCATCTCACTCAAGCAGCCCGTAATCTCAGCCTGACTTATCTTGATCTGACCGATATCACTACCTAACTAATTCACAGTGTTTATCGAATCAGTTAGTCAGTTCACCAACCTTGATTGTACGTCTTCGTAAACTTCCATCGACACATGCTTCGCGTTCCTTGAGATGTTTGGACTTTGACTCCATTCGCTGAGTCGAAAACGTACGTGCGTCGTACACATTCACCCTTGGAAGGGCTCTACCTGTGCATGTCACGGTGCACCGGGTGACGCCATTAGCTTCATATCGTCGATGATTATGAATAATCTCCCCGACGTTTGGACGTCTCATCCAAACAACTCGGATGCATCTCCGCACCATTTCCTTCGTTGCGACTTCGAGTCTCAGCTCCCCCACCTTCTTTTTTACCAATCTACAAAATTCCCCTTTCTTGATTCGCTCATTGAAGTGGACCTGTACAACTATTTGTATCCTGACATTTATGCCATACCGTACCGTAATCGCATCTGATATCATTATCCTTGCCCGACTTCTATTCCTATATGTTGAGAACAATTTTCCTCCACCGTAATACATCACTAGCTCCCCGAGTTTCTTCTTGTTCAATACCGCCTTCTTCCATTTGTTCTAGAACATCTCCACTATCTCTTCTGTCAGTCGCAGGTTCCTTGGTGTTGCCTCAACCACATCCCACATGACCACCTTCCCGCCATTTTCGAACACGTTCTTACATTTCCTCAGAGGTCTCGTCCGTTTTCCGATTACCACTCTCGTTTCCCCGAACAGTCTACGCACCAACCTCCACCCGTCTGCCCAAATGGTCCCGCCATCGCTACGCAACTCTACTTGATTACCTTGACTGTACTTTCTCAAACTCCGTAACAAAGAGAGAATCCGGATAGTTCCTTCTCCTTCTTTCGCAACCTTGACGCTCAATTTCAAAATCCTATCGTTACCTTCGGTCCTGTTGGACCGTAGCAGATTATTTCTTGATTTCTTTTTTTTCTCTCCGTCCTCGACGCCTTCTCTTTCTCAACTTCTTCTTCTTTCCCCGTATGTTCAGGGATGAAGACCACGTTCGGATCAGCGTCGCTTCCGCGGTTTCGAGTTCCATGCGGGCGTTGCTACTATACACAATGATCGCTACATACTTGCTATGCCCGACTTTACTCAGCCCGTTTTATAGGGCGCCTCTTCTTACAGGCTTACAGCCACCACCTATGCAACACGCCACATGCTCCCTCCATCTCTTTCGGAACACCGGATGTACGTCTTCCTTCTCCACGGTGATACCCAGACATAAACACATCTTCCAGGCTTTAGTAACTCTAGGCATCCTTTTTCAAGTTCATCTCTCCAATACGGAACGAATTTCTCAGCCCACTCGATTTCACCAATGAGAGCTAGTATTATGGTCAGCAATCGCATACGATAATCCTCCCACTTATTCTTACCCCCATGTCTACACCTTTGTTCAACCAAATCCCGTAGCTCTCGCCATATCTCATCCACGTTCGGTCTTCATAGTTTCTGATCTGCGTCAGATTCTTCCTCGGATGTCTCCTCCTCGTCTTCCGCATCTTCCTTTTGTTTCGTCTTCCGTCTTGCAGCTCGTGTCGTCTCTCCTGAAGTGCTCGACAAAGGAACATTAACCGGGTCGTACGCTTGAATTTTCCTTCTCATTATTAACCTCTTCAAAGCCAAGTCTCGATTCCCGTATAATTTTTTTTCCGATTTGCACTGGTCTTTTAATTCATCAATCGTCAAAGCTTCAAACACCTCCCTTAGCTCCCTCTCAAATTTTTCAAGGGCCCCCGGTCCCGTACCCGCAGTCATATGCTTCAATGATATCCCAAGCTTACCGGTTGGCTCGAACACTTTTGATAGATCTCTTCGAGTCGAGGTAGAAATACCCTCCATCTTGCTCTTATCCGCAACCTTGATTTCTTTGATTCGTGCTATCGCCTCCTTCCCAAGTTCCCCAACCCCGTCTTTTGCCCCTTGGTTGGCGTAATCATAGGTGAACTGACATTTCGTTAAAACTGACATTTTTTTCTAAATTTACGAAAGTGGACTTAGTCAAAATTTCATTGCTCATCGGGTGAGAAAGTGAGATAAAATTTCATTGCTCATCGGGTGAGAAAGTGGTTATCTCACTTTGTCTATCTGATGTACCTCAACGTAAAGTACCGTTAACATACATCCTATGGTCAGATCATAGGGAGTCGCCACGACACCCGATGATCTGATCATCCGACGTCATGGGGACAAAAAAACACAAAAAAATGTTGTTTTTTTGTACGCTCAATTTCGTGAATTTAAAAAAAAATGCCAGTTTTAACGAAATGCCAGTTGGTGGGCTGTTTCCCACCGGACTCTCTTCAAGTCCTCGCTTCCTAAATTTCTCCAAGCCACAGCCCCGCCGCACGCCTCCGTAAGAGAACTAATTCCTCATCCTCCTCTTCTTCTTCGTTCGATTGTTCCTAGCTCATGATCAGCCGCAATAGTCTCTTCTGCCTTCGTTTCTCCAAACTCGTTTTCTGATAACCGACTTCCCCCTTCTTATTGCCTTCCGTTCTCCCTCCCCCTCATTACCCTTCTTCTGTTCACCAAGCAACGTTTTCAGCAATCTTGCGTCTCTTTCTTTTTCGTATTTCTTATTTTCTTCTAATTTTTCTGCTTTCTTCCGCTCCCTTATCATCCTCGCCTCTTCTTCCTTCCTTTGCTCATGCTCCCTTGCTTCTGTCTCGATCCTCTCACGTCGTTCTTGGGCCGTCTGCAGTAGATATTCTCTCATCAAAGTATTTGTTTCTCCATTTCGCTGCGCGCCACCGTGGTTGCTATGTCTGTAGAATGGCTTCTCCTTTCCGTTCCTTGATTCATCGTTCTCCTAGTCCTTGAGTGCTCCGGTGGTGGCGGGACGAATAGGACGCCTCTCGCCTTCACTTGCCAATATTCCGCACACATAGTGGCGAAGTGATCAGACTCACCACTCTTATAACAAGATTTCTCGGCCAGTGGGTTATAGCTGCGTTGAGGTGCGCCACTGCCCTCATTTCCTCAGGATCCGCTTGATCCCGTGTTTTTCGCCATCCTTCCCTTTTCTAAGTTTTTTTGTATCGACGGGCACCACTGTGTTGAATACTTCTTTTCTCCTTCGTCACTCGGCTTCGTGATTACAACACCTTCAAATTTTATGGTTACAAATCCCACCACCCATTCTAGGTATAACCTCCTAGCAGGTTACGGTGCATTGATGCAGGAAGCAAACATATCAGCACATACAAAAGCATAAGAAACACTTGGAAAAACAGATGTATGGAGTATCAACTTAGTTAACACTCTGAGAGACCCTCAATGTGCCACCATCGCTCCACGCTCCCAAGAACCGCCTATCCTTCCATCGAACAAACCGCGTCGGCATCCGGTCATATGACTACGCGCAAGCGCCCGTCCCACGAGCCGAAGGACTGAACCCGACTCCATGCCAGGATTTTAACCCCTGTCTCATCGTCATAACCCTGTCCGTTTGGTCCTAGCCCACTAAGCACATTTTCAAACTTATCAACACTGTCGCGTCACACCTGGGTATCTACTAACTTGCATGGGACCCTAGTCTACATCCATTAAGTCGACTCTACCACTGGCAGTAGACTCCCCCTTCGGTCACGTCCTGACAATATGCCAGACCCTACCACTTCTGACTGCACTCGCTGAACTTATTGAATTAAATTGGGACATACTATTCAGTCCTTCGGACTCAAAATCCGCGCGGGAACGGGCCTGTACAGCCTCTGGGCCCCCGGTACTCCCGGGTCCAAAACAAAAACAAAAACAAAAACAAATGAAACAAACGAGACAAAACAAATACGCAAACCACACTAGACCGTGGACAAATACAACCCCTTTCTTTTTTGTCTCGGTGACCACGGTAGTGCAGCGAGACCTTGGTGAGTGGCTTTCTTATTTTTCCACTTTCTTGGCTGTCAGAAGCGCCTTCACGCATGTGGTGAGAGAGAGAGAGAGAGAGAGAGAGAGAGAGAGAGAGAGAGAGAGAGAGAGCCCTGCAGCACATGTCACTGACCTGGAGGGCAGTTTCTTGCCTGAACGAAGGCAGAGAGGGAGAGAGAGAGAGAGAGAGAGAGAGGGAGAGAGAGAGAGAGAGAGAGAGAGAGAGAGAGAGAGAGAGAGAGAGAGAGAGAGAGAGAGAGNAGAGAGAGAGAGAGAGAGAGAGAGCACGGGCAGTGATCTGTGATTACGGGCCTGCACGGGCCTGTCCCGTTCACCAGGGCAAGAACGGAGCAGGCATTGACCTTGGGGGAAAAAAAAAGGTTATATGATTATTTCCGAATACAACAATTTTCTCTTCGTCAAATTCAAATATAACGCATATGCTTATGATTCGAATAGAACGCATATGCGTTATATTCGAACTTTTTGAAGTGCCCTTGTATTTGAAGAAAAGGGTCTTTCAAAAAACTCATTTTTTCGGAAAACTTGAATACAACGCATATGCATTATGTTCGGGGGAAGACAGTAGTGTCACTGGGGGTAATGACTGGTGCAGTTTTAGACCCCTTCTTAACCCCTTGCACATTTCGAAACTGGCACCATGACATGACACGGGTGCCACTTTGTCTTTTTTTTTTTTTTCTTCTTCTTTTTTTTTTTTTTTTTTTTTCATGCCTATTTCAAACCATGTAGGAACCATGCTGATGCCCGCGGCATGAAGCATCTGGACCCGACCCCCTTGTGCAGGCAAAGTTGGTCTTGTTCACTCGAACATAACACATATGCGTTGTAAATGAATACACGCATACGAATACAACGCAAGGTATGTGTTGTATTCGTTTACAACGCATATGCCTTATGTTCGGGGAAAGACGGTAGGCACATTTAGGGTCCCCTGTCTTGCTCCATTTCCGCAACTGCTAATGCCTAGTCTGAACCTTGGGTGTGACTCCAAGGTACTTGGCCCCCCAAAAAAGACCATAACAGCATGATAGCCAGGTAGTGTTAATTGCTCCTCGTGGAGGATTAAGGGCATACTCACACTAGGCCGTCAAAATCTCAAAATAGCAAAATGAGCTGCCAGATAGAGCCCTCTGCTCCCAAGCAGTGCAGCTCTATCTGGGCGTCCATTTTGCTACAGAGCACTCTGCTCACAAGCGCTCTATCTGGGCGTTCATTTTGCGAGTTTGACGGACTAGTGTGAGTATGCCCTAACTCACTGCGGAGGGCATGCCTGTGATCCTCTGACACTCTAAGACTTCTCTTCTGTGTGCGAAAGCAAATGTGTTCCAGGCTTACAGCTAGATTATCATACCTTCTTTTCTGGCTTTTCTGGCTGCATTCTCATTGCATGCAGTCAATGCTGACTGAACCATTTGAGCCCAACCGTCAGGTACCTATGACTCTATGAGGTTATGACTACTAAATGCACGCTACCTTGCAAGGGCCTGGTTCCATTACTCTCCATACGCCAAGTTTGGCAAGTAGGCGCCGGGTTGCACTTACTCGCCAAACTTGGCGAATGAAAAATATGTCAGACTACTCGCCACACCATAGACACAAGTTGTGGCGAGTGTTTTCGGTTTCCCCGCCTGTGCACGGCGGTTTGTGGAGGGTCACCGTGGTCCTCAGACCTCTCCACAAAACAACTTTCTGGAGAGTGCAAGGCAGACAATTTTTTTTTTTGGCGAGCCGGGTAACCGCCCTTTGGGACGGGCCGAACGCCCGAACATATGGGACCCCTTGGGGATGCGTTCGGCCGTTCGGACTGAACGCGGACCAAAAAAAAAAAAAAAAAAAAAAAATCAACAAAATCTGAAGAAAAGATATGTTATGAAAACAAATAACTTAAACAAGATTTGCCTGAGCATTACATCCGAATTCCTTACCAAATTTGAAATAGGAATAAAATACAAAAAACAAATACTAATAATAAAAATAACAAAAAATAAAAAAAGAATTAAATTTAGTAAGTGCACGAGCACGTTTTCGACACCGCCATCTTTGGCGATTTTTTTTTTTTTGGCATAGATAAATGCCCTGAAAATTTCCAGATCTGTACTTCACATCATGCAAGACCCACTAAAAAAGTTTCAAAAAATAATAAAATTGTTTAGACCCCGGACTAAAGTGAAAACAAAAAGTGAAAAGTGAAAAAAAAATGTGGGCGAGCACGTTTTGACACCGCCATCTTTGGCGATTTTTAATTCCTATTTGGCTGAGACAAATGACTTGAAAACTTATAGGCATATACCTCACGTTATAAAGAACTCACAAAAAATAATTCGGAAAAAAACAAACTATGTTTAGGCCCCGCATTAATTTTTGGCAGGGCCTGAACGCCGCCAGGTTCGGACCCTGTACGGGACCCCGAACACCGTACGTACGGAGGTCGGCCCGGGGACCTCCGTACGTACGGGCTGGTGACCCTGGTGGCGAGTAGTGCAACTAGGCCCTAACACCGCAAAAAACACAAGGGTTAATTTCAAAAATATTGCTGTTTCGAAGTTTGGGAGCAAAAATGTTGTCCGTTTGAAGTTTCCTTTGCAAAAGTAGAGGTTTTGTTGCAGCTTTATCGGGTTCCCGTAGTTTGCCAGCAAAAATACCGCGTTTTGCCAAGTTTCACAGAAAAGGACCCCTAGGCCCCTGGCCTCAGGGACTCAGGGACTCGGGGGCGTTCCGGCGCCTCAGGCACTCAGCTTTTCTCTTTTTTCTTCTTTTTTTTTCCGCGGGCGTGGCCGAGATGCCTCGGCCTGAGTAGCACGGCGAACGTGTTCGCACCCCTCCATGTTCGCACGTTCGCGCGAACAGGTCGCGAACATGTTCGTGCAAGCAGGTTGCGAACATTTTTTTTTTCCGTACAAAAAAATAAAAAAATAAAATCGGTTTTTGATTTTCAACTCATGATTGGCTGAGAATTTGAACTTGACTCCAAGGCAAAACTTGCTTGTTTTATTAGTTTACATAACATATATAGTTTTCAGAATTTTTTGAGAAACTTTTTTTTTTTTTTTTTTAATATTTTTTATGTTCGCGTTCGGAGGGTTTTGGGCGCTTGTTCGCGTTCGGGCGAACATGCTCACGTTCTCCTCCGAACGCGAACACGGTGCTACGCAGGCCTCGGCCACGTTTCTTGTTTTTTTTTGGGGTTAAGTACGTTTATGTCACATGGGAGTTCGTAATGGGCAGAAAAAACAGGCATCGGCATCTATGTCAGGGCCTGAGGTCAGTAGAACCTAAAACTCAACGACCAGGAGCTGGGCAAGAAGAGTGAGCTGTAGGATTACTCTCCCATCATCACTGTCCAATCACACTGTAAAGAGCCTTTGTTGCCTAGATGGGTTTCCCACCACGCACCCAACGGATACAACTCTAGTTTGCTCTTCACCGGGTCTCTCATTTCGTCCAACCATTGGTGTTCCCACTGCTCCCTCGTGCTAACTATTCTTATAATAACTACAACCGACTAACGCTCCCACCACCGACGAAGACACTCACACTGCCCCCGTAGTGCCGCTGTCGGTAGAAGAAGAGCTGTAGGGATACCCTCTCATCATCACTGTCCAGAACGCTGTAAAGAGCCTTTGTTGCCAAGACGGGTTTCCCACCACGCACCCAATGGATACAACTCTAGTTTGCTCTTCACTGGGTCTCTCATATCCTCCAACCATTGGTGTTCCCACTGCTCCTTCGTGCCTCTTATTCTGACTACAAAGACAACCAACTTATCAAAGGCAAAAATACCTAAAGCAGACAAGGAGGAGAAATCACAAATTTACTCCCATGCATTGCGGATAACAATTATCCCTCTCTCTCAATCCTAAGATACTTCAACAAAACGTGCTTCTAAAAACGAGACAATAAAAAAAAATCCCTAAAGCGTCCACAGGCTGCATAAGACATCTTCCTCCTTACTATACACCAACCCCGAAGAGCCTGAGCTGCCATGACGGGTTTCCCACCACGCACCTCTGGATCTCGATAGGTATAACGATCTCAGTGGGTACAGCTCAAGTTTGCTCCCCCTTGTCTCTCCTATTACCTCCTAACCAGGAGCGTTCCCACTGCCACCTCTCGCACTCACACTGCTTCGGCAGCACCGCTACTAGTATTACCCACGACGTCATCCATGCCCAACCTGTGGTCAAACAAACAAAGGAGAACTTGAAAATCCTAACATTACCCTACATATCCACTTCTTATTGGAGTGCAAATGAAGAATATCACCGCCTTCCTTGCCAGACACAGACTAAAACTAATTTTACCCTTGGCAGTGCCGGCAACAGTCCCACCACCAACGTAAGCTTCCCACTGCCTCCGCTGGCGCTGTAGCTGGTCTTCATCAAAACTCCAAAGGACTTGAGCACTGTAAGAACTTGACAGTCGACATGGCGTGTCTACATGGCATCTCTACATGGCGTGTAATCAGATAAGCCACGCTGTCAATAGATGGTGAAAAAGGAGCCTCCCCTGCAGTTATGGGGAGGACGGCTCCTCTGATGTCAATGGCTTCATAGGTGTAGATTGGTATAAAGGTTGTATACAGGTCAGATCAGATACAAGGCTGCCAGGATGCCTTAGTGTAAGAGTGCAGAGGCACTCCCTACCCACTCAAGGGCTAGGCTAGGCCAGGGCACTATAGTGCCTGGCAGGGTAGGCGCCACGTGGGAAAGATGAAAACCCGAGGCTCAAACGCAACACCTACTCAGCCGCGACTAACTAACGTCGACCCGGCGCCGCCGCTATCGCCGTTAGCGCACTCTCACGCCCCCCCCGCCTCACCCAGTTTAGCATAGGAGCACTGCTCAACAACCAAGCAGCACCCTCATTTTGGCTCAATACAAGCAACTTTTGCCTTGGACTCATGTTCAATTTCTTAGCCAAACGTGAGTTAAAAAAAAAAGACCGTGCTTCCCTTTTTTTTTTTTTTTTTTTTTT